>OZ022596.1:19319883-19782383 GCA_963669155.1 Arbacia lixula
GAAGTAGTGCAAGAGGGTAAATACTACATAGGTTTTTGTGAGCTTGAAGTTGGGACTCTGAGAATTGCCTTGCTGTAACAAAAAGTAGTATCTGTGGTAATAAATCAAGAGTTACCTGTATATGATGAAGAAGTTTGCAGATTTCTATCTGCTCTAATTGTACATTGAATATGGATTTCCCTACCATGTTGATTGACAGCCTTTTCTCTCTATTCTCTATGCCTCTCTCTTCTTCTCTCCATGTCTCTGTGTATCTCTCTTTCTCTCTCCCTCTTTCTACACCACCCCCCCCCCCCCTCTCTCCTTCTCTCTCTCCCTCCCTCTCTCTTCTCTACTTCCCCCTCTTTCTATTCCTCCCTCTCTCTCTCTTTCTATCTCCCTTTCTCTCCCTCTCCCTCTCTCTTCTCTACTTTCCTCTCTTTGTATCCCCCCTCTCTCTTCATCAAATTCTCTCTCCATCCCCCTCTCTCTTTACTTCCCCTCTTTCTATCCTCTCTCTCTCTCTCCCTTGTTCTCTCCCTTTCTCTCCCTCTCCTCTCTCCTCTACTTCTCCCCTTTCTCTTGCTCTTTCTCTCTACTTCCCTCTCTTTCTATCCCCCTTCCCTCTCCCTCTCTTCTCTACTCTTTCTACCCCCCCCCCCCCCCCCCACTCTCTCTCTCCCTCCATCTCCTTTTCTCCCCCTTCCCTCTCCCTCTCTTCTCTACTTTTTCTACCCCCCCCCCTCTCTCTCTCCTCCCCCCCCCCCCCATTCTCTCTCTCCCTCTCTCTCTCCCTCTCTCTCCCTCTATTTCCCTCTCCCTCCCTTTCTCTCTCTCTACATCTTTTATTCCCTGTGTGTTCCTACAGGAATGATCTGTGATGGCTCAACACCCCGGAAGGCACCATTTGGAAACTCTGGGAGTCACGCTTCTTAAAGGGACATCCTGCTTGTTTGTCATCCTTGGCAGGAAGCAATAAAAAACAAAAAAAAGTACAATTCCTGACTGTTTATAGTATTCATTATGTTGTGTACGTCTCCATACTGTGTATATAGTATCATCGGTATCATATGTATGGGTGATTCCACAAGGTTGGGGCAATTTTTGTGACACATCACAACTCCGAATCCATGTCTTTTTCAAACCAGGCAAATATAGTCCAATAATGGGCATGAGCAAAAAAAAAAATGGGGTCCTATCCAGTATTATCTCTCAAAGCCCATGACATACTGTGGGTATTGCAATTTGACTTGTGGAAATTTCTTGTCCGTGTAAAAAAAAAATATAATGTCCATGTAAAGGTGGTAGATTTTTTTATGCCTTTTGGTTTATATGCATAAAACATTTCAAATTTTAACATCTACATGTATTACTGAGAAAAGAGAGCAATTTTTCATGGACAGCTCAAAACTTAAACCACATTTGAATTTATCTTCATGGTGGACTGCAAAGGTTGATACTTCCGTTACATGGACATTGCACAAACACTTTGCCCCGACCCCATGGAGTGACCCGTATGGAACTAGTAGCTAGAAGTGTTCATGATGGTATTGAGATGTACGGGAGACGTGTATGAAAGATACAGGAGATATGCAGGAACGATGTAATTGTTGTGGTTGTGGATGTCTGTTAAAGAGCATCTACTGTAGTGGGAAGACAAACAAGCCTTAAAAAGGTGATCATGACCAATCTTCTTGCCAATGGTCTTAAATTCATGTACAGTGTATTGTCCATTTTAGAAAATTGCTGAAAGTTGTTTGCCGTCAAATGATCCACATTTGGAGTAATTAGTGATTAGATCAAATCAAATTATAATGTTCGGCTTGAACAATTTGAGGATTTGTGATGTAATCACTAATTACTCAAAATGTGGATCATTTGAGTGCAAATAACTTTCAGCAAGTTTCTTAAATGGACAATGCATGAATTTAAGACCATTGGCAAGAAGATTGCTCACGATCACCCTTTACAAGGCTTTTTGTCTTCCCAATACAGTTCATGCCCTTTAACCATTATCAGGGTGGGCTTTTTGGAGTCGCCCTCTGATCTCGGCAACTGAATGCGCACTGTCCACAAAATTTGGCACACACATTACTTGTGACATTTGCATTTAAACAAATTTTTTTTATCGTTACCAAAATCTATTAATTATGCAAATTTATGCATATATTTCTTTTTGCCCCCTATAATTCACCTACGTGATGGCTGGAAAATAATCAGTTTATGGCATACATGGTCACAATTTAAAGTTGCAGGAGACTTAATATCAATATGTCCTGAAATGTTGCATTATGTTTCCACATTTCAGAATGATTGCACTATTACTCCACACCCTGATTTGGGTTAAAATGAGCATTGATAATGAAAGGTAAAGTTTATTATGGAGAGGTTAAGACGGACAATTTATAGGCAGCTCAATTGATATGTAGTACAGGTGTACATGTTTTATTTCAAAATTAGATCTTAAATTTCATGAGTACATACTTAATCCTCTATTCAATGTTGTAAAATGATGCATGTATTTGAATGAGACCAGAACTATACATGTACATGTAATTGCAATTACAGAATAACTGCTACACAGCGTTATGTTTCAGCATCTTCAGCAAAGTACATTTTAATACAGCACAGTTTTGATATACAGTACATGTATAGCACTTAATACAAAACGGTATCATCTCTAAGCGCTTTACAATGTTGCTACACTGGTCATCAGATGCTTGTACATGTAGTTCTTTGTGACACGTGCCCAAAGGATCCTTCAGAATCAATGCAGACACTAAGGCGCACTCATTTAATTCTTACCCGGGGGGTGTTTCACCAAGCTTTTCGTAAGTTACGAACAACTGGTGATCCCTTCTTGTGCTTAATCACATTCTCAATGAACAAAGTGTGGTACATGTATCGCATTTAGCACAAGAAGGGATCACCAGTCATTTGTAAAGTCGTTCGTAACTTACGAACAGCTTGGTGAAACACCCCCCAGGTATGTAATTATACACCTGGGTGGAGAGCAGCAATTTGGAACAAGGATTTTTTGATGAAGTACACAATTGGTATGGGTATGCAAACCTGGGACCTCGAGATCTTCAGTCACAATTCACAAACACTGCACTGCAACACCTACACCATGATGAAATATGGCACAAATATTTTATTTATCAAACCATGGACCTATCATGGATGGACTGCGCTCGGATAAACTTCCTTTGATCTATGAGGTCCGCCGCCTCATAAAAATCCAAGACATTCAGGTGTTTTAAACAACTAGCTGTATTTCTAATTAGGTAGTGCCTTCCTCTGAATAACAAAAGAAAATCTGTTTTGAGAAGTATGCCAACCGTTCAGCCTTCGCTGGGAGCTCGTTGCTGATCTTTTTACACACACTGTGAATTAGTTTTGGGGTAAGCGAAGGGAAACTGAAAAAAATTGTAGAAAGAATTTGGTCTGTTATTTTTTCGGACACCTCCGCACACGAAATTGAGGTTGTTTCCATGAAAGATGAAACACTCAATAAACGATTTACAAGATATTTTTAAGGAAATATTATTTGGAAATGTGTGATATGGAGGCATTTCTCTGGCATGTTTTCTATAGTATTCTCATTTTATCACAAAAACGAAGCAACAATATAATCTGAAATTCACAGAATCGTATCTTTATAAGATGTAATACTACTGCACATGTACTTCAGTTCATGTAGTGGTTCTGAAATCTTCTGCGCATACAGAATATATATTCCTCAAAATGCATCCTACATTTTGTCATGCTTGTTTGGCGGCGGATTTCCCTCGATCAAAGAGCCAAACGCGTAAAATATTCCATTGTGACATCAATGCACACGACTGCTGTAGGAATAAATTACACTTCGTGCTGACTCCATTCCTTACACCTCTCTGATCAAACATTATAGGGCTATTCTCATTGGGCTTAAATAATCGCAAAGTTAGGGGACCGGGACAATAGGACCATTCCGCTTTTGGTACGGTTGCTAGGCAACTTTCACCCTAACTTCGCGGTTTTTCATGCCCAATGAGAATGGCACTAATTACAATACACAGCAACATCATTGCATTCCAAAAAGGCCTATTTCAGTTAACATGTCTTAATGTAGAAGTATAATACACATTATATTATCATTTGTACTTCTCCCTGACTTGATAAGAAAACCGTAGCCCCTGTATACATAGCTGCAGAAACTAAGGAATGACTTAATTCTCTACTCAAGAATATGAAGAGGTGAAAGCTACATGTATTTTTTTGCCTCCGCCACAAAGTGGGCGGAGGAATGATGTTTTGGGGCTGTCCATCCTGAATCTGTTTACACAATATCTTGACAACCCCTTCACCAGATTTGCATCAAACATGGTATATATGTGCATTGCATGAAACTAATGAACTGTGTAAAATAGGGGTCAATTCAAATTGAGGTCAAAGGTCAACAAACTTCACCAAAACAACAACAAAAAAATGCCCCAAAAATGATCAACTAACTGCATGGCAGTCACTTTTCTCCAGTTCTCTTCTATACACTCATCTCCTCATCACGTCCTTTCCTCTGTGTGTCTGTGTGTGTCTGTGTGTGTGTGTGTGTGTGTGTGTGTGTCTCTCTCTCTCTCTTCTTATCTCTCTGCCTATCTTTCACTTCAATCTCTCCAACATTCTTGATGATCCTCTGTGCAAATGTCTCTAATCACTCAGCACAGATGACAAATCGCATGCTAAACACAAGGTACGCTGCACCTTATCTCGATCATAACGTCTACTTCTTCACTAACATTTCAGCAGGAGCATTGTAAAAAAATATACAGACATGTGAACATAGCACAAAATGATACTGACCTTACTGACTATTCTGCTTGTCTTTGACAAAAGGAAGCAACTAACAAAAGAGACCATTTTTGTAAATTAACAAAATCAATCGCAAAATGGCAATGGCCAATCACTACTATTGTTACATGCGCTCTTTGTTCAAAAGACCAGAAACCAATCAGAATTTGTCTTTCAAATTTGCAATTAATCGGAAACCTTTATGTTACGGAGCCCAGAAATGAGATTCTGTCAGTGACATTTGGAATGTGTGCACACAAAATTGTTCTCAATAGCCGTGTCCATTTACCATAATAATGATAATACTGCTTTCATTACTGAAAGTTTCCAGTGAGCCTCTAAAAACACCGTTCGTATACACCAAAAAAACCCCATAATATTTCAGTATTTTGGACACGATGGACTTTCCCCACACCCCTAGCAAGCGCAAAGATGTGGCTCCTTCGAGAATTCGCGCCTTAGCGGCTGGAATAGCAATGGCCATATATTCAGAGATACCAACATTGAAAATCAACAATCAGGAAGAATTTTAGGGTGAACTATCCCTTTAACAATGAAGATTGATGTGTGATCTATTTGATAAAGATCTACAAGCCTTTTAATTTCATTGTCACCATTATAACAATAATAGAGTACCGACGTGTGACGTCATATGAGCATGTTGTCAAAACAACTGGTTCTGAACTATGAGGGTATAGCAAGCAGCGGTAATCATATTGGGGACTCTCACTGGGAGTGCCTGACACTAACCCACTAGACAATGTTGTAACAGTGAAATTCTCACTTGAGTGATGTTGTTTAGAACCAGAGACCTGCATAACAATGGGTACGACGACACCACACTTCGATACTCTATATATTCACACAGCCCTCCCCCACAAACAAAATATTATGTACAAACTCACAATGGTGAGAAAGAAAAATCAAGGCTCACTGTGCCTTGATTTTGAAGGCCACCAAGGATGTATGAAAAGATGGCTTAATGTGTGCGATCATTCCTAAGTAATAATAATAATAAACCATTTTTTATATAGTGCATACCACATATACATAAGAATGTAGCGTGGTGTGGTTTGAAGTTCACCATTGACTGTTGCATGTATAGTTTGTCGGTTTTCTCTCAGCACTCTTGACTCCATGAATGAAAGATATCTCATGATGACCAGCCAATCACATCATAGCTAGAGCCTCGGGATGAACAGCCAATCAAATTGTAGCTAGAGTCTGTGGACAACCAGCCAATCGTATCACAGCGAGTGTCTGGGGATGAACAGCCAATCAAATTGTAGCTAGTGTCTGTGGACAACCATCCGACAACCAGCCAATCGTATCATAGCGAGTGTCTGGGGATGAACAGCCAATCATATCGTAGCTAGTGTCTGTGGACAACCAGCCAATCGTATCACAGCAAGAGCCTCGGGATGAACAGCCAATCAAATTGTAGCTAGAGTCTGGTGACAACCAGGCAAGCCTCACACTGGCATCTATGAGAAAAAGACCTGTTGGGATGTCAGAAGGAGGGAGAAGAGAGGGAGAAGGAAGAGGGAGGTGGGAAAGGAAGGAGGAAGAAGAGGAAGAAGAGGAGGAAGAGGAGGAGGAACAGAAGAGTGCGTGTGAGAAAGAGAGTTTAGTTTAGTTTAGTTTTTTTTTCACAACTCTACAATAATACAAACACAAATTGAAAAACATAAATCTAACAAATGCAACCAAACTGTGACAGGTTGACATAATACAATAGACAGAGAGCACAAAGGGGTCCAACATAGCAATGCTTGTAAGCTTGACCATTTTGACCATTTGACCATTTTTAACAATAGGAATTATATATATTATCATAAGTTAAAAGAAACACACCATACATTCCATTAGTATGCTTCTTACTATAAACACAATGAAGATGATACAAAATAGACATCAATACTTTGAATTAAACAATTAAAAAAAATCATCTGAGATATGGGAAGGGCGGGGTCGAGGGGTCAGGATGGTGGTCAACAGCCATAGAAGGGCTTGGACCTAGGACCTTGACATCACAACCACTATACCATGCCCTGCTAGGTGCTAGGTCAGGCAACTTACCTTGTAGATGACAGCAAGCACCAGGACTATCCCAGCCAGCTGTAGTAGAGTAGAGCCAAGCCCACCACGTATTCTCTTCCTCATCAACCACGCCACCATGGATGCCTTGCGGGCAGTGAACGGTGGGTAGAACAATCTGCAGAGGGCACAAGCAGTCATTAAAGGGCATTAATACTGTACTGGGAAGACGAAAAAGCCTTCAAAAGGTAATCGTGAGCAATCTTCTTGCAAATTGTCTTAAATTCACATATTGTCCATTTCAGAAACTTGCTGAACGTTATTTGCCCTCAAATGCTCAACATGTGGAGAAATTAGTGATTAGATTACAAATCTTGAAAATGTTCGGCCTGAACATTTTGATAATTTTGAGAATAATCAATACATTCTCCACATGTGGATCATTTGAGGGCAAAAAACTTTCAGCAAGTTTCTAAATTGGACAATACACTCATTTAAGACCATTTGCAAGGAGATTGCTCACGATCACCTTTTGAAGGTTTTTTGTCTTCCCAGTACAGTATATGCCCTTTACTCAAAGCAAATATTTTGTTAAATATCATAAATACTGAAGAAGTTATTTGTCTGTAATTTTCTTTATGTATGCATGTATTCATGTTATTGTTTATCATTGTAAATATGTTGAACTCTCATATCCTGACCGGGGGCCAATGGAGTTAATCAAATCTTATCTTATCTTAAACCCATTTACCATGCCATTATCTGGAAAAGAAAGATTTAATCAATCATATCATTACAGAGAATATAGAGTACCAAAGTGGTGCCGTCATATCCATCATTTTTATTGCAGGTTGCTGGATCTAAACAACATCGCTCCAGTAGCACGTTTACGGTCCGTTATTGTCTAGCGGGCTAGTGTTGGGTTTCCCAAGAAGAGTCCCCCCTGTGATCACCGCTGCTTGCTCTACCCGCATAGTTAAAGGGCATATACTGTACTGGGAAGGCAAAAAAGCCTTCAAAATATAATTGTTAGCAATCTTCTTGCCAATGGTCTTAAATTCATGTATTGTCTATTTTAGCAGTTTGCTGAAAGTTATTTGCCCTCAAATGATCTACATTTGGAGTAATGAGTGATAAAATCACAAATCCTCAAAATGTTTGGCGCGAACATTTTGAGGATTTAATCATTAACCATTAATTACTCCATGTGTGGATCATTTGAGGGCAAATAACTTTCAGCAAGCTTCTAAAATAGACAATACATGAATTTAAGACCATTGGCAAGAAGATTGCTAACAATTACATTTTGAAGGCTTCTTTGCCTTCCCAGTACAGTATATGCCCTTTAAGAACCAGTCTTGACAATACACTGAAAATAACGTCACACTTCAGTACTCTACAGTAAGAACGGAGCACTCACCCTCGGGCCAGTTCAGACATGGTGTACATGGAGTCTACTAGGCATGCCTTGCGATGGGAGAACGTCTCGAATGTGAACTTGCCGTGGTAGCACCCCATGCCGCTGGCACCCACACCCCCAAACGGCAGTGTCTCGACTGGGGACAGAGAGGGACAGAGAGGGACAGAGAGGGGTGTTGTTAATTAACTTGTATGCACCATTGATGCATTTTTGCACAATACACACAAACCCCATAGACGCCATTTATTCTGCATGATCTTGTCTGTGTCCTTCACATTGCACACCTTATTTGTCAATGACCTTCTCAATGTCCTTCACATTACTCACCTTATTTGTCAATGACCTACTCAATTTCCTTCACATTGTCAATGACCTTTGCACAATACACACAAACCCCATAGCCAAGCCATTTATTTGGTACACAAACGGTTAAAGGGAAAGTCTACCCTGATGTCAAATTTGGATAATAATAAAAAAATAAAAATAAAAATCCATCAAGAAGCATTTAACGCTATATGCGCTTTATCAAAGTTAGGCACAATGATTATGACTGTGTTGGTTGAATGTTGTAGACTTTACTTCCGTGCAGTCATATTTCACTATCTTATTTAAATGTTATCACACATTACCTCAGTCTTTTATTTCTGTGTTTGATCTTTTCAATCCTCTTCATGTTACTAAATCCTTCTCTCTTTTTCTCTAAAGATATCAAGCAGAACTCAAAACTAGGGAGTTCAAACTACATATCAACACATGTGTCAAAGGATTAGAAAGTTAGAGTTTTTAGAGTTTGAATTTTGTGACATCATTTTCAATGTGCTCTCCCATATGCTGTGCACTATTTTTGTTTTAAACCTTGATTCTCTCAAAAGGGCGAACTTTCCCTTTAGTATAGTGTAACATTATTGGAAATTAGTCATTATTTTGTTTGGATGTTGTATACTTACTTCCCCCGTGGACGAAGCACTCGTTGCCACAGATAGCCCCGCTCGATGTCTCGTTCTGAAACCGTTGTATCACGCCCCCATTGTTAGAGAATACATACAGCGCCAGCGGCTTGTCCCTGTGGGGGGAATCACAAACAGACATGGGTTGTCTTGGCTTGGCCCTGTTGCATGAAACTTACCACTAATGGTAACTCTGCCATCAATAATAGCTACCCTGTCTATAAGCAAACTGCTAGATTACATGGATGATTTCTATTTTTCAGGCACAAGCTCAGGAGAAGTAAAGACTAACCAGGACCCTGTTGCATCAAACTTACCATTAATGGTAACTCTGCCATTAATGGTAACTACCATGGTAACATCACTTGACAGCCAATCAAATTCAAGGTTGCCATAGAGATTACCACTGGTGGCAAAGTTACCATCAATGGCAAGTTTTATGCAACAGGGCCCTACTGTTGATGGCTTCAAAACTTACTCTCAAAAAGCCCAGTCAGAATATGCTTAAACATTCGTGCACCGGGGCTCTGTTGCATAAAACTTACCGTTGATGGTAACTCTGCCATCGATGGTATCTAGCATGGTAACATCGCTCAGTAGCCAATCAAAAGCAAGGTTTCCATAGAAATTGCAGTTGATGGCAAAGTTACTATGAATGGTAAGTTTTATGCAACGGGACCCAGATTAACTGCGGCTTCACTGGTTTTGTGTTTTCATAGAAGTTGCTGTTGATGGCAAAGTTACTATCAATGGTAAATTTCATGCAACGGGACCCAGATTAACTGCGGCTTCACTGGTTTTGTGTGTATTACATGCACAAGTGCATCAATGGTGCATATGGAGTAAAGCACACTGTGTGATTAGATGTATTATTTCTGTTTTCCTGGCACAAATTCATCCCATAGAAACAAAGACTGACCTGCTGTTGATGAACTTGATAGCTTCGTCCACAGAATCAATGTTGAAGATGGGCCACACTGGTCCAAAGATCTGACAAAGTTAAAGCAAACCAAAAAAAAAACACTTCAGTAAGAAACACAGAAACTAAAACCACCTTTTTATCAAAGAGTCAACCTTGAAGGGAGAGGCCAGCCCGATGTTAAATTGACTTTGATCATAGCAGAACAATTAATGCAACATATTGGTAAAGGTTTGATGAAAATCCATCAAAGGCAAAATAAAGTAATGATGTTTTGATTTTGTGATGTCACTTGCGAGTTGCTATCCCATAGGTTGTGTGCTGTATGATTCCATAAATTGCTCTTTTTCTGGGTTTTTTTTTAGGAAAGAATCAAATACACAGGTAAACAGGGTGGTCACCAGAAAATCTTTTACGCATGGCTCAAAAAAGCAGAATATCACTTTTTGTCAGACATCTGTGCTGGACGCGTGGTACACAACTACGGAACGCGTGGCTCAAAGAAAACAAAAACAATAAGAATAATAAGACTGATACTGATTTTACGCATGGTGCAGTGAATTTACACGTGGCTCACAATCACTTTCTGGACCCGACGCGTGGTGTTTGCACCGCATGTTTTCTACACTGGGGACCACCCTGCAGGTAAAATGAATTGTATGAGAAAATATATATGAGAAAATTGACAGTGACATTGAAACTAGTACATAACATATGGGAGAGCAACTCGCATATTGAGATTACTCAATGACTTTGTAAATGTCCTTCACATTGTCAGTGACCTTGTCAATATCCTTCTCTCACCTCTTCTTGCATGATCTTGTCTGTGTCCTTCACATTACTCACCTTATTTGTCAATGACCTTCTCAATGTCCTTCACATTGTCAATAAACTTGTCAATATCCTTCTCTCACCTCTTCTTGCATGGCCTCGTCTGAGTCCTTCACATTACTCACCTTATTTACCAATGACCTTCTCAATGTCCTTCACATTCTAAATGACCTTGTTAATATCCTTCTCTCACCTCTTCTTGCATGATCTCGTTTGAGTCCTTCACATTACTCACCTTATTTATCAATGACCTTCTCAATATCCTTCTCTCACCTCTTCTTGCATGATCTTGTCTGTGTCCTTGACGTTCACAACGACCGTCGGAGCAATGTAGAGATCCGCTTCATCCGTCTCCCCTCCAATGGCTATCTCTTGCCCCTCTAGGAGCGCACACACGCGGCTACGGAAGAATGAGCAGAAGAAGTATGAAGACAAAAGAGGGAGGACACCTCCACACTCTGTTCCAAGAATCAACGTCATGGGAATATGTGCAGAAATTTGCATACCGGTAATAAATTTGCATATTAAAAATGAATGGATTTTAATTACTATAAACAAATCCAAAGTTAGTGACTACAGCATCACAGGGGACGTGTAAACCAAATTTTGTGGCCCGTCTTGTGTTTCATTGACAAGATCCGAGTGAGGGGGTGGGGGGGTGGTTTCAAAATTTGCCATGGAATTGCGGTAACCAAAGAGGTGTGGCTTAATTGCGGCCTGTAAGGAATTTGCAGTTTCTTCATAGCCTTACGTCTATCGTCCATACTGCAGCTAACAAAAGAGAAGTGCTGCTCAGTATCATAGGCTGTGTTTATCAACTTTTCAGAAATTTAAACGCGTTTCCAAAAGCCTTTACGAACGCGTTTCCAAACGCGTTTAAAAAACGGTGCATTTATCATCTCCAAAGGCCTTTACGAGCGTGTTTCCAAACGCGTTTCCAAATGCGTTTAAAAAAACGGTGCGTTTATCAACTCGATCGCCCAAGTCGAAAACCGGCCTTGTCACCGAAAACATGTGGTTTAAACGCGTTTCAAAAGAGCTTTGCATTTATCTCGCTTTTTAAACGCATTTCTGGTTTAAACGCGTTTACGATCGTACAAATTTGTGTGTTTCAAAACAGCTTTCCAAACCCCATAATCAAAACACCTTTGCGTTTATCAACTCGTTTAAACGCATTTAAAAAAATTTAAACCTGTTTGGAAACCTTAATTCTACCAAAAAAAGAGTTGATAAACACGCCTTTAGAGGAAAAAAAACAGCACAGAAATATGCAGACTTAGTAAAGAATGTGTTATGAGCATTTCCATGATGACAACTCTTAGGGGGACATGAGGAATGTTGAGAGATTGAGCCAAGTTTTGGTAAACGGTTGCCTCTGAAAAGGGGCTTTAAACCAGGGCATTCTTAGGAGTCTTACTTGAAGTGCCTTGCGTTGACCATCCGGCCATAGTCCTTGGTGTCTTTGGGGTTCTGACCGTAGAACTCCTTGACCGCCTTGCGGATGCTGGCCACCACACTGTCCGTGAGGGCGCTGTGGCAGATGATGTAGTCCGGCGCCACGCAGGTCTGGCCAGAGTTGTAGAACTTAGCCGAGGCCGTCCGATGGATGGCCACGTCGATGTTGCAGTTAGTGTCGATGAATAGAGGGCTAGGGATGGAGATCAAAATCAAGATGAGAGCTATAGCCCTGATCACTGGATACAATAAAGTATGATGCTGCTTCACATATGGGCACCTTCTCCATTCCCCGGGAGAATGCCTTTAGTTGGAGCTGATGTACTAAAGACTGGGGCGAAAGGTAAAAATCAGGGCCCCATTAATGGTAACTCCCCAATCAATTGTAACTGCCATGGTAACATACCTTGACAGCCAATCAAAATTCAAGTTTTCCAGAGAAAATGCCATTGGGAGCAACGTTACCATCAATGGCAAGTCTTACGCAACAAGTACTGCCCAAAAACCTAGATTACTGTATACGGCATATATTTTGCATGGTTTTTATTCTCGCGAATTTCACGAGTCAGATGCTACTCGCGAATTTAACAACACGCGAAACTATGAATACAATGTTTTAGAGCACATATAAATAGTTCACGATCGCGAATTTAACCACTCGCGAAATTGACGAAAAGTCCTGATTCACGAAAAATTAGACTCGCGAAATATATGGCATATACAGCATTACCCTCGGCTGGTTTTAGCCAAGAAGCCATGTATGTAGCACTAGGAACTTTTGTATAGTGTTTGCGTAGTATAGTACTACGAAGATGTATCCACCTATCTCACCTCTTTCCTCCAAGCTCCAGGGTGACAGGAGTAAGATGCTTTGCTGCGGCTGCCTGGATGATCTTGCCGATGTGTGAGCTGCCTGTAAAGAGGATGTGATCAAACTTCTGTTCCAGCAATGCGGTAGTCATAGCAACATCGCCGTTCAGGATCTGGAAACAGTCCTGTGGGGGGAGAGGGAGAGAGAGGGCAAGATGTAGAGATGGGTGTGGGTGTAGGGGGGGGGGAGACGATGGAAGAGAGCAGAGCAAGAAGAGAGGGGGAGAGAGTGAGAAATATGGGGAGGGAGAGGGTAGAGAAAAGGAGACAAGGGAACAAAGAGGAGATTGTGAAAAGAAGAGGGTGCGAAGGAGAGGAGAGAAGGAGAGGAAAGGAGGAGAGGGGAAGTAGGAGAGGGAGAGAAGGAGAGGGGAAGAAGGAGAGGGGTCCCATTTTCTTACCTGGTCCAGGTACTTGGGGAAGAGTTCCTCCAGCAGCTTGGAACAGGCAGGGCCCAGCTCTGATGGCTTCACCACCACCGTATTCCCTGTGTTAGGGGCGAAGGTCAAAGACAAGGTCATCCAACATGATCATGCTCTACAAGCATGACTGGATGAAGGTCAGACAAGGTCACCTAACATGATCATGCTCTACAAGCGTGACTGAATGAAGGACACAGACAACGTCACCCTACATAATTATGATGTATTACAAGCATAAAGCTTCATTGAATATGTGTGTGACAAGTGTGCTCCGGGTGAAGGACACAGACTGGGTCACTCAACATGAGCATGCACTACAAGCGTGACAGGGTGAAAGTCAGACAAGGTCACTCAACATGAGGTAACTGTCTACCCACATGATTTATCCATCAAATAGTCGGGTAAAATAGTAGAGGTTTGAATACAGTACCGAAGTGACGTCATCATACTCATTGTTACGCTAGCTTCTGGTTTTAACCAACATCACTCAAGTGAGACTTTCATGAGTCTGACATTGTCTAGTGGGCTAGTGTTGGGCACTCCCAATGAGAGTCCCTGCTATGATTACCGCTGCTTGCTCTACCCACATAGTTAAGAACCATTTGCCTTGACAATAAACCCATATGACATCACACTTCGGTACTCTATAGTCTTTTTTTTCACCTCTCTCTCTCTCTCTCTCTCTTTTTCCTCTCTCTCCCTGTCTCTCTCCCTATCTCTCTCTCGCTCTCTTTCTCTCTCTCTCTTTCTCCCCCCTTCTCTCTCTCTCTCTCTCTCTCTCTCTCTCTCTCTCTCTCTCTCTCTCTCCTCTCTCTTTCTTTCTCTTTCTCCTCCTGTTTTAACCTACTCTTCCCTTTCTAATACTATGTAAAGTATTCAAGCATTTGAGTGCATTTGTACTACAGAAGTGCCACTGAACTAGTGTTGACAGATTTATGATGCTTGCAGTAACACATTCTAGGAATTGAAGGGAGATGCTATTGCTACTGTACATGGGAAATTCCACAGTTTTGCTTAAAGTCATGTGACGTGAGTAACCAAAGCTTCTTTATTTTATATTCTGTTATAGTGTTGCAGAAATTATGTAAATAATTATTTTGGAAGCACCCAGTCCACCTTTCCATGACACGCAATCAGCAAAGAAACTTCTTTTTCAGTCAAATAAAGAAGCTTTGGTCACTCACGTTACATGACTTTAACCAAACCTGTGGAATTGCCCATATGTACAAATGTAACGACTTTAGAAGAAAGTGACAGAGGTTGAAGCAAATACTGTATACGCCATATATTTCGCGGGGTTTTTATTTTCTCGAATTTCGCGAGCCAGATGCTATTCGCGAATTTAACAACACGCGAAAAACATGAATAAGACAAGCACATGTACTGATAGTACTAGTGCTCCATGATCGCGAATTTAACCACTGGCGAAATTGTCGGGAAGTCCTTATTCGCGAAAAATTAAACTCGTGAAATATATGGCGTATACAGTATATTACATGCATGTTTGAATATATCTTGAGCCCTAGAGGGCGCCGTCTACCTACCTGCAGCGATAGCACCCATGATGCCATGCACGGCCAGCTGGAAGGGGTAGTTCCATGCAGAGATAATGAGAATCACACCCAGGGGGTCTCTCTTGATGTAGCACTGCTTACCCACACCGGCCAGGGGCACTGCAACCTGCAGGAATCAGCGCAAAGTGAGATTACTTTCAGTTCTTGTTTAAAGGGAGTATACTGTACTGGGAAGACAAAAAATCCTACAAAAGGTGATCGTGAGCAATCTTCTTGCCAATGGTCTTAAATTCATGTATTGTCCAATTTAGAAACTTGCTGAAAGTTATTTGCTCAAAAATTATCCACATTTGGAGTTATTAGTGATTTAATCACAAATTCTTGAAATGTTCGGCCCGAACAATTTGAGGATTTGTGATTTAACCACTAATTAATCCCAATGTGGATCATATGAGGGCAAATAACTTTCAGCAAGTTTCTAAAATGGGCAATACATGGATTTAAGACCATTGGCAAGAAGATTGGTCACGATCACCTTTTGAAAGCATTTTTGTCTTCCCAGTACAGTATACTCCCTTTAAAGGTCCCCTGACATGAAAATGTTGACTTATGTTGATGCAACATAATATGTATATCACAAAATCATTAAGTGTTCAATGGAAATATGTGTCCTATATTTTAAAATAATTTTTCTCTATTTTTTCTCAGCACTGATAAGCCTCACCTCCAAAATATCCTCCAACTCAAGATTTCCCCTGTGACATCATCAAAGGTAGAAATTAGCAGGATAGTAGACAGAATTTATGCAAAAACTAAATATTGCAATGACTACCTACAAGTGCTTATAATAGCATACCATGTTTATACAATGGAAATTTATTTTTTCCGTGGCATAGCTAGCACATTTCTGACACAAGGAAACGATTATTCCCACATGAAAGGTTGTTAGATGGTATTGTGTGAAGACATGTGATGCTCTTGTAGGCAGGCAGAGGTAGTCATTGCAATGTTTAGTTTGTGCATAAATTCTGTCTATCATCCTGCTAATTTCTACCTTTGATGATGTCACAGGGGGAATCTCGAGTTGGAGGATATTTTGGAGACGGTCCAATTCACTGCTGAGAAAAAATATAGAAAACTTATTTTAAAATATAGGACACATATTTCCACTGAAAAGTTAATGATTTTGTTATATACATATTATGTTGCATTAACATAAGTCAACATATATTTTCATGTCAGGGGACCTTTAAAGACAGGGATGGCCAGCACACGGGTTTAGTAAGGGAGGGGGAGGAGGGGAGGGGAGAGAAGGGGAAGGTGGAGGGGAAAGGAGGAAGATGGAGGGGAAAATAGAGGGGGGGGGGGTAGGGGGATGCAAAGGGGAGGAGAAGGGAGGGGTCATGCCTAATAGGGGAGGGGTACTACCTTGTCTGGCTTCATCCAGTTCTTGAGCTCTTGAATGGCCAGCACACAGGGTTAATAAGGGAGGGGACCGAGGGGAGGGGAGGGCAGGGAAGGGGAAGATTAAGGGGAAAGAAGGAAGATGGAGGGGAAATAGAGGGGGAAGGGGAGGAGGAGGTGCATACTACTAAAGGGGTACTAACCTTCTTGGTTTCATCTAGTTTTTGAGCTCATGAATGGCCAGCACACAGGGTTAGTACCAGAGGGGGAAGAAGGGAAGGGAGAGAAGGGGAAGGTGGAGGGGTAAGGAGAAAGGAGTAGGGGGAAATAGAGGGGGGAGGGGAAGGGGAGGAGGAGGAGGAGGAGGTGCATACTAAAAGGGGTACTAACCTTCTTGGTTTCATCTAGTTCTTGAGCTTATGAATGGCCAGTACACAGGGTTAGTACGGGAGGGGGAAGAAGGGAAGGGAGAGAAGGGGAAGGTGGAGGGGAAAGGAGGAAGATGGAAGGGAAAATAGAGGGGCGAGGGGGTGAAAAGGGGAGGAGATGGGGGGAGGGGGGTTTCATACTATAAGAGTTATACTAACCTTCTCTGGTTTCATCCAGTTCTTGAGCTCATTAATGATCAGCACACACTCATTCAAACACAAGTCCAGCTCAAAGTTGACCGCTTCAAACTCAGGCTAAAATAAGAACAGATATATCCATATGGTAAACCCAATGAGAACTACATGTAGCACTATCATGAATATGCAATTATATTGAAAACTATTGAAAAAATATGTAATATTTGAAACCATTAGGCATATCATTGCAAATGGCAACAATAAGCAAATTTGTAGTCGCAACTGTACGACTCACAGAGTAAAATGGAAATTCATTACGCGGTTGACCACGTTTGAACTTATCATCATGCAGATATACGACAAATTCTGTACAGCTAAGAGAAGGTACTGAAAGAACATTTCACCTTTCCACTCCATATTTCTTGCAATTTTTGCAAGTTACAAGAATATGCACGGTTGTTATATTGTGGGTGTTGCAATGACACTTACAACAGTTATATGGTCCTGTAGCTACATTTATCAAATCCTTGTATAGAGTGTAACTAGCCACAATGGCAAAAGATATGGTAGCAACAAATCAGCTTCCAGCATTGTAAGTGTTGCAACAATAGTTACAACAGTAATAGGGCCTGGTGTTTATCTTTGCCAGATAATGGTATAGAGTGTAACTAGCAACAATTGAAAAAGTTGTGGTAACAGCAAATGAGCTTTCAGCACTGTAGAGGTTGCAAAAATAGTTACAACAGTACTAGGGCCTGGTGCTTAGTATAGAGTGTAACTAGCAATAATTGCACAAGATATGGCAACAGCAAATGAACTTTCAGCATTGTAAGCATTGCAACGATAGTTACAACAGTAATAGGGCCTGGTTCTTACCTTTCCGAGATAACGGTATAGAGTGTAACTAGCCACAATGGCAAAAGATATGGGAACAGCAAATGAGCTTACAGAAATGTAGATGTAGCAACAATAGTTACAATCAACAGTAAGAGAGTACTGAAGTGGTGTCATATCCATTGTTTTGCAGGTTTCTGGTTGTAAACAACATCCCTCAAGAGGACGATTTACTGGTCCTACTGTTATGTGGATATTACCCATTCAGCACATTTATGCCAAAACAAAGTTAGGCCTCACCCCCTCTTTGGAGAGGACATTAAGAGTCTCTCTGTTTATCATCAGTCACCTTATTAAGGTCACAAAGGGAAAGTCGCTGGGGTGTAAAAGGAAACAACTCAATAGACCAGTGGTCTTTATGCTGCTGCTCTCGGACTGAGCAGACAGGTTTCTGAAGCAATCTTGTCTTCACTATATAGTTATTGCTCCTGCTCTCGATTATGTGATATTGTATGATTGGTGCTGTACTATGCATTGTGCCACGACAGAGCTACATAATAAAGTCTGGAGGAACTTTACATACATGAACGACTCTCCTATTCTGTTTCATTGAGTAATGCAACTATACTGCTGGACTATATTCACCACCCATGATCCCAACACAACACTACACTGTGTAGTGGGCTAGTGTCACTACCCAAGAGTCCCGACTATGATCACCAATGGTAGCTCTACCTACATAGTTTAGAAAAAGTTGTCTTGACAACATGCTCATATGACGTTACACTTTAGTACTCTGTAAGGCCTGGGGGGTGTTTCACCGGGAAGCACTCGTTATTCCGAACGTTGCGCCACAAATGCTCGGATAAACAACCCTTTTTCATTTTCGGACTAACGAGCATCAAGGTACAGGCAATTTACGTGTTTCAGAATTACAAACATTTGAAATAACGAACCTTCGGAATATCGAGCTGTAACCATTTCACCAAGCGGTTCATAAGCTAAGAACGACTTTACGCATGACTGGTGACCTGTTCTTGTGCTAAATAAGATGCTCAATGATTTTGATTTCCATCAGCTACAGTCAAAATCTGATCTTTGTATCAACATTCTTGTTGCTAACAAGTGTCTGAATACAAAGTTTAAGATCTGTCAAATTTATAAAGGATTGTTGGAAATTAATTCCCACTATTTCAAAACAGGAATAAATTGGGGGATTTGATTTAGCACTAGAACAGGTCACCAGTCATGCGTAAAGTCATTCTCAGTTTACAAACAGCTTGGTGAAACACCCTCCTGTGCCCTGTAACATAAAGGTTTGCGGTCATTTGCAAATTTGAAAGACGAATTGTGATTGGTTACTGGTACGTCTTTTGAACAAAAAGCGCATGTAATAATAATGTTGATTGGCCATTGCTACTTTGCAATTGATTGCAAACCTTTATGTTAGGGAGCCCTGGTGCTCACCTTTCTCATTTGCAAATTTGAAATATGAATTGTGATTGGTTACTGGTATGTCTTTTGAACAAAAAACGCATGTAATAATAATGTTGATTGGCCATTGTTAGGGAGCCCTGGTGCTCACCTTTCTCAGATCCTTGTAGAGAGCGTCTATGAAGGCCTGTTTGTTCTCGGTCACCATGCGCATGACGTTGTAAATGTGCGCCAGCCTGGATTCGTAGGACCGTACCTTGCCTGCGTTGAAAGCTGCCCTGCACCGATCCACCACCTGTCGTTTATAGAGAGGCAAGGGTACTTTATACTTCATCAGACAGCAATTTTCATAATTTGGATTCATTTTGATGGTTTCTTCAATGAATCAACAGCTAAAAACTAGGCAAAATTAGGTTAGGGTTAGGATCCAAACTACAATATGGTTAGGGTTAGAGTTGGGTAGGGCTTAGTGAGATCAATATGTGATTTTAGAGCGATTTTGTGGCCTGAAAATCTCAGAAACTAACCTTCTTGATCGCACACTGCAACTCTCAGCTGCAACATGGGTTTCAAATGCTTTCATTCAATAGTATGTGTGTTCGATGAAGTATAAATTCCCCGCGAAGTAATTTCACATTTATCCAACAGGTCATCCCAAATTTGGCTCATTTTTGTGATTTTGTGATGTCAGACCCAATGGAAAGTATATTCTATCATACACTTCCTAAAAAACTATTATTTTCATTTTAATCACTTCAATTAATTGATTTTGGTGTTTTTCTGGCTTGGCAATGGCGTTTTATAAGTTACAATTAAAGAAACAACAAAAAGATGGCCAGATTAAGGTCAATGTGAATCTGTTAATTTATATCTAATTATCAAATTGTTATGATTGTCTATGGGTCATTCCATGGGAGTGGGGAAAAGTTTTCATGAACTGTCCATATATCAGAGGTATCAACCTTTGTACTTCACCATGAAGATCAATTCAGAAGTGTTGTCAATGAAAAATTACTCCACTAAAATGGGAAATCTGTTATGGATTTGAAGCAACAGGCATACAAAAATCTAGCACTGTTACATGGACGTCATATTGTTTTTACATGGACAAGAAATTTTCATAAGTTAAATTGCAATATGCCATGGTCTTTGAGAAATAATACTGGATGGGACCCCATTTTTTCTGCTCATGCCGTTATTGGACTATATTTGCCTGGTTTGAAAACGATATGGATTTGGAGATGGTATGTCACAAAAATTGCCCCAACCCTGTGGAATCATGTTTGTTATTCGTGGTACTGAGGGCTCCCACAAAAATTAGTGCTCTGCTCACTGACAGGGCTATCCTGTTAAAAAAAGACGGAATAGATATTTATAAAATCTTTGACTGTACATGTAATAGGCCTGTTGGCACAGTGTTTGATTCAAGTGCTAATTCCTGCCAAGTTCATAACCTTTGCAAATGGTGCATTTTGTTTCTCTTTCTAGGTGAAATTATTACAAAGAATAGATAGCCTGATTCAGTCATAACTACTTTTGTAACTTTCTCAACTTTACCGATTCTCTAACTTGTACTTTATCTGTTTCTCGTACTTTCCTGCTTTTATTGACAACTTAACCTTCAACCTTCTCAGTGCTGAGCTATGAAAAGCCCAGTGACATCGTACACTGGTGTGTGCCCATGGTAGTGAGAGGGTTAAATGCAGGGGAAAATACACTGGGGCTGAGGAGAATTTCGGCCCTAAAATTGCTTAAAAGAGCCATGGAAAATGCTAAAAGAGCCCCCCAAAGTCCCATAGAGACAATGTAAAAGTGTATCTAATCTGCCAATGTGCTCGTAATGTAGCATCCCCCCAAAAAAAAAACAAAAAAAAAATCGAATTAATTATTTCCCTGCTTAAATGTTTGACAAACTCACCGCTTTGACGTCTACTCCTGTAGCCATGTTGACTAACGGTCTTTCTTAGAATATAAGGCTGTAAAAAGTGAAGAGACGGTGGAATTTGGAAAGAGTGAACCGTGATCAACAGGAAATAATCAATTCAGTTTCACTTAATTCATCCTAGAAAGTACTATGAAAATGAAATGTGAACTATATTCTATGAAGAACATTGATAACTTGTTTTTCATTTAAGTGCATTTACAGATAGATTACAGGTTAGATTATATAAAGAAATATAACTTTAAAAATACCATGAAACAAACAGTAGAAAGTATTGCAATACACTTTATGGTGACTGACTGCCTTCCTTACAAGAATTGAAGTCTGGAGAAAGAGAAGAGATTGAGGGATGAGAAATAGGAGGAACCAACATTCCACAGGCATATCAGAATGAACAACTATCAACGGGAAAAAATCAATTACAGAGGAAGTCCACCCTAAAGTCCAATCTGTTTTAATCATGATTCATAGCATAAAAATGAAAGCAACATAGTTAAATAGTGACGGTTTCACAAAAAATCTGTTGACAAAAGATAAGAAAGTTTTAACTTTTTTAACTGAGGTTTTAATTTTGCGACATCACATGGGACTCTTCCATATACATGGACATTGTGTATAATTGGGAGCACTGTGAAACATATTCCAACTCAAGCGTAGACAACTTGTTTTTTATTTGCAAGTCCAAGTGCATTGCATTTAGAATCTACAAAAAAGGATTTGATTTTTTTTTTAAGAAAAAAGTTGTAACAAAAATCTCACTTCGTTTTGAAAGTATTGCAATACCCTCAATATTATCTAAACAAAGATCTGTATCGACACATTAAGTGTATCATTGATACCTATACTTGCATTACATGTAGTTTGGAATAAGGTGTGTACATGAACTTAAATAGGGACGCTCATGTGTTACTAGATGGTGCTTTGCACTTAAGTGCAAAAACGGAATGCAAAATGGTGGGTGCAGTTTGCGAGATGCGTGTTCTGTTCGGGTTGCGACCTACCGATGTAGAATATTATTTAAGTAAACATAAGGGTTGAGATTTTGAGCTCGGCGACCCCGTGAGTTCTTCTTTCATAAATTTGCGACCAAAAAAAATTGGGAAAGCTGCGATGACCGAGCGAGATCGAAGCATTTTGCGGTAAATTTTTGAAAATCAAACTTCACTTTTTCGTGAATCATGGTGAAAACAAAAAAGTTCAATTATGAGGATCAATTCGAAACAAGAATAGTGTCAAGAGCACGACGAACTATTGTCCATAGACTGTGTACAACGGATAGATCGTCCGCGATCAGCGATTCGGAAACCGCTGATTGGGCAATCGCGCAGATCACGTCATGACCACGTGGTTGCCTTCCGACTGCGTGTGGAAGTATCGATAGCGATAACGATATCCGGTCACATTGTGTACGCAGGAAATGGTCTTGGTTCGTGATCGGATCGCTCCAGTATCGATCGAAAATTATCGAAACTCGGCAATTTCATGCATATTGACTGACGGTCCTAGAACCCGGAAGCCAATTGACTTTGTACACGTTGCGATAGACTCTACAAATTCCAACAAACACGATGCGGGGGTGACGCTAATTCGTACGATTTTGACGGAAAAGCAAGAAGCAATCGAAATTCGCTTACCTGTGCGGTATCGGTGAGAAAATAGATCCTCTGAGAATACCTTTCAAAATTCATATGAAATATAGGAAAGTGACATTCTAGGTCGATTTTGGTACGAGGTGATAGAGAATTTTACACTTGTTCTGGTGGAATACTATGTGGGGACATAGAAGGCTTGCACTGCGCATGCTTACTATATTTTCATTCATAAATTGGCTCTCGGCAGTGGCTGGATGACGTCATGTAATAAGCAAAAATGGACACGACCGCTAGCGACCACGCTCCGCTATCCGTTGTACACTATTGTTCGTTGTGAAGAGTAAATACTTCTACTTGGCTTTTGATTTATGATTTTTTACAAAGGTGCAGTTATGCCGCAAAAGCATTTTATGAGTCCATGTTTTGATCTATGAATATGCGGTGTTGATAAATTTTGTGAAATTCTGGAGTGGGCAACGACAATCGTCGCGAAATTCTAAGCCTGGACTCGGAGACGATCATGACGGTCGATGCTAAAATCTTGTTTAAATAAATACTTTTCTTGTTATTTTGCCAAAATCAATTTCTTTGGATTATCAATAGTGCAAGCAAGCATATATCGTGAGCATTTGTATTCCTGAAGTTGTTTTAATATTTTTGGGGCGTCCCTTACTGCGACCAGCCCGCTCACGCAGTGAGCGGGCTGCGTTGCACCGAGCATTGGTGCAAGGTAGTCGAGATAAGCAGTGATAAGTTGGTAAAATATCATCAATTATATTGCGCAGAACTTAAAGCTATTGGACACACTTACGGAGAATACTTACATGAATACTTCCGTAGTTGCTTTGAAGATGAATTTAGTCCATGATGGGTTTTTTTTCTTGAAAACATCCCATCGTACGGCGGTCAGAATTAATGCAGCTGGGAAACATGTATCTGAAGATTGCCGACTTATTGAAGTTTACGCGCATGCGCCAGTTCTCTATACGATTCGTGTGTACGTGTGTTACGTTTTCAACATCAATCCATTACCGTAGCACTCTTTTCACATCGTTGTTTTTCCTTTTTTCATTATTATTGGAACAGATTTTATATTCCAATCTTTATTTCATTATATTTAAAATTTTATTTTGGAGCATTTATTATACTTTGCATATTTATGTTTGTCCGTAATTTTTTGTTTTGTTTTGTTTTTAAGAGCCACTTTTTTCAACCCAATAACGCCATCCTGCTAAGCTAGATTTCAGTGATGGTGCAGTGGTGCACGGTATTAGGAAAGTTGGAAGATTCGGAACTATTTCTCTTACAAAATCCTTGATCCGCCACTGAAGTTTATAACATAGAAATTAATCATATTTTGGTCACTTTAAATGACACAATTAATGAAAATCAGGTTGATAATTTGCACAATCAAAACAATAAAAAATCACTTTTCTCATGCATATTCATCAATAGCGCTAAATACGGTCATCAGACCGAAAGCGTCATCATCATGAATATTACTTTGCGCATGCCTACGAAGTTATTAAACAGCCAAGATGGCAGTCTGGAAGGGACTTCGTTTTGTTAGACCATGATTAGACAGACACATGAAGGGGAAATTGGTAACGTTACTCAGTATTTTCCATCATTTTCTTACTTCAGACATATGGAACTGGAAGTTACATTTAACCATTCATATACTGTGATAAATATACTTGAAATGAGTAATTCATCCATGTGCACGGGTCGATTATTCATTAATCTCACCCGACATGCCGAGAAATCGGGGGCGAGCCCTCAGGACGCTCCCGCTGCGCGGGAGCAGTCCCGGGGCTAGGGCGTCCCTAACTTAGAAACAGACCCACGCGCGGTACGGTGCACACAGATGCCTTACTAGTACTACAATTTACGGAATTCGTGGGACTGAAGTGAGGAATTGAAGGTGTACCCACTGACGCACACATCGACCCAATCTGGAAAACGGGCTGATGTTACGAGGCGCCTGATGTTACCCCTTTATCTACCTTCTTCACTTAATCAGTTAGAAAAAGAATCACGACCTGTGATAGATCTAACTTTAATGTTCGAATAGTTTCCACTCACCAAATAAATAGGTCCGCTCGCTCGCTCCAATGTTATTGTTTTATCATGTGATACATGACGTGTACTACGCGTGAAAACAACAATACGGTATCTTTGAATAATCCAGTCATAAGAGAAAAAGCACACGTCTGACATTACGTAACTTTTACTTACATGTATTTCATCGATTTAATTTCCAGACAGACCTGTAAAGTGCAAACAGAGTAGTGTGAAGCAAATGACCAAAAAAGAAATATTAGTATCACTGATCAATGCTTAAGGATTACACAAACAAATAAATCCCAACAATAGTAAGCATATAATCAGCGTTGGTGAGGGTGATGAGACGAACTATCAGTTCCGAGGCGATCTGGATATAGCTATCTTTCCGAAGCGCAGCTGAGGAAAGATAGCGTATACATGTACATTCAGATCGCCGAGGAAGTGATAGCTCGTCTCATTGCTTGAAATCAAAAGTTGATTATTTGCTTTATATTCCACATCTGAAACCAACTATCTATACCAAAAATGACAATTTAATGTAAAAAGGTAATGTTTACTTATCTCCATAACCCCGAGCCGCTGCCATGGGGAACACGCGTAACTAGGACGCGCATTAGGACGCGCATTAGGACGCGCGTTAGGACGCGTTAGATGTCAAGTGATAGTCCGAGTGTAACGCACTTTTATTTCGCGCGTACTCAAAATATTAATCACGCATTAGGACTGTGAGGAGTGAAGAGATCAGCGAAACCAAAAAGTACTATCACCTAGAGTGTAACGAACTTTTATTCTCAGGTGATCTGATAGGAAAAACTACGCCTCATCACGTGATCAACTCTTGACCAATCATATAGCAACATTCTCAGTATGTGGAATATAATTTATCCTATCATCAGTATGAATATGGAGGGGGCAGGCCTATAGCATGGACCCTAACACGAATAATCATTGCATGGACCCTTCATGGTATGGTCATAGGCTTAGACATGATGAAAGGGATAGCTCACCCTGAAATGAAGTTATTTTCAATAAACGGAGGGTGCAAACGCCCCCCCCCCCCCCAGATCACTATTTTTTTTTAGAAGCGGGCGAGAAAGTTTTTTATTTTTTGGACAAACAACCCAACACTTGAAATCTAAAGTTAAAAATAAGGCGAACAGCTTTTGTATACAGAATCCAACTGAAATCAAAATCCCTATTTTCAAACTTCAGGGAATACCTCTGCTATTTATTGACAGTTGAACTATATCCTTATACGCCACTGTGATATATTGATTGGATAAGTTTCATTGTTTATGTTTGTTTGAGCAGTATTCAAAGTTTATTTCGGAGGCTTTAAATCAGCTAACAGAAAATTCACACTCCTCAGTTAAGCTTTCAAAGAATTGTAAATAGAAGTATGATGAAAGAAATTTGGTAACGATTTTGAAATGCATATTTCAAGTGTGAAATAAAAAAAAAACTAATGGAAAGAGAAATAACATTTCAAGATCCACAGCTCGATCGAAATACTAAGTTTGTTAGCTATTGTTAACGGAAAATGAAGACCCCGAAACAACAAATTGCGGCAACTCGTTCTCAAAAAATGGCGAAGCAGTCACACTATAAACCTATATTGCTCATTGAACATAACAAAAACAACCCCTAACATTCCAAAAATGATGCTGTACAGAAAAAGTCAAACGGTATTTGTGTACCCAAAAAAGGTGCAATTTAGGGTACTAATGTGCCCACCAAAATTGAACGAAGTTATAATTGAAGATGTTTATGCTACCCGAGGTACCGTAGCACCCAATGAGGTCACTCATATGCCACATTATTTATAAATTATGTGGCTTTATGAAAACTGCTACCGATAAAAATGTTTAAAAATTCATTTGTACCCGGCCTATAGGCTACTGTGATCATGACCATACATAAATTAGGTGATTGAAATAACTTAGTGGAAATACAGGGAGTAAAAAAAAGATCCAAAATAAAAATTTGAAAACTGCACATTTGAATTATTTGGTTGTTTCATTTATGGCTACACCTGAATCGAAGAAGAGCGCCCACATACAATACTATACTGAAACGTCATGAGAGAGGAAATATAGAAAAAAGGTGACAGAAATAGAAAGAGAGAAAGAGAGAGAGAGAGAGAGAGAGAGAGAGAGAGAGAGAGGAAAGAAGGAGAGACAAGAAAAACAGAAAGGAAACAGAAGAAGAAAAGGTTGAAAAGGGGAAAAAAAAGGAAGAAATAAAGAGAAACGGAAAGAAGATGGGGAAAAAAGGAAACATGATATTTCAATGGGATAATGAATATTTAAAGACATATATTGTACACTTTAGTTATGGACTTATTGGTTTTTGCCCCTATATCTATGCCACCAGCAGCACTGCCTCACATTGGAATTAGTAATTTTTGTGTCTTTTCGCCTCGAAACGCATACCCGCCCCATGAAAAAAGCTGGGGACGGCACTGATGTGTCCGCCTTTATTGAAACCAACTTGATTTCAGGGCGAACTGTCCCTTGATTTCGCACAAATCTGGTTGTTTTCATAGCGCCTAATATTAAACAGCATCGTCTCTAATCGGATGTTTGCCACATGTTTGTAAGTCTTTGCGAAACATGTCCGAACAGGGGGTCATCTTAGCATCATGTCAGCCACTTACTCATTCCATTCCTACCGGGTACCCAGTACATCTGGATGGGGAGAGAGATCGAGAGAGAGCGGATATTGGATTGATTTTCTTGGTGGGGGACACAAGTGCCATGGGTGAGCTTGAACATGGGACCTCGGCAGCTTCAGTCAAACTTCACAACTTCCAAGACAACTGTTCTACGACACCTCTTTAACCCCCCCCCCTCCCCCCTCCCCCTCCCCCCCCCCTCCCCCTCCCCCCCCCCACACACGCACACACAGACACACTGTAAGTACCATGGGTGGGCTTGAATCTGGGACCTTCAGATCTTCAGTAACAGCTCATCACAACCACTACCACTACGACACGTCCACTCCCCCCCCCCCCCCCACGCCCCCCACCTACACACACACACACACACACACAAGTGACATACATGTAGTTGGACTTCAACATTGGCATAAACATGTAGTGTAAGTTCACGACTCCTGTACTACGACACCTCCCCTTTTCACACACACATACACACACACACAAACACACACACACAAACACACACACACACAAACACACACAAGTGACGGGGGATCTTGAACCTGGGACCTCTGCATCTTCAGTCACACATCACAACCACGATACCTCGACACCTCAAACATGGGAAATTTCAGCGCCATGTGCCTTTTCCTTTTGTAGCCGAGTGAGTTGCATGCACAACCCAGTCTGTTAACAACTTTGTCTGGTAACACAGACTATGCCCCAATCCCATCCTTGCTCCTCAGAGGAGCTATGACGTCATTAGGGCGTAGTCTGTGTTACCAGACATAGCTGTTGACAGACTGGGTTGTGTCCATCCACCTTACTGCCTAGTACCTAGGCTATAATTTCTTTTGTCATTATCATAGACCCTACACTGACATCATTTTATTTTTAAATATAGTTTTAACACATCATTGTGTGACACGCTGGACACAATTATCAGAGTTTGCTGACGTGTCAGTTTGAATACATAATCTGGAAAAAGCTCTCTTCTAAAAACTACCGAAGACGACACGATTCTGCCACGATTATGCAGTCGCAATTGGCCTACGACCGGAAATGTGACGTCACCTATTGCTGTAAGCCCTATGACAAGGTCCTGCAATTCAGCCAGTCACAGTCGTACGATTGATCGGATCGTGTCGTCTGAGGTGGCCTGAAATAAGTTCTCGTGAAAGTACTGTGAAAGTAAACAAGTCGATTGCAATGCATTTAGTGCGGTGGCCTTAAATAAGTTCTCGTGAAAGTACGGCGAAAGTAAACATGTCGTTCGCAATGTATTAAGTCTAACTGCAAACTGGATTTTAAACGACAAGCTGGGGTTTAACTATGAAAAGATAGACAGCCGTAATGTCAACCGACGTAGGTAATAATTCTGTCAAACATGTTTGAATATTAACACGTTAATCGATACTTGTATCGACGTGCCGAGAAACCATCGTTGAGTCGTGCATGATTGTGCTTTGTGTGCAGCATCCATCGTGACACATGCTAGACAGACTTGGCACTGTGATTCTTAAAGGGAAAGTCCACCCTGAGATTAAACTGGTTTTGATAATTATGGCAAAAAAAGTAAAGCCACATATTAGTGAAGGTTCGACGAAAATCCATCAAAGTATAAGAAAGTTATGACTTTGTTAAAGTTGAAATTCGTGACGTCGCTGGCGAGTTGTCCTCCCATATGTTGTGTGGTATATGGTTCCATTAATTGCCCTCTTTCTGATTTTTGATGAAGGAATAATCCTTTTTTCATACAGCTGTGTGTTTCAAAACATGTGTCTAATGATATGTCAAACGCACAAGTAACATTATATACACTATTTTGAGAAGATAGAGATTTTCAAACCTGGACATCCTCAAAGCTGGAGAAAACCCTAAGAAACAGGACAGTCAGAATGGATGCTCGATTACGAGTACTGAATTGTTACATCTACCCTGTGCTGATGTATGGAAGTGATGCATGGGCAATAACATCAGACATGGGAAAGCGTTTGGAGAGTTGTGAAATGTGGTTCCTCCGATGAATGATGAGGATTCCATGGACTGACAGAGTAACCAATGAAGAGGTCCTAAGAAGAGCTGGTGTGGAGAGAAAGCTAATTATAGAAATAAGAACTAGGCAAATGAGTTTTGTAGGACATATAATTAGAAAGGACGGTCTTGAAAATTTAGCATTGACAGGGAAGATAGAAGGAAGGAGGGATAGAGGAAGGAAACGGATGAATTGGATGACCAGTCTGAATGCAAGGATTGGAGAGAGAGAGAGATGTGTGGGTCAGCGGGAGGTGGAGCTAGGAACAGAGATTTGTGGCACGCCATGATCGCCTACGTCTCCGGATATGACACTTAGAGAGAGAGAGAGAGAGAGAGAGAGAGAGAGAGAGAGAGAGAGAGAGGGAGGGAGGAAGATTTTCAAGCAAAAATAGAACACAACTTAAAACAAAGTAGCTCACAAGTGGCGAAAAAAAAACTAAGAATTTGAAAATTTACATAGCTCTGTTATTATTACAAGGATTTTTGTCAAACCTTCAGAATTTGTTTCTTTCGTGTATCTACTTTTACTAGAACAATCTTAACTTCAGGATGGATTTCCCCTTTAAAGACACAAAGCTCTAAAAAATATCATATTATGCTGCTTGATAATAGAGGCTATGATTTCTTCATAATGGTTAAAAAAAACAGCATAATGTCGCATTGATTTCTCTCTTTTTTGTCAATTTGTATATAGGATTCCAGTTTGTACACAAGGGCACTTTCAAGTAGCTGTGTCACGAAAACAAAATACACTCTTTGCATTTGCTGGCCAAACAAACTAAAGCAAGTACAGGAAATGTCATGATTTTAATGATTATAAAAACAAATATAAGGTTTTCTGAAAAATATAGTTACATATTACCGGAACGAATAACAAAATACAATACACTAACTTTGGTAAAGTTATACCAAACTGTAGCACCTGTCACAAAGCGCAAATAATCTAAACCCAAACATAGAAAAACCGTTTAATAATTACTTAAAGCATCGAGCACAGGATCCTTGTAATATTGATTCGAATCGACTCCGTGGTGTCTCGTTACGCATTTGAGGGTTTCTCGACTCTATATAAGCCAGTTCGTTCTCCCAGCTAAGCCAAGGTCTGACTTTCTTTCCTTGACTGAAAGTTGAGAGACTCACCAAGATGGCGCCTCTTCGGCTAGCTCTGCTTCTTTCGTTTCTGTTCGTGTGGGGAGATGCCTTCCAGACTGGTAAGTAACCATGACAACGCATGCTTATTTCATCTAGTTGGTCCAAACTCACAGGTTTAGATTAACATGAAGGCTATTCCGTACCATCAAACTTCGGCTTGAGAACCCTCTTATTTGATTTTATTTGATATTCTTATGATGTATCATAATATGCTTCACATAAATTGCTTTCACTCCGTTAGGCTTCGGCTTATTATGAAAAGCACATTGTTTGTATTTCATTAATCTCTGTTCCATTAATGTTAAAGGATATCCGCAATATGTACCGACTGACTTGCGCACTCGCTATCATATAATTTGATCTATTGGGAATCAAGTAGAAAATAAATAAACCAAAATTGTTAAACAAATGTCAAGTTAAACGTTCATTTTAATCCCGGTATTTCACCACGCTGTTCAACAGAGCGCTATTTTTTTTTTTTTTTTTTTTTTTTTGGGGGGGGGGGGGTAATGTTTCATGTTGTGTACTTGTTGCGAAATATTTACATATGAAAAATCAATCTCATCTATAACAAGATAGATGTTGTTACTTTAGTGGATAGAGGATGCCTTGAATATAACGCGAATTGCATGTATTCATTCTATAATAGAACTATATGATAACACAGATGTACCGAGAGTGCAATGACATTCAGCTGTAGCATTCTATATAATCTTAGTTGTCATGCTTGTCGAACTATTGTGTTTCGAAGTTGCCATCTATGTCAATGCGCCAATTGTTATAATCTGACATTTATATTACAAGTTTGATTATATCTCTCCTACTAACATTTTGTTGTTATGATGTTTCATTCATACTTAATTCCATTAAAATTGGCATGTACCGACTGACACATATAATTATTATCATATTATCATTTGATATAACGGAGATCAAGCAGAACATAAATAAATCAAATCATCATACAAATTAATTCAAATTTAAAGTTGATATCAATCCCGGTATTTCACTAGGCTAGTATAGAAAGGGATTATTGTAATTTGCTTAGCTGTCCATATTATGTTTGGAGTGACAGATTTCCCCACAATAGTTACCTTTAACGAGATAAGTGTTGTTCCTATATGGAAATGTATAGAAGGATATTTCAAAGAAAATGTTAATTGTGTACATTATTTCTGTTATAGAACTACACTGTACGACAATACAGATGGATTGGAAATATACACTTATTCAAATTTAGCTAGCACTCTGTAAATTCCAGTTGTAGAGCGTTTGTATTTCAACGTTGTCATCTATGTCGGAGCGCCACCATTTATAATCTGAAATTTATATCGAAATTTGATTGTATGTCTTCTGTTACTACTTTTTTATATAGTTTCTTACAATGATGCCCAATTTGTTGAACTATGTATCTCGTTCAACAAAAGGAAAAATATAGTACCTGATTCATCAATGTCTATGTCATTGCACATTTTTCTTCGAAAATGTATACATCAAATCGCCTGTGTGATTTGCAATGTTCACTAACCCTTGACACATCATGTGTGCATTTTTGCACAAATAATGCACACATATCCCATAGAGCAGCACTTTGTCAAGCACACAAAGGGCTAAACCATTTGCAGATCTTATTATTTATTACAGATGTCATTACTTATTTGTACAGCTTTGGGTACTTGTGCATGCAGTTGGTGTAATGAATTGACATGTGTATCATGTTTGTTTCCTGAAAGTACCAAACAAGGTCGATTTTTTTTTGTAAATCGAGATAAGCTCACCCCATACCAAATGTGTATTTCATTGTATTTCCCCGGTAAAGGGAAAAAAATTGGCTCAGAAAAAAACTGTGCCAGGACTCTTCACTGCTTCACCAGAAGAGTGAAGAAAGGCTAGTAGGCGTATGATTCAAGATTCAAGATTCAAAATAAAATTTATTTCCAATATAAAAAATAGTACATAGTACATAGTACAAATAGTACAATATGGGTAATCACGGTAACAAAATCAATACATTTGAAGTTTAGTTTACAAAGTTTAATACATTATGTACACGATACAGTATTTCACAGTTTAATAGATTGGAAAATGGACTGAAAATAAAAGCTCAAATGGCTTGACAAAATTATTCAGCCCGATATGGTATATGGCATATAAATGGTTGGTTTGTTGGCTATGTATAACACTATTTATACAAAAATATACATATCTATGACAAATTAATCTTACGTATGAATTACAATAACCTAAGGTTACGCCCCCCCCCCCCCCCCCCCCCCCTGTTCTACCCCTCGCAAGCCACGGTATGAATTATATCTTTTTGTCACACCATATACAGATATAAATGTTGATACAAGACGTGCCACATGTGTAAATATTCACAAGTGATAAGTCCCATACATCTGGCACTGAAATGTTGAAATACATCTAAAGCGTTTTCATGGTTATGCATTATTCTTCACCCCCCCCCCCCCTCCCCCATCTACTTACGCTCCTCATCTTATTCATCTTATCCATGTTTGTTTTAATTCTTCCCTTATTTTTATTCCTCTCCCCTTCCTCTTCCTCTGTGTCACACACTCACTCACTCACTTGATCGGCTCCTGCCTATCAATCACTATTCTTCACCACACCACTGTGTCCTCCTCTATTATTCTTCTAATTCTTGTTCCCTTTCTCTTCTTTTTTTTTCGCCTCCCGCTCCCTCTCCATACCCCACCCACTCCTTACCTCCTCCCTCTCCCACCCCTTTCCTCTCCCAACCTCGCCCCTCTTCCCACCCCCCCCCCCCCATCTCTCTCCCCACACCACCCACTCCCCACCCCTACACCTCCCCTTTCCCCAACTCTCTGTCTCCCCACCCTTCCCTCTCCCCTTCCCACCTTTCTCTCCCTTCTCTCTCTCTCTCTCTCTCTCTCTCTCTCTTCCCCTCTTCCCAACCCACCTCTTTCCTCTCCCAACCTCCCCCCTTTTCCCACCCCTCCCACTCCCTACCCCCTCCCTCTCCCCACACCTCCCACTCCCCACCCCCACTCCTCCTCTCTCTCCACCTCTCCCTCTTCCCACCCCACCTCTTTCCTCTCCCAACCTCCTCCCTCTTCCCACCCTCCCACTCCCCATTCCACCCCTTTCCTCTCCCTACACTCTCCCTCTCCCCCCCCCTCCCCACCCCACCCCTCCTTTCCCCACCACCCCGTCATGCAACCTTCCCCATTCTCTCGCTCAGTCGACGACGTCCGTCTCGTGAACGGCATGTCCCGGTACGAGGGCCGAGTTGAAATACTGGTGAATGGTACTTGGGGCACAGTGTGCGACGACTTATGGGATTTGAATGATGCACAGGTGATCTGCCGAATGCTTCACTTCGGCCAAGCTGACGACGCTCCAGACAGGGCGGCATTCGGCCAAGGCGATGGACCAATCATGCTGGATGACGTTGGATGCACCGGGTCTGAGCATAACATCGGGCTGTGCTTGCACCTCGGTTTTTACAACCACAATTGCGGCCACAGCGAAGATGCCGGCGTCGTCTGCAGTGGTGAAAAATCAAACATACAATCCTCCTCTCCTCTCTCCTTATTTATATTAATTTATTTGGTTTTGTTTAATTGGATAGTCCACCCTGAAATCATTTTGATTTCAATAAAAGGAGACACATGAATAAAAGAATTAAAAAAAAAATGATTTTAAAGTTTTGATTTTGTTTCTGGCAACGGAATTATTTATATTTCGTTCAGGTCTGTGTGCAAAAATGTATTTCTAATGCTGTAGGAAATGCACTGGTGAAAGGATGCATATCTTTTTTGATAAAATGCACATATTCGAGAAAAAAATTGTAAACAATACATGGGGAGTACCTCCACGTGACGTCACAATATCAAAACTTAAAAATCAAATGACTTTCTTTTTCTTTGACCGATTTTCGTCAAACCTGCACTAATATGTTTCTTTTATGTGTCTCCCTTTATTGAAACCAGCATAATCTTAGGATGAACTATCCCTTTAAAAATACAGTAGTCTAATCAAACCCATAGCGTCTACCTTACAGAAGAGCCCTGTGTAACATGAAATGATGAAATACGTAATATAACAATCAACAAATCAATTCAATGCATATCGTTCACTTATCTCAATCTATTTGAATACATAAGCATGGTATAATGCTGTATAATGTTGCGCAAACGAAATAGTGACGAGTACAAGAAATGGCAGAAAAATAAAGAACACAAAAACAAAGCCCGATCATGTTGAGAAGTTGAAGTGATTACAGAAGAAAAAGATTGGCAAAAAATTTGAAGAAAGCAAATAATTGGTCAGAATAAAAGACCATGAAAAAAAACAACACTAACACAATGACACAAAATCAAAGCCCGATCATGATGAGAAGTTGAAGTGATAACAGAAGAAAAAGATTGGCAATTTTTTTTGAAGAAAGCAAATAATTGGTCAGAATAAAAGACCATGATTGATTGTGTCACGTGATTATGAGCTCTTCCGTATCTACAGGCATCTTGATTCGTTTAGCGGCATCTTAAGACTTCATAGTGTATGAATAGATATTGGGGGCCTTCGTAGGCTGTGAGGTGCATGGATACAACCCGGTCTGTTAACAACTTTGTCTGGTAACACAGACTATGCTTTTATCCCACCCTCGCTCCTCCTCTCAGCCAGAGCATCCATGACGTAGCTGGGGCGTAGTCTGTGTTACCAGACATAGTTGTTAACAGACATAGTTTTGACCATGCACCTCACAGCCTAGTACTTAGGCTGTCGTATATACAGTATTGGTGTCATGGAAACAATTGTGTCATCGTTTTATTAAATGCTCTCCTCACCCCTGTTCTCTCCCTCTCCCCCCCCCCTCTCTCTCTCTCTCTCTCCCACTCTCTCTCGAATATTATGCCATATATGAATACATCTTTTCCCTCGCTTTTCACCGCTAGTCCATTTAATCCCTTTAATACAACATTACTTCTTTTTAACATCTTTCTTGTTTTTTTTTCCCTGTCAAATAAAGGGGAACACCAGGACTTCACAACACAACATTACTGTAAGTACGGTACAACAGTATAGTCAAATACACTACGTGCTGTATGCAAATGTCAGACGGACTTACGTCACCAACACTGAAAATAGCCCCTCAAGGAGAAAAATAGTACCCTTAAGTACTTTTTTGACGTTTTCTGTTTCAAATTAAAATAATCGTGATCCGTATTTAGTCTGATACAGCGCGACGACAGAATTGTAATTAAACTGTTTACTTTTCCTTTCCACTTTTCCATCCCGAACAGGCAGATGCTATGGCTTTGATATAAAAATTGAGGCATGTCCACGGAGATGGAAATATGTCAATGCGTTACTGTGGTCAATGCATTAAAGTGGTAATGCCCCATACGTCTAACTCACATCACAAATAAGCATCCCGTTGGAGATATGGTTTGAGTAATAACATGACCAAAGAATGAGAACTTTACTTGCCAAAGATTTGCTCTAATATCAACAGCATCACATATATGGCGTACACAAGTTCTCTGAACTTATGGCAAGCGAGTAACCCCTTGTGCATTGGATCATGTGATGCTTAACTATCATACAAACTTTTTAGTGCTTGTATAAACACTTGGCACTCAGAACCTTGAAAACTATATTTGGAAACTTCAGTATCTTGCGTAACCTTTGTGACGTACGTTGTGTAACGGTGTTATTTATTTGACTTGTTTGTATTCAAATGATGGTGTCCTGGTGAAATGTTTTAAAATTTAACAATGGTTAAACTACATTTCAGTTTGCTACCAAAGTAAATGGAATAGAAGATTTAATTTTAAAGGTGATATTCATAGAAAATCCAAAATCATGAAGATATTCATCTACAGAAAGCTTATAAGCCATACAATGAGCTCGGATGACATTCTAACAATATATCACTTTCCAAAAAGCGAAATTAGGGTGAAAACAATCACCGTATTCTCGGGGACAAATTTGACCTACTGTCATCCGAAACGGCCTTTAGGTCTGCCGTAAGAAACGGGAGGCGTTATTGTGCATTACACATGCCAATCCGCAACTTCTTTTCCGCCAGAAGCATCAGGCATTGTTAATGAACCTGTGATGGCAGTTGCTAGTGGATTAACAGGTGTGATACACAATGGTCATTGTGAAGCATATCCAGGCTGTGACGTACACACAAAGCCACTTTCCCTTAGGCGATTTCGTAGGTCAGGAAGAAAGTCAATTTAGTGAAATTTGACTTTCATTAAACACATAACTGAACACTTTCATGGTATGTTAGCTGCATAAATTGCTTTAATAACTCATTCAATTATAAAATAAACTATATCTATTTGATTTTATTTCCTATGAATATCACCTTTAATTTAAATATTTTTGGTCAAACCCTTCATTTTGATTTGCTTGATTTTGACAAACTTTCCACAACAGACCCTCGCTTTCTTTTAAAGGATTACTAAATTAGAAAAATAAGTTCCCACTAATTTATGTAAAATTATCCACTAAAAACGAATTTCACATTCCTTTGCCGCAATTAAGTGTCATGTTCGAAAATTTGATAAAACGCACGCCTCCAGCGACGTATGAGAAGTCAAAATGCCATAAATGCCAACGGCGTGAATAAAATTGTTTATTCGCGCCATTCAAATAATACATTACCAATGGGAACCCCAAAGTTTGTCCGAGATTTGTCCGAGTAGCAACAACTAATAGATTCAAGGTGCATGCCATCCATTGAATATGAATGACAAGATACAGGTGAATGCAATAACGCGTTACTACGCAGTTATAGTGGAAAGTTGTGAATACATTACGAAGATGCTCTTTTGTTGACTTCCGTACAAGCTATGGCATTTTGACTTCTCATACGTCACGGATTCTCCTGCGAATTGTGTAAGTAGTCTAATGAAGACAGCAATACCCCATTCCCCCTCATCCTCTCATACTCCCTCCCTCCCACACCCCTCCTAGCACACCTTCTCCGTGAACATACACGTTACATTCATATCAGTGTATGGTATAGAGCGAGCATGCTACAAGCTGTCTCACTACCGTTGATGTTTCTCCTAATGTTTTACAGTTAACCCATGTGATTCAAGCCCCTGCTTAAATGGAGGTACTTGCTACGATATGACGGTGGATAGTTATGTCTGTTCATGCCAATGGCCGTATTACGGAACTTACTGCGAAATATGTAAGTACATGAAGTCGAATAGTTGCCGTTTACTGCTGCCTCACGCATTTTGCCACTTTACGACAGGGATTTATATCGGCGGCAAACAAGGAAACTGCCGCAGTAAGCAAGGTTTAAGTGGTCAGGCTGACCATGGCAATTCCCTGAAAGAGAGATTGAAACCCTGTCAGGCAAAATAAAGCTGCCGTTAAGACAGGCAGTTACGGAAAATGAGTACACAGCGTCCAATCCTTGTGCCCTAGAATACATATTAACAGTTGCTGTCGATTGATTACTGGAACAGAGATCAATCTAAATAAGTGACTGAGTTTCACCTCTCTTAGTTTGTGAATGAAAGGCCTGGAGGGTGTTTCACCAAGCTGTTCGTCAGTTACGAACGACTTTACGAACGACTGGTGATCCCTTCTTGTGCTAAATGCGATACCACACCTTGTTCATTGAGAATCTGATTTAGCACAAGACGGTATCACCAGTCGTTCGTAAAGTCGTTCGTAACTTATAAACAGCTTGGTGAAACACCCCTCTGGACTCGTTTCCTGTATACAGGGATTTAGAATTGAACACCTATCAACAACGAACGCTATTTAAAACGGACAGCTATCTGTAAAACATACATCCATTGACAGCAGCTCGCGCGTTATCGCATATGATACCAACCCTGTCCATAAGACGCGTGTTCTGCTCCCCGTGTAACCCGGGAATGATTTTTAGAGACAGGTTTAACTACACATGCATTATACTCATACACAAAACAGGTATAGAGTACGGACGTGGTGTCGTCACATCCAATGTTATGCAAGTTTCTGGTTCTGAACAACATCACTCAAGTGCCCGACATTGTCTAAGAGGCTAGGGTCGGGTATTCCCAGCGAGAGTTCTAGCCACAAAGTTTAGAGCCAGTTGTCATGACAACATGCTTATATGTCGTCACGCTTTGGTACTCTGTTTTTTAAAAACCTCTTTATCAAATGGTCTTGAGTAATCGGGATATTTTTGTGGAGTTTGCAGGGGTGTTGGTATGAGACCTCCTGTTTAGAAAATTATTAAATCGAGATTGAGAAAATATTGCATGAGATTGAGCGCACAAAGATAAACATTGATAAGTGGTCATTTTAGTTCGTTGTCGAATTGTGTATATTTAAAGAAAAGCTCATTTGATATTGCTATCGACCCCACTTCGATTTAAATCACAGTATATACAAAGCGATATTGATAAGAATGGAATCGGTTTGTGCGCACAACCATTTATACCCTTCTCTTGCCTTTCTTCTAGCTTTCGCCCCTCCTCCACCTAATCCTTTTAAAAGTACATTCCATTTTTATCTTATATCAAATATAGATGAATACCATACTACACAAGGCTATGAGGACTTCACAACATATTCCTGTAAGTATTATTTAAGGGCTTAGCGAAATACACCACGTGCTGTATGCAAATACGAAACGGGCAGGGAGAAATAAAATCATCCACAAGTAAATGATTCTGAAGAAATAAAGAAAACAATAATCATCATGTATCATATTATATAGTCAATGAGTTGAGAAATAATTCTGCAAAGTAATTTTGCTGAAAGCCTCTTCAATGAAAACTATTGTTAAGGGGAGGGTATCCCATGTTTTCTCATGGCTATCGTTTTCTCTGACAAGACGATCTTTTCCACCCTTTGTCGTGTAGTGGGCTCTTCCTGTAACATCCCGGACACGTGTTACTGTGACGGTGAGGTGGACTGTAGCTCATATCGATGTATGATATAGAACGAGCATGTTATAAGCTGTCTCACTACCGTTGATGTGTCGCCTATTGTTTTACAGTTAACCCATGTGATTCAAGCCCCTGCTTAAATGGAGGTGACTGCCACGATTGGGGGACGGGTGATCCTTTCTGTTCATGCCCATGGCCGTATTACGGAACTTACTGCGAAATAAGTAAGTACATGAAGTCGAATAGATGCCGTTTACTGCTGCCTCACGTCGTTTGCCGCTTTGCGACAGAGATTTACACAGGCGGCAAACAAGGAAACTGCCGCAATAAGCATGATAAGCAAGGTTTAAGTGGTCAGGCGGATCATGGCTTCCCTGATAGAGAGATTGAAACCATGTCAGGCAAAATATTGCTGCCGTTATGACAAGCAGTTACGGGAAATGATTAAAGGGGAAGTTCACCCTGAAATTATTTTGGTTTCAATAAAAAGAGACAAATGAAAGAAACATATGAGTGAAGGTTTGACGAAAATCGGTCAATGGAAAAGAAAGTTATTTGATTTTAAAGTTTTGATTTTGTGACGTCACGTGCGAGGTGCTTTGCCATATGTTGTGTACAAAATAAGTCGATAGATTGCTTTTTTTTCCGTTTTTGACAACGGAATGTTTTTTTTTCGTACAGGTATGTATGTAAAGACGTATTTCTGATAATGTATCAAACGCACAAGTAAAAGGATGCATATCTTTGTGAGAAAATGCACATTTTCGAAAAAAAAATTGTACACAACATATGGGAGAGCACCTCGCATGTGACGTCACAAAATAAAAACTTTAGAATCAAATAACTTTCTTTTCCTTTGACCGATTTTCGTCAAACCTTCACTCATATGTTTCTTTCATTTGTCTCTTTTTATTGAAACCAAAATCATTTCTGGGTGAACTTCCCCTTTAAGGGGGACGTACACTGCAGCGTCCAATCCTTGTGCCCTAAATACATAGTAACAATTGTTGTCGATTGATTACTGGGAAAGAGATCAATCAAAATGAGTGACTGAGTTTCACCTCTCTTAGTTTGTGAATGAAAGGCCTGGACTCTTTTCCTGTATACAGGGATTTAGAATTGAACACCTATCAACAACGACCGCTATTTACAACGGACACCTACCTGTAAAACATACATCCATTTACAGCAGCTCGCACGTTATTGCAAATGATACCAACCCTGTCCATAAGACGCGTCTTCTGCTCCCCGGGAATGATCTTTAGAGACAGGTTTAACTACACATGCATTATACTCACACACAAAACAGATATAGAGTACGGAAGTGGTGTCGTCATATCGAATGTTATGCAAGTTCCTGGTTCTGAACAACATCACTCAAGTGCCCGACATTGTCTAAAAGGCTAGGGTCGGGTATTCCCAGCGAGAGTTCTACCCACAAAGTTTAGAGCCAGTTTTCATGACAACATACTCATATGTCGTCACACTTTGGTACTCTGTTTTTTAACAACAGATGGTCTAGAGTAATTGGGGTATTTTTGTGGAGTTTGCAGGGGTGTTGGTATGAGACCTCCTGTTTAGAAAATTATTAAATCGAGATTGAGAAAATATTGCATGAGATTGAGCGCACAAAGATAAACATTGATAATTGGTCATTACAGTTCGTTGTCGAATTGTGTATATTTAACATGTTTAAAGAAAAGCTCATTTGATATTAATATCGACCCCACTTCGATTTAAATCACAATATATACAAAGTGATATTGATAAAGAATGGAATCAGTTTGCGCGCACAACCTATTTATACCCTTCTCTTGCCTTTCTTCCACCTCTCGCCCCTCCTCCATCTAAACCCTATAATAGTACATTCCATTTTTACATTATATCAAATATAGATGAACACCCTACTACACAAGGCTATGAGGACTTCACAACATATTCCTGTAAGTACGTTGCAAGGGTATAGCGAAATACACCACGTGCTGTGTGCGAATGCGAAACGGGCAGGGAGAAATGAAATCATCCAAAAGTAAATAATGCTGAAGAAATAAAGAAAACAATAATCATCATGTATCATATCATATCGTCAATGAGTTGAAAAACAATTCTTCAAAGTAATTTTGCCGAAAGCCTCTTCAATGAAAACTAATGTTAAGGGGAGGAGTATCACATGTTTTGTCATGGCTATCGTTTTCTCTGACAAGACGATTTTTCCACCCATTTTCGTGTAGTGGGCTCTTCCTGTAACATTCCGGACACGTGGTACTGTGACGGTGAGGTGGACTGTAGAGATGGGAGTGACGAGTTCAACTGCCGTAAGTAATCTCAAATGTATTCCATAGTCCAGGCACGTATGCAGGGGGTGGGGTGGGGTTCGGGGTTCAACCCCCCCCCCCCCCCCATTTTCGTTTTTTGGAGACTCGACGGGATTACAAAAATTCAACTCGCACTCCCCATGCCCCCTCCCCCTCACAAAAATCCTGGATACGCGCCTGCCATAGTCTATTTGAAGAGCTCATTTGCAAAAGGGGTTAGATCCATTGTTCATCAAATTTGATTTTTTTTTGTCTCATTGTATAGATTTGAAGTAGCTCTATAAGATGATGCCAAAGAAAAGTTGAAATTCCCATTGAACAGTGAACAAAAACCACACTTTGTCCAAAAGGGGTTAGATCCATTTCAGTTTGTTTGCAAAAGGGGCTAGATCCACAAAGGTAATTAAAAATATATATTTTAAAAATGTTTTTCTTTTATACCCAATTTTAGGTTCACATGGTAGGGTAGTATATAATTATAATTATAGTAAATAATATAATTTAGGTTCGCATAAGAATATTGCAATATTGGAGAATAAAAAAGTAGATTTTCAGAATGGTCTAAGGTGTATCTAACCCTTTTTGCAAACAAAATAAAGAGTTTATTTGCAAAAAGGGTTAGATCCATTTTTCATCAAATTTGATTTCTTTTCTCAATGTTTAGTTTTGAAGTAGCTCTATGAGATGATACCAAAAAAAAATTGAAATTCCCTTTAAAAAGTGAACAAAAATGGCAAAGGAAAATCACTTGTGACTTTTGAGAAGTCCATTTTGCCTTCAGTTCGTGCTCATTCATGCATGACTAAATGGATTAATGTAATCTTTTCACAGAACTTAGGCAATGATTAAAGAAACACTCCTGCAAAGTGATTTTTTTAAAGCCTTTTCGATTCGTTAAAAAACGTTCAATGCTATTTGTCTTAAAGGGGGAGGAGCTCACTTGTTTCATTATAGTTGCTTGTTTTAGTGAAATATAGTTGAACACCACACCACACGTGGCTATGAGGATTTCGCCAATGAGCAAAGGAACAACCCTACAAAGTTATTTTGCTAACAGCGTCTCCGATAAAAAGGAATGTTTTTTTGCTTAGGGGGAGGGAGTTTCCTTTTCTGTAGCCATATCGTTTCCTCTGACAAGACGGTCTTTTACACCCCTTGTCTTGTAGCGGTCTCTCCTTGTAATATCCCGGACACGTGGTACTGTGACGGTGAGGTAGACTGTAGCGATGGAAGAGACGAGAATAACTGTCGTAAGTAATCTACAATCTATTCCATAGTCTGTTTGAAGAGCTCATTTGCAAAAAGGGTTAGATCAATTTTTCATCAAATTTGATTGTTTTGTCTCAATGTATAGATTTGAAATAGCTCTATAAGATGATACCAAAGAAAAGTTGAAATTCCCATGAAAAAGTTAACAAAAATGCAAAGAAAATCACTATTTTGTCAAAAGGGTTTAGATCCATTTCAGTTTGCTTGCAAAAGGAGCTAGATCCACAAAGGTAAAGATAGATTTCTTTCGTACCCAATTTCTTTTATACCCATTTTTTTATGTTAACATTTTTTTTATTGCAATGTGGGAGAATTAAAAAGTTCATTTTTCTCAGAATGGTCTAAAGTGGATCTCACTCCTTTTGGAAACAAACTCTTCATTTTGTCGTACATGTGTCGATCACAACGAAACAAACTATTACACACCTAGTGTAGATAAGCTGTCTCACTACCGATCATGTTTAGCCTATCGCTTTACATTGAACTCATGTGAATTGAGCCCCTGCTTAAATGGAGGTACCTGTTTTCAGCGGGGAGCGGATAATTATTTCTGTTCATGCTAATGGCCGTATTACGTGAAGTCGAATATATGCCGTTTAATGTTGCTGTTGTCTCACGTCGTTTGCCGCTTTGCGCCAGGGATTTACACCGGCGCCAAACAAGGAAATTGCCGCAAAAGGCAAGGTTTAAATGGTTAGGCAGACCCAATTTGAGTCCCTGCTATGATCATTGCTGTTTGCTCTATCCACATAGGTAGAACCAGTTGTCTTGACAACATGCTCACATGTCGTCACAGCCTCTTATACAAATGCTCTGGAGTCGAGTGATTGTTCTTTGGTGGAGTTTGGAAGGGTTGTTGGTATGAAAACTCTCGGCCATGTTGCGCATAGGACTTCAATTATTGAAACTTGATTCTGATAATAACTAACATGGAAACAGGTCTAAAGGTGAGAGCACATTGGCTGCTGCCATGGTAGTTACCATTGATGGTAAGTTACAATAATTGAAAAATCTACATCTAACATGGCCCCGATGAAGACAAGTATTAAATTGTGAAACTATGGCATGAAATTTAGTCCACAAAGATAAATATTGATAAATGGTCATTATAATTACTTGTTGAATTGTAAACTTTTAATGGAAAAAATCACCCTGAAACTGAAGTGACTTCAATAAAGGGGGCCACATAAAAAAACATATTACTGAAAGTTTGATGAAAATCTGTGAAAGCATGAGAAAGTTATAATTGTTTAAAGTTTTGATTTTGTGACATCGCGTGCGAGGTGCTCTTTCATGTGATGTGTACCATTTTTTTTTCTCTCTCGAAAATGTGCATTTTCTCAAAAAGATATTCACCATTTCATTTGTGCTTTTTACTCACATACCTGTACGTAAAAAAATCATTCCGTTGCTCAAAACATAAAAAGATCAATTTATGGAATTACTCTGAACACAACATAGGCCTATTGGACAACCACTTGCATGCAGCGTCACAAAATTAAAATTTCAAAAGATGCTAACTTACTTGTGCTTTGAGGGATTTCCGTCAAATCTTCACTAATTTGTTTCTTTCATTTTTCTTCCTTTACTGAAACCACCTTCTCTTCAGGGTAAACTATTATTTTATTGTGTTTTGAGGCAAAAGCCGTGTTGTTGCAAACGCCGATGAGTTCACCTGTCCACAGCGGGCGGTCCCTCGGCCTGCTGGAAAGCGTGTGGATCGAAGTAGGCAAGCAATGCTCACGAACTCTGGTACACACATTTGCCTTTGGGATAATGATTTGCCACAAAACACATATTTTAGAGGGAAAAAACACGATGACTTATATTTCTTATAGATTGATATTACTAAAACATGGAAGCAGTTTGTGCGCACAACTTTTTCTCTTTTTTTTTTTTGCCTTTCTTCCACCTTTCGCACCTTCTACATCCAATGCTCTTAATACTACATTCCATTTTCGTATTATATCAAATATAGATGAAAACCCTACTACACAAGGCTATGAGGACTTTACAACAAATTACTGTAAGTATGATACAAGGGTATAGCGAAATACACCACGTGCTGTATGCAAATACGAAACGGGCAGGTAGAACAAAATCATCGACAAACAAATAATGCTGAAGAAATAAAGAAAACAACAAATATCATATTAACAAAAATTTTGGTACAAGTATCACAAATAATCTCCCTCTCGTAGATATGGCTCATGTCATAAAGAATATGGAGTTAATTGATATTTGTTCGGTGACGAACAAATTTTCATACGAAGCATTTTCCATAAATTTCCATTTCTACCCTTGACCATTCTATCTGGAAAGTCGTACTGTGTCTGTACATTATCGGACCATAGCCTGTGCATTGAATTCCTGTATGTGTTACAAATGTTTCGTCGTTTGTGATGATACTGAAATGTGCATCGTGATTCGTTATGTATTGTGAGCAAAGCACCCCTACCCCCATGCCAATTCGAGTATTACGAATTTTCCTGCGAATTGTGTAAGTAGTCTAATCAAGATTGCAATTCCCTTCATCCTCCCACACCCCTCCCTCCCAGCACACCCTCTCCGTGAAGCTACACGTTCATATCAGTGTATGATATAGAACGAGCATGTTATAAGCTGTCTCACTACCGCTGATGTGTCGCCTATTGTTTTACAGTTAACCCATGCGATTCAAGCCCCTGCTTAAATGGAGGTGCGTGCTACAATATGGGGACGGGTGATCCTTTCTGTTCATGCCCATGGCCGTATTACGGAGCTCACTGCGAAATGTGTAAGTACGTGAGGTCGTATAGATGCCATTTACTGCTGCCTCGCGCCGTTTACCGCTTTGCGACAGGGATTTACACCGGCGGCAAACAAGGAAACTGCCGCAGTAACCAAGGTTTAAGTTGTCAGGCGGACCCGATGTGAGTCCCGCTATGATCATTGCTGTTTGCTCTACCCAAATAGGTAGAACCAGTTGTCTTGACAACATGCTCATATGTCGTCACAGCCTCTTATCCAGATGCTCTGGAGTCGAGTGATTGTTCTTTGGTGGAGTTTGGAAGGGTTGTTGGTATGAAAACTCTCGGCCATGTTGCACAAAGGATTTCAATTATTGTAACTTGATTCTGATAACAGCTACCATGACAACAGGTGCAATGGTGACAGCACATTGGCTGCTGCCATGGTAGTTACCATTGATGGTAAGTTACAATAATTGAAAATCTATATCTAACATGGCCCCGATGTATAGACAACTATTGAATTGTGAAAATATGGTATGAAACTGAGCACACAAAGATAAATATTGATAAATGGTAAATATAATTACTTGTTGAATTGTGAACTTTTAAAGGAAAAAAATCACCCTGAAAGTGAACTGACTTCTATAAAAGGAGCCACATAAAGAAACATATTACTGAAAGTTTGATGAAAATCTGAGAAAGTTATTAGAAAGTTATGATTTTTTTTTCAAGTTTTAATTTTGTGACATCGCATGCGAGGTGCTCTTCCATATGATGTGTACCATTTTTTTTCTCTCTCGAAAATGTGCATTTTCTCAAAAAGATGTGCACCATTTCACCTGTGCTTTTTACTCCCATACCTGTACGAAAAAAAAATTATTCCGTTGTCCAAGACATAAAAAGAGCAATTGATGGAATTACTCTGAACATAACATAGGCCTATTGGACAACTACTTGCATGCACCGTCACAAAATTAAGATTTCAAAAGATCATAATTTACTTGTGCTTTGATGGAGTTTCGTCAAATCTTCACTAATATGTTTCTTTCATGTTTCTTCTTTTACTGAAACCACCTTCTCTTCAGGGTGAACTATTATTTTAATGTGTTTTGAGGCAAAAGCCGTGATGTTGCAAAAGCCGATGAGTCTACCTGTCTACAGCGGGCGGTCCCTCGGCCTGCTGGCATGGCTGGAAAGCGTGGGGATAGAACTAGGCAAGCAATGCTCACGAACTCTGGTACACACATTTGCCTTGGGGATAATGATGTGAAAAATGCATTTTTTGAATGTGTTTGAAATTGTGTTGCCATGGTAAAAGCATAAACGTGCTATAAATGAGGATGGAACTACTTTCGCATTTTTTATTGGTAATTGCCAAATTGTCGTGTTTTGCGAACTAAAACTAGCAAGAATGGCGTTTATCGGTTATTGCCACAAAACACATATTTTAGAGGAAAAAAACTCGATGGCTTATATGACGTATAGATTGATATTACTAAATCATGGAAGCACTTTGTGCGCACAACTTTTTCTCTTTTTTGCCTTTCTTCCACCTTTCGCACCTCCTAAATCTAATGCCCTTATTACTACATTCCATTTTCGTATTATATCAAATATAGATGAAAACCCTAGTACACAAGGCTATGAGGACTTCACGACAAATTACTGTAAGTATGATACAAGGGTATAGCGGAATACATCACGTGCTGTATGCAAATACAAAACGGGCAGGGAGAACAAAATCATCCACTAACATGATAAACAAATAATGATGAAGAAATAAAGAAATCACCAAAAATCATATTAACAACAACTTTGGTACAAGTATTACAGATAATCTCCCTCTCGTAGATATGGCTCATGTCATAAAGAATGGAGAGTTAATTGATATATATCAATTAAGATCCAATGATGAGAACAATAATTATAAGTTCAAGCCCTAATATGAAAGATGTCACCAATAATAACCCTAACGTTTATCATGAGCCAAGTAATATCAAAATGATATACTGTATATAAAAACTCCGGTGACGAACATAATCTTTCATTTGAAGCATTTTTCTATAAATTTCCATTTCTACCCCTGATCATTCTATCTGGAAAGTCGTACTGTGTCTGTACATTATCGGACCAAAGCCTGTGTATTGAATTCCTGTATGTGTTACAAGTGTTTCGTCGTTTGTGATGCTACTGAAATGTGCATCGTGATTCGTTATGTATTGTGAGCAAAGCACTTAATTCGAACTTTCTGCATTATGCTTCTGTTTCGTTCGTTCTTTTATTTAATTCAAGTCTGGTAAGGTATTGATCCAGCGGTAGTGTCACTATGGTTATTGTAACATACTTTTACCCATTGGTCAAGCTAAAGATGGATTTTTTTATCCAACCTTTCATATTCCGCCCCAAACCGCAGACCCTTCCTCATCCTACCCATCCATCCTATACCACTTCCTGAAGGGGCACTCGTGATATATATCAGTAATTGTACTCCTAAGACTTAGAGCAAGCATGCTCAACTTTTCTCACACCGTTCTCTTTCCTGCTATTGCTTTACAGATGACGCATGTTATTCGAGCCCCTGCTTAAATGGAGGTGTCTGCACCAATGCAGGGATGGGCAGTTTTTACTGCACATGCCCATCGGGGTATTACGGAGTCTACTGCGAATCGTGTAAGTAATATAATCAAAACTACAACTACCCGCCCCACCCACCTCCTCCCGAAAAAACATTGATTTTAGACTCTAATGATGAGTTATATTGCGTTCCGCGACAAAATGATTTAGATCGACCCCATATCAATATAACTCACATAGACTGATATTGATGAAAATGGCATCGTTTTCTGCGAACAACCTCTTCATATCTTCCTTTTGCCTTTCCTACCACTTTTCGCTCTTAATCCATCTCCTCCCTTTACACATAATACATTCCTTAATGATGGTTGCTTTTTATTGTGAAGACAGTTAAACACCACACTACACGTGCCTATGAGGACTTGAGTCAATACGTAACGGAACAATCCTACAAATTTATTTTGTTAAAAGCGTCTACGATAAAAAGGAATGTCGTTTTGCTTAGGGGGAGGGGGTTTTCTTTTTGTGGCTATCGTTTCCTCTGACAATACGGTCTTTTCCACCCCTTGTCTTGTAGTTGACTCTCCCTGTGGCGACATCCCGGACACGTGGTACTGTGATGATATAGTGGACTGTAGCGATGGAAGTGACGAGAACAACTGCCGTAAGATACATCATATACTCCACAACTCATTACCTCTTTTATTGCAACAAATCTAACCATTGAGCACTTAGTATAGCTACCCTTCGGAATAAGTGAACCACGTACCTTTTAAAAGTCAGTTAATTATTTATCTACGCAGAAATAATGATCTGGGACGTGCGCTTGGAGGGCGGCGCGGATGATAGTGAGGGTCGAGTTGAGGTAAGGGTAAATGGTACTTGGGGTACAGTGTGCGACGACTACTTCAACGAGGAGGACGCGGCCGTTTTGTGCAGAATGCTTGGGTTCCACCACGTTGAGGCAGCCTACCAAAACGCCCACTTTGGCCAGGGAACAGGGCCGATCCTCCTGGACGATGTGCACTGTAACGGGGATGAGAAGAACATCGGGTGGTGCCCCAGAAACGCATTCGGACAACACAACTGTGCACACCATGAAGATGCGGGTATCAAATGCTCATACGGAGAAGGTACGTACAAGGAATGAAAGTAAAAGTGTTTAAGGGCTGAGTGCGATTAAAATAATGATCTCTCCTACATATCATTCTGATGCAAATGTAGCAACATTGTGCTGTGTTCTGTGTTGGTTCTGTAATTTGTATCTATGTCTGGCAGAAGATAATTGTGAGATGAAATATTTCGTAGTACTATTATTTCATGTAAAGGTTTGATATATTTCTATGATATATTACAATATATGTATTCAAAGGAGAACATCGAAATATGAAGGAGGAATACACCGGGTGTAATGTTCTTTATTGTTTGTTCTCCCTTCGTCTTTCTTGTTTTTCGTTTCTATCTCCTTGTTTCTTTTACTCTCATATTCTCAATTCGCTGTTCACCGCCCTTTCCTATCCTTGGTCTTTATATTCCCCTCACTATCTCTCCACTATCTCTTTCCCTCATTCTCTCTTCCTGTTTCCTTCTCTCCGTCTTGACGCTCCATTACACCTGTCTTCCTTTCTCCGTCGAATATGCTACGTTCTTTAACGTTACCCACCTGGACTGAAGCAGAACAGCAAACAACGCCGTATTATTGTAAGTATAAAGTAGAGCAGGATGTCAAATGCATAATAAACTATGTAACGTAAAATGAAAATAAAAGTGACAATGATTTGTAAAGGTGTGGTGGCAGATAGGCTTTGGATGGTGACCGAAGATCTGACGATCCGAGGTTCATACCCACATTATCGAACAAGTGTCCTTCAACATGACACTTTATCCATATTGCTGCTCACACAAGAGTATAACTGGGAACCCGATAGGTGGTAGACAACTAGCTAGCGCTGATAGAATATACCGTGCAATCGGCAGGGATTACTCCCTAGTGAGTGGAGATGGTGCACAGTAGGCCTATGTGTGCATGATAACCTCTTGTATCCAACAACTAGGGTTAAAATAATAACATCCCTCTTAAATCAATCTCCGGACTGCAAAATGGGACAACCTCTTTGTACCATAAAAGCAAATATTTTACATAAACAGATGACCGATCGACAAGACTTAAAAACTGATGTTTATCATAATTCCCATACATCAGTTATTCTGAATTGCCTTAGTCCATTCAGGGACCATGGTCCATTCAGTCATTAATAGCAAGCATTATTTTACAAATTCAATTTCTACTCTTGACCATTCTATCTGGAAAGTCGTACTGTGTCTGTACATTATCGGACCATAGCCTGTGCATTGAATTCCTGTATGTGTTACAAGTGTTTCGTCGTTTGTGATGCTACTGAAATGTGCATCGTGATTCGTTATGTATTGTGAGCAAAGGATTTAATTCGATCTTTCTGCATTATGCTTCTGTTTCTTTTATTTAATTAAAGTCTGGTAAGGTATAGTTCCAGCTATAGTGTCACCATGGTTATCGTAACATACTTTTACCCGTTGGTCAACATGGTCAAGCTATTAGATAGTCCGAGGCTGGGCTTAATAGAGCAGATGTGATCATGGAGATGGTCTTCATACCCACCTCTTTAAATCCCGCCCCAAACACGTCACTCTCTCGTCCTTGTTACACCCACAAATGTAATAACGCCCACAAATGTAATAACACTTTACCCACAAATGTAATAATTTCACCCACAAATGTAATAATGCACTTTACCTCCAAATGTAATAATTTTGAACCACCCACAAATGTAATAATCACTTTATGAAATGAATTAAACGGGTCTGGAGAAAAGCCTACACTCTTATTTTTGAAATAATCGGGTTCAGAGGAAAGACTAGACTCGATTCTCAGGTTATCCCTCAGGAATAAGATGATCGGGCCTTGGTTTTGAAGATTCAAATAATGAAATAATTGGGTCTGGAAAAAAAATACACTCTTATTTTTTAAATTATCGGGTCTGGAGGAGAGACAAGGCTCGATTCTCATGTTATTCCACAGAGAGAAGATGATCGGGCCTATAATTGTGTCTGGAATAAAGACTGCGCGCTATACCGATGCATCAGTTTTCAGTTTTGAAGGAATTCGACAAAACATCCCCTGAAAATTATTACATTTGTGGGTAAAGCGATTATTACATTTGTGGGTAAAGTGCATTATTACATTTGTGGGTGGAATTATTACATTTGTGGGTAAAGTGTTATTACATTTGTGGGTAAAGTGTTATTACATTTGTGGGCGTTATTACATTTGTGGGCGATTATTACATTTGTGGGTGTAACAGTCCTTCAACCCACCCTCTTCTATACCCCTTCCTCCAACACCCCCTCGTTCCTTCATCCCACACCCTCTTCCTACTACACCCCCTGCCTACCATACCCCTGCCCTGCCCCCCCCCCCTACCCCCCATGCTAATTCGAGTACTACGAATTCTGCGAATTGTGTAAGTAGTCTAATCAAGATTGCAATTCCCTTCATCCTCCCACACCCCTCCCTCCCACACCCCTCGCTCCCAGCACACCCTCTCCGTGCAGCTACACGTTCATATCAGTGTATGATATAGAACGAGCATGTTATAAGCTGTCTCACTACCGTTGATGTGTCGCCTATTGTTTTACAGTTAACCCATGTGATTCAAGCCCCTGCTTAAATGGAGGTGACTGCCACGATTGGGGGACGGGTGATCCTTTCTGTTCATGCCCATGGCCGTATTATGGAGCTCACTGCGAATTGTGTAAGTTTATGAAGTCGAATAGATGTTTGCCGCTTTGCGACAGGGATTTACACCGGCGGCAAACAAGGAAACTGCCACAGTAACCAAGTTTTAAGTGGTCAGGCGGACCATGGATTTCCTGATAGAGAGATTAAAAACCTGTAAGCTAGAGGCAAAATAAAGCTGCCGTTATGACAAGCGGTTGCGGGAAATGATTTAGGGGGGACTTACATTAATGCATCGCCCAATCTTGTGCCCTAAAACACATAGTAAGAGTTGTTGTCGATTATTTACACCGGCGGCAAACAAGGAAATTGCCGCAAAAAAAAACAAGGTTTATATGGTCAGGCGGACCCAATGTGAGTCCCTACATTAATTGAAAATTTATATCCAACATGGCCCCGATGCTATTAAATTGTGAAAATATGGAATGAAATTAAACGCACAAAGATAAATATTGAGAAATGGTCATTATAGTTACTTGTTGAATTGTGAACTTTTAAAGGAAAAAATCATCCTGAAACTTAACTGACTTCAATAAAAGGAGTCACATAAAAAAAAATATATTACTGAAAGTTTGATGAAAATCTGTCAAAGCATAAGAGAGTTATGTTTGTGTAAAGTTTTGATTTTGTGACATCGCGTCCGAGGTGCTCTTCCATATGATGTGTACCTTTTTCTTTCTCTCTCGAAAATGTGCATTTTCTCAAAAAGATATTAACCATTTCACCTGTGCTTTTTACTCACATACCTGTACGAAAAAAAATTATTCCGTTGCTCAAAACATAACGAGAGCAATTTGTGGAATTACTCTGAACACACCATAGGCCTATTGGACGACCTGTACATGCTACGTCACAAAATTAAAATTTCAAGAGATCATAACTTACTTGTGCTTTGACGAATTTTCGTCAAATCTTCACTAATATGTTTCTTTCATGTTTCTGCTTTTACTGAAACCACCTTATCTTCAGGGTGAACTATTCTTTTAATGTGTTTTGAGGCAAAAGCCGGTGAGTCCGCTTCTCGTGTTGTTGCAAAAGCCGATGAGTCCACAGTGGGCGGTCCCTCGGCATGCTGGAAAGCGTGTGTATCGAACTAGGCAAGCAATGCTCACGAGCTCTGGTACACACATTTGCCTTTGGGATAATTATGTGTTTATCGGTTATTGCCACAAAACAAATATTTTAGAGGAAAAAAAACTCGATGGCTTATAGGACGTATAGATTGATATTACTAAATCATGGAAGCACTTTGTGCGCATAACTTTTTCTCTTTTTTTGCCTTTCTTCCACCTTTCGCACCTCCTACATCTATTAAAATGCCCTTAATACTATATTCAATTTTCGTATTATATCAAATATAGATGAAAACCCTAGTACACAAGGTTATGAGGACTTCACAACAAATTACTGTAAGTATGATACAAGGGTATAGCGGAATACATCACGTGCTGTATGCAAATACAAAACGGGCAGGGAGAACAAAATCATCCACAAACATGACAAGCAAATAATGATGAAGAGATAAAGAAAACAACAAAAATCATATTAACAACAATTTTGGTACAAGTATCACAAATAATCTCCCTCTCGTAGATATGGCTCATGTCATAAAGAATGGAGAGTTAATTGATACATATCAATTAAGATCCAATGATGAGAACAATAATTATAAGATCAAGCCCTAATATGAACGATGTCACCAATAATAACCCTAACGTTTATCATGAGCCAAGTAATATCAAAATGATATACTGTATATAAAAACTGCGGTGACGAACATAATCTTTCATTTGAAGCATTTTTCCATAAATTTCCATTTCTACCCCTGACCATTCTATCTGGAAAGTCGTACTGTGTCTGTACATTATCGGACCATAGCTTGCGCATTGAATTCCTGTATGTGTTACAAGTGTTTCGTCCTTTGTGATGCTACTGAAATGTGCATCGTGATTCGTTATGTATTGTGAGCAAAGCACTTAATTCTAACCTTCTGCATTATGCTTCTGTTTCGTTCGTTCTTTTATTTAATTAAAGTCTGGTAAGGTTTTGATCCAGCTATAGTGTCACCATGGCTATCGTAACATACTTTTACCCATTGGTCAAACTGGAGATGGATTTCTTATCCAACCTTTCATATTCCGCCCCAAACACCCAGACCTTTCCTCATCCTATACCCATCCATCCTATACCACTTCCTGAAGGGGCACTCGTGATATATATCAATAATTGTACTCCTAAGACTTAGAGCAAGCATGCTCAACTTTTCTCACACGGTTCTTTTTGCTGCTATTGCTTTACAGATGACGCATGTTATTCGAGCCCCTGCTTAAATGGAGGTGTCTGCACTAATACAGGGATGGGCAGTTTTTACTGCACATGCCCATCGGGGTATTACGGAGTCTACTGCGAATCGTGTAAGTAATATAATCAAAACTACAACTACCCGCCCCACCCACCTCCTCCCGAAAAAACATTGATTTTAGACTCTAATGATGAGTTATATTGCGTTCCGCGACAAAATGATTTAGATCGACCCCATATCTATATAACTCACATAGACTGATATTGATGAAAATGGCATCGTTTTCTGCGAACAACCTCTTCATATCTTCCTTTTGCCTTTCCTACCACTTTTCGCTCTTAATCCATCTCCTCCCTTTACACATAATACATTCCTTAATGATGGTTGCTTTTTATTGTGAAGACAGTTAAACACCACACTACACGTGCCTATGAGGACTTGAGTCAATACGTAACGGAACAATCCTACAAATTTATTTTGTTAAAAGCGTCTACGATAAAAAGGAATGTCGTTTTGCTTAGGGGGAGGGTTTTTTTTTTTTTTGTCGCTATAGTTTCCTCTGACAAGACGGTCTTTTCCACCCCTTGTTTTGTAGTTGACTCTCCCTGTGGCGACATCCCGGACACGTGGTACTGTGATGATATAGTAGACTGTAGCGATGGAAGTGACGAGAACAACTGCCGTAAGATACATCATATACTCCATAACTCATTACCTCTTACATATATTGTCATATATTGCAACAAATCTAACCATTGAGCACTTAGTATAGCTACCCTTCGGAATAAGTGAACCACGTACCTTTTAAAAGTCAGTTAATTATTTATCTACGCAGAAATAATGATCTGGGACGTTCGCTTGGAGGGCGGCGCGGATGATAGTGAGGGTCGAGTTGAGGTGAGGGTAAATGGTACTTGGGGTACAGTGTGCGACGACTACTTCAACGAGGAGGACGCGGCCGTTTTGTGCAGAATGCTTGGGTTCCCACACGTTGAGGCAGCCTACCAAAACGCCCACTTTGGCGAGGGAACAGGGCCGATCCTCCTGGACGATGTGCACTGTAACGGGGATGAGAAGAACATCGGGTGGTGCCACAGAAACGCATTCGGACAACACAACTGTGCACACCATGAAGATGCGGGTATCAAATGCTCATACGGAGAAGGTACGTTCAAGGAATGAAGGTAAAAATGTTATAAGGCCGAGTGCGATTAAAATAATTATCTCTTCTACATATTATTCTGATGGAAATGTAGCAACATTGTATTGTGTTCTGTGTTTATTCTGTGATTTGTATCTATATCTAGCAGAAGATTATTGTGAGATGAAATATTTCGTAGTACTATTATTTCATGTAAAGGTTTGATATATTTCGATCATATATTACAATATATGTATTCATAGGAGAACATCGAAATATGAAGGAGGAATACACCGGGTGTAATTGTTTGTTCTCTCTTCGTCTTTCTTTTTTTCGTTTCTATCCCCTTGTTACTTTTACTCTCATGTTCTCAATTCGCTGTTCACTCCCCTTTCCTATCTTTGGTCTTCCCCTCACTATCTCTCCACTATCTCTTTCCCTCATCCCCTTTTCCTGTTTCCTTCTCTCCCTCTTGACGCTCCATTACACCTGTCTTCCTTTCCCCGTCGAATATGCTACGTTCTTTGATCTTAACGTTACCCACCTGGACTGGAGCAGAACAGCAAACAACGCCGTATTATTGTAAGTATAAAGTAGAGTAGGATGTCAAATGCATAATAAACTATGTAACGTAAAATGATAAAAGTGACATATTACTTGTAAAGGTGTGGTGGCAGATAGGCTTTGGATGGTGACCGAAGATCTGACGATCCGAGGTTCATACCCACATTATCGAACAAGTGTCCTTCAACATGACACTTTATTCATATTGCTGCTCACACAAGAGTATAACTGGGAACCCGGTAGGTGGTAGACAACTAGCTAGCGCTGATAGAATATGCCGTGCAATCGGCAGGGATTACTCCCTAGTGAGTGGAGATGGTGCACAATATGTGTGCATGATATCTTCTTGTATCCAGCAACTAGGGTTAAAATCATAACATCCCTCTTAAATCGATCTCCGGACTGCGAAATTGGACAACCTCTTTATACCATAAAAGCAAATATTTTACATAAACAAATGACCGATCCACAAGACTTAAAAAATGATGTTTATCATAATTCCCATACATCAGTTATTCTGAATTGCCTTAGTCCATTCATGGAGCATGGTCCATTCAGTCATTAATAGCAAGCATTATTTCATAAATTCAATTTCTACTCTTGACCATTCTATCTGGAGAGTCGTACTGTGTCTGTAAATTATCGGACCAATAGCATGTGCATCGAATTCCTGTATGTGTTACAAGTATTCCGTCTTTTGTGATGCCACTGAAATCTGCATCGTGATTCATTATGTATTATGAGCAACGCAACTAATTCGAATATTTTCTGCATTATGCCACTGTTGCGTTCCTTCTTTTATTTAATTCAAGTCTGGTAAGTTATTAACCCAGATATAGTGTCACCATGGTTATTGTAACATACTTTTACCCGTTGGTCAAGCTCAAGATGGATCTCTTATCCAACCTTTCATCATGTTCATATTCCGCCCCAAACACCCAGACCATTCCTCATCCTACCCATCCATCCCATACCACTTCCTGAAGGGGCACTCGTGATATATATCAGTAATTGTACTCCTAAGACTTAGTGGAAGCATGCTCAACTTTTCTCACACCGTTCTTTTTCCTGCTATTGCTTTACAGATGACGCATGTTATTCGAGCCCCTGCTTAAATGGAGGTGTCTGCACTAATACAGGGATGGGCAGTTTCTACTGCACATGCCCACCGGGGTATTACGGATCCTTCTGCGAATCGTGTAAGTAGTATAATCAAAACTACAACTACCCGCCCCACCCACCTCCTCCCGAAAAAATACTGATTTTAGACTCTATTGATGAGTTATATTGCGTTCCGCGACAAAGTGATTTAGATTGGCCCCGTATCAATATAACTCACATAGATTGATATTGATGGAAATGGCGTCGTTTTCTGCGAACAACCTCTTCGAATCTTCCTTTTGCCTTTCCTACCACTTTTCGCTCTTAATCCATCTCCTCCCTTTACACATAATACATTTCTTAATAATGGTTGCTTTTTAGTGTGAAGACAGTTGAACTCCACACTACACTTGCCTATGAGGACTTGAGTCAATAAGTAAAGGAACAATCCTACAAAGTTATTTTGTTAAAAGCGTCTCCGATAAAAAGGAATGTTATTTTACTCAGGGTGGAGGGGGTTTCCGATTTGGGCCTATCGTTTCCTCTGACAAGACGGTCTTTTCCACCCCTTGTCTTGTAGTGGACTCTCCCTGTGGCGACATCCCGGACACGTGGTACTGTGATGATATAGTGGACTGTAGCGATGGAAGTGACGAGAACAACTGCCGTAAGATACATCATCTACTCCATAACTCATTACCTCTTACATATATTGTCATATATTGCAACAAATCTAACCATTGAGCACTTAGTATAGCTACCCTTCGGAATAAGTGAACCACGTACCTTTTAAAAGTCAGTTAATTATTTATCTACGCAGAAATAATGATCTGGGACGTGCGCTTGGAGGGCGGCGCGGATTATACTGAGGGGCGAGTTGAGGTAAGGGTGAATGGTACTTGGGGTACAGTGTGCGACGACTACTTCGACGAGGAGGACGCGGCCGTTTTGTGCAGAATGCTTGGGTTCCAACACGTTGAGGCAGCCTACCACTACGCCCACTTTGGTGAGGGAACAGGGCCGATCCTCCTGGACGATGTGCACTGTAACGGGGATGAGAAGAACATCGGGTGGTGCCCCCAAAACGCATTCGGACAACACAACTGTATGCACTCTGAAGATGCGAGTATCAAATGCTCATACGGAGAAGGTACGTATCAGCAACTGAAGTAAACAGTCTTCAGTCTTATAGAGCCGAGTGCAATAAAAATGCTAACCTCTCAAACAGAATATTGTGAGGCAAATATAAACTATAGGCACTAGTTGATCTAAAAACAATACCGTCATCACAGCTCGATATTTATGCAAATCGAAGTACTATTGAACGCTTTTTATGCAAATAAGGTATTTTTGCGAGGATGCTTCTGCATGTCAACTAATCAGGTAAAAGGAGTATTGTGATGAGGTATATAATGTTGTATATTGTTACTGTACTGTACACATATGTCTTGCGTACTGCTAGTATGTCATGCAATGGTATTATTTATTTTTCTGTATAATATGCATATTTACGGTTAGAGGTCAACATGAAAAGAAAATATGCCACTGTATGTAATGTTAATTTTCTGTTTCTTTCTCCGTCTATTCACTTCGTGCTCTCTTTGTCATTCTCTCTGTCCGTTTCTGTCTCCTTGTTTTTTTTCTCACTCTTCTGTTTTCCATTCGCTATCTCATCCCCCTTTTCCTGCCTCCCCTCTCCATTTTCTCTTAACTACCTCCCCCCTCTTTCTCTCTTTCCCTCACCCACTCTCTCTTTTTCCTTCACCCTCTCTTTCTTTTTTCCCCATTCTCCTTTGCTTCCTCTCCCTTGAACCTGCTCTCTCGTCTTATATGCTATGGTCCTTGTCTTTATTACTTCCCGCCTGAACTGAAGCAGCGGAGGGAACAACGCCGCCTTGTAAGTATTAAATAAAGCAGCGTGCAAAATCTTGAATGCATAATGAACTATGATATATATTTTAAACTTTTGATCACAATACAAAATACGGCGGACGGTATTGTATTGTATCGTATTGTAAATCAAATGTTTGAAATATATATCATGTGAATTACCACTACAGTTAAATTTTCATAAAAACATAATGAACTATGTTTTGCAAAATGACATAAAATTCTGGAGGTGTCGTAGCATGAGATGGGACATACACATAAATGGTTTGACTTTATACATGAAAATGAAATTTTCAACGCACATGCAATATGCAACTTTTATTCTACGAGGCAATATCCATCTTGCTGTTCTTGTTTCCTAGTCGGAAGCGCATGCGACTTATGGCCGTGCTTCAACTGGGGGTCCTGTGTAGATTTTGGTGATTACGCCGAATGTCAATGTCTCTCTGATTCCTACGGACCACACTGCGAATTTTATTGTAAGTATACACCTCGTGAGATGGTAGTGAAATCTATGCGCACGAGGTTACCCTTATTATTCTATATCCCGAGAGATGCAACCCATAAACCGGGCTATGACGTCACGCAATATCTATTTTGAATTGAATTGAATTGAAACTTATTGCTTTCATGAACATTACATACATAGAAAAAAAATCACTGGTTACACAATTTGACCATAAATTGACATATCAGCATATAATTAAATCACATTAAATAACTTTAAAAATATATACTTTTTACACCAATATCCTTTAATATGTTGTATATTGAATTAAGCTATAAGTGAGCCATTCCATATTTTGTTTCACTTTTTGTAATAAACAAAATGTGATTTCTTTATGTGTTCATGGTGGAATTATTTTCACATGACAAGCTCTCCGCCATTCCTTGTTCGACAATTACAAGAGGTAGGATATAACGTGGATAAGGGCCCAGTACCTCCGAATAGTTGCATCAACCGACATTAAACAAACAATTCATGTTCGGTCACGTGCTGAGACAATATCTCAGACAGCTGCATCTATCAATTACTGTCACGTGGATGAGTAAGGTGTTGTCGAAGATCTGTCTCCCTGACATTGTCGATGATTCAAAAACATACTTCATTTGAAATCTGTTGATTGTATATATATATATACATATTTATCAAATTTGTGCTAACTTTTGTTCCGTCCATATGCTGATGTAGTATGTGAACGATATCTATTTAAAATGGTAAAGTTATTTATGTTGTATGTGGAATGAAATGACACGAAATGAGATATATGCAGATCCACCATGCCCACCGAAACTGTGTTTAATATTGCGCAGTTCATGACAGTGATCAGTGATATATTTCTCACACACCCTCCTCTCCCTCTCTCCCTCTCTCTTCCTCTCTTTCTCTCGTCTATCTCTCTCTCTTTCCTTCTCCCCCCCCCCTTCCCCCACCCCTGTCGTTCGACCACCATCGCCCTGTCTCGGCCTCTTTCAACACAACACCCCCATCCATATCCCGGTAATCGTTTCCCCCTCACATCCTTCCCCTTTTCGACACATATGCCATAGATTTCCCTCTCTCCTGCCCATCTCCAGCCCCCTCCACCCACCCTCTCTCTTCGTCTCTATTTATCTTCTGCCGCCCCCCCCCCCCATCTCTCTCTCTTTCTTTCTTTCTTTCTCTCTCTCTCTCTCTATTATATAATCATATATATATATATATATATATATACATACATATATATCCCTCTCTCCCTCTATCTCTCTCTCTCCCTCCCTCTCTCTCTCTATCTCTCTCCCTCTCTCTCTCTCTCTCTCTCTGTCCAAATCCAATGTACTGTCTCTTTCACCCATCTATCCCACCCTTCCCTCCTCCATGTTTTCCCTATTTTACTGCGTTACCTTATGATATTTGCCTGCTTTTTATTTGTCAATTTAAGATGGAGGCTCAACACAGGGTTACGAGGACTTTACGTCAGGTAACTACAAGAGTACAGCAAATTTTATGTACCATAATCCTGGATCAAAATGTCCGAGCGAGAAAAGGCGCCAGCTCTAGATACTATCTAGAGCCATTTATAAAGCGAGTTTGATCAACTCCATTTCAAAAGGAAGCATCATGGCATGTTGCTTTGTTGGGCAAGCAGATAACAAAATGATACGCGCCATTTGGCTTCCTCTTGAAAACATTTCCAACCGAGTTGGTCAAACTCTGTGTGTAAAGGGTTCTTCGTCCGAGCGAGAGAGGGCGCTTCCTCTCGATGCTTAGCATCTCATGTCCAGGGGAGCACCTGACAAACACTGTACACGATCCGAAAGAAATTGAGACAATGCGCGAAACGTTGGAATAAAACAAAACTTGCTTTGATGACGAAATTAATGAAGACTATGGCGTTATAAGAAATACAAGAATTGATGCTTACATACGAATGGTATGTGTTTTTGAAATAAGTACGGCAGTTTAGATTGTACCGTTGGAAGGCATAACTTTCCCGAAATAAAATAGAAGTACACCCTCCCCCCCCCCCACCCCCTCATTCGACCAAAGGAAACTTCTGCTAACAAGTATGCCAGTTAAGTGATACTGGAAAATCATGGTTGCTATGATACTTTACGTTTTAAACGTAAGCAGGAATAGATTTTCACTTTTCGTGGAAATATTCGTGAAGCTATAAGTTTTAGATTTAATGTATATTATCGTTGGAGTATATTGCTGATTCCTGCCCAATTTCATGACTTTTGCAAATGGGCCACCCTGCCTTTAAAGACTGTCCGTCCCTTTTGCAAGCTTAACATTTGAAATCGTCTATTACGATCGTAAATTGAAGAAAATATGATTCAAGACCATTTCTAAGAATAAAGCATGTTGAAGCTTTCTGTATATGCAAAAATTTCAGCCGTTAAATTTCAAACCGACTTTTTTCGTATTAGTCTTTGTTACAGTATCTATGTGGTTATTATGCATGTGTAAATTCCTAATTTTATGAGTAATTACCAAACTTTGGAGATGATTCCTTCCATGGAACAATTAATTTTCATAATGCGTTTTTAATTTAATAAACAGATTAATCAATAAAGCAGATATTTCAACACAAACTGCTAAGAGCCTGAGGTAAAGACTATTAATCAGACGTTGTTTACGTGCATTATTTGAATTTTACACTACGTATCAGTTTCAAATTATGAATATACAGCTTGCTAACACTTCTCTATGTTTTGCCAATGTTTCGATGGTTTTGTGGTGTTGTGAAAAAGGGACGGGCTGTCTTTAATGGGTGTTTTCTGTCTGCGACAGATCCTTCCTGTGCACCAGACCAATTCCAGTGCACTTCCGCTGGGTACCCCATGTGTATACCAAACTACTGGATCTGTGATGATATCAATGACTGTGACAACAACGTGGATGAGCAAAACTGTGGTATGGTTTACTCTTTTTTTCCTTCTTCTTCTTGGCTTCTTGGCTTCTTCTTCTTCTTCTTCTTCTTCTTCTTCTTCTTCTTCTTCTTCTTCTTCTTCTTCTTCTTCTTCTTCTTCTTCTTCTTCTTCTTCTTCTTCTTCTTCTTCTTCTTCTTCTTCTTCTTCTTCTTCTTCTTCTTCTTCTTCTTCTTCTTCTTCTTCTTCTTCTTCTTCTTCTTCTTCTTCGATCATTGAAAGGTTTCTTCGCGGAGACGTCTCTGGGACTACGGAAAAGTCTCCCCAAAATTGAACATTGCGATTATCAATTATCGTGTATTATCCTCATTATCAATTATCATCATTGTAAATGTAACGGTGAATGTTTTGCCGGTGGTTTTGTTTTTGCTTCAGAAATCGGGTCATCCGATGTTCGTTTAGCGGATGGTTGGTCCGATGGTAACGGGCGAATCGAGGTGCGCTACGAAGGCGAGTGGGGTACGGTGTGCGATGACAGCTTCGACCTCAATGACGCCCGAGTCTTCTGTCGTATGCTCGGGTATCCCGATGCCGTCGAGGCCTACGGATCGGCGTACTTCGGCGAGGGTTACGGCCAAATCTGGCTCGACGAACTCTACTGCTCGGGCTCCGAACCAAACATCGGCTCGTGTCCGCGCGGCACCGAGTACGGAATCCACGATTGTTCGCACTCCGAGGACGCTGGTGTGCAATGCTTGACGGGTAAGCACTTTGCATACATTAGTTGTTGCTATGTCGGGCAAACCTCGGGCAAGCTTTCCGGTTGTCAGGGGCAACCTTTGTTAAACTGGTATGCATAAAATTGCAATATGTTAGTAAACCGCTCTATTGGCTGTAAACACAGTATTTACCATTAGCGGCAAGTTACTACAATTGAAGAAATATATATATGTTGCTCTGTGCCATATAACATGTGTAAGTAGTTTCTAACGTGGACCCTGTCTAAAAACTTCCGATTGATTGAGGTTTGACTTACGATTGATATCAATCGTAACTCCGTATATTAGAGATAGAGGATTGGACTTGCGATCGGTTCAGATCAATCGTAACAAGTTATAAGACAGTGCCTTCGATCACACATAAATCCCATAGAGAATGGGATTGTCGGGGATGGGATTGCACAAAGGGTTGAGAGTTTCGTCGTTATTACTTTCCTCATTCTCTTATCATCTTTTTTATTCATACAAAAGAAAATAAAAACAATGACAGTACTTGTATGTAAAAAGAAAAACAATCAGAATAGAAAGAGCAAAAATAAGATTGAGAAGAAAATGAAGAAAAAACACAAATGCAGTATTATGTAGTACATTAACCAAAAGTGATACAAAGTACATGATGTAATTGCAAAATCATGGGTAAAGCACAACCCTGTGACATAAAATTTCGTGAAAGACGGGAATCATAGATAGTTACACTATATGAACATAAAATGGGAGCATCGGTATAGAGCGTAAGAAAACATCAGGCAAATTACTAGAGAGTAGTAGTTAAATACTAGAATTATATGTTGGAATATAAACTTCTGTCAGCATTCCCTCCCCAATGCACCGCCCGTGATCCCCCACACATCATACCTGTGATTTTTGTCTTCATTACTATTATCATTCATTGTTGAATGATTCGTTTTCATTTTCATTTTCCATCGCTCTTGTGTCGTTAAATACTGCCATTGTTATGATGTTTGAATGGTATACTACCATATTCTGACAAAAGGAAGCAACTAACAAAAGAGACTTTTCTTGTAAATGAGCACAATGTGTCTGTCACTTGCATTGGCATCAGTGCAACACCACATCATGTTAGATTAAACATCTCACAACATTTCTTGTCCAGATTTTGGCCTTAAGTAGGGAATGCTAGGTACAAACTAAGAATACCAAAAACCAAGATTTTAGTGATTTGTCACTTGCTTCCTTTTGTCACAGTAGGGCAGTAAAGTGATGAGTTATAATTGATGTAAGAATTGTCCCTATTGCTATTCGCGCAGGCGATACGACCTTCTCCACCACGAGCCAACCATGGTACCCAGGTACGTAATTCCCATCCAGAAATACTGTGAATACATTCCTTACAACGAGCTGGTCGCATAAATAAGCCAGTTCGTAGTTGCAATCTGCGCATCAGAAGATTATTACTGGTAGAAAATGACCTCAAGTCAACGACATTATTAACAGAATATAAATGGAAATTCATTAGAAAGCCGACCACATTTCAACTATTTATAGCAACAGCTATTCGGCTCTGAGAAGGTAGTGAAAGAATAATTCACCATGTACACGTGCTTCTATTGTCGTTCCGGGCACACTTTCAAATGTCTTTACATCCATTACCCTACACAGCTTCATGAACAAATCCCAGTCTGCAGTCTAGTAGTATTTTATTCAGTGGATTTTCCGACCATGGTATAACTAAGAACTTGTCTATTGCTGGCAATTTTTATATAGTTAAAATCCGCCTTTCATATCTCAATGTTTCCTTTCCCCTTCTTCCGTGTCATAAATTGGTGAAATATCCTAAAAGAATGTGGTAACATTGCTACCAAAAGTTTTACACTATTCTATAGATTGTCATATTTTGTTCGAAAGTAATTATGGTTTAATTTTGGTTATCTTTTAATGGTTATATTGTTACTTACATCACTAGGAGGAAGCTGTTCGAGTTACGGCTGTGGTGCCTGTACATCCGAATCATGTCATTGGCAAGAGTGTTACTGTGATGCGCTCTGTGAGCGATTCGGAGACTGCTGTTACGACTACTATTACACTTGCGCCCTCAACGGTGAAAACAACAACAACTTGGGTACGTGCGTTCCTAGTACATAATTATGTAGTTCGTCCGTCTTCTAGTTCATTCATTCAGTTTTATTTATTCATTCACTCAGTTTTATTTCAAGAAAGGGCCTTGGTTAAAAATAAAACCATGTGTCACAATGGCTCATCTGTACGATAGGTCAATTTATCCATTGATCAATTTAAGTATATGAGGCTTTTTTGAGGTCTCCCAACAGCATAAATTTTTATCGAATCAGTTTTGAGTAAAATCCACTTCAAGGATTATCCCTGCATTGTCGTATTGACTAATAGATTTAAGGTTGAAATATGACGTTGATCTGTTAAGTCATGCATGAGATTTACTCAAAGGTGTGTCGATAAAAAGTTTAGCTTTTTGTATTGGGCGGGTTTAATGTTGTGTTAAGTTCCCAAACTAAAAGAACCTTGTATGATAAGGACGTACATAGATACAACAAAGTAATTAATTTAAAAATGTTGTATTCCATTTGCAAGACTAAACAAAATGCTGTACAAATTGACTCATGAAATGCTGAGTATACAGAATGAAATAATACTTGCCAATTAGTAAAATTGTGGTTTGATTAAACTTTGCATTTCACGTGATTTTTATGCCGGTCGTTTTGGTCAATATTCCAGTATCGGCATAATATTGGCTTTTATAAATAAATGTTGACCATCATGATCTACCAAAGTAAAGGCAACATAAAAGTGCCTCTACAAGGTATATGTAACGGGATATTTTTTAAAAGCTAAATGCTCGAGAAAGATATCAAAAATATTCTTTGGTTAAAAAAATGTTTATGTCAATACTTTCCACTTATTTGCTTTTTCTTCACTTTGGATTCACATAGGTTCAGGGTTGTTCTACGTTCAGGCCCTCAATGACCTCCCGGTAAGTACATATGAAAACGAAGACGAAAACCAAGTCGACCCTTGAACTTAATTCCTTTTTTTCTTTGAGCAGAAAAATGAAAACAGCATAGCAGTGAAGGTGTGACGAAAATCCGTCAAAGGATAAGAAAGTGATGTTTCTTTAAAGTTCTTTTTGTGATGTCACTTGCGAGCTCTCCTACATGTTGTGTGCTGTATGATTCCATAAATTGTTCTTTTTCTGTTTTTTTGATGAAGAAATAAATCTTTTTTATAGATGTGTTTGTTTGTGTGAAAATGTGTGTCTTATGATAACATCAAATGCTTTGGAAAAGTAGTACATTATTTTGACAAAACGCAAATGTTCTTAAATAGTTAAACAGAGGAGTTTGGAAGTAAAATCACAAAATTAAGAATTTTGAAAATTCATAACTCCGTTATCCTGTGACGATTTTTGTCAAACCATCATTAATTTGTTTCTAGCTTGTTTCTGCTTCTACCAAAATCCCCCCAAAAGCTTAATCGCAAAATACAAAAATAGAAAAAGATGCCAACAAATCCCGATCTTTTGTATCTTTTTATTTTGAACTGTTTGACATGCGATTAGGTAACATTGTTTATTTAATGTACATAAAACATTAGAGAGAGCCATATAACGCATTCATGATTCTAATGTTCATTTGTGTTAAAGATACACTTCCGACGTCGACGATCCAGCGGTGCCACGAAACGCCGAGCACGCCGAGCCGCTGCCGAAGAGCCGAAGAAAGTCGAAAGTGACGCCGAAGCCGCCGAAGGTGTCAATCGCCTTGAGAAGCGTGAGCTCTCCGAGAAATCCCGCGAGCTCAACCGGCGCCGCCGCGAAGCCGCCCGGGACACAAAGAGAGCGTCGCGCCAAGAAGAACGTCGCCAGCGTCGTTCTCCCGACGCTGAACGCCGTCAGCGCCGCGCGGTCCACGAAGCCCGACGTCACGCGTAAGCAGAGCTAGAAGTGCTCGATCTACGCGTCTTAGATCTCGACCAAAATTTGAAATAAATTCAAATAATGATTGCTTTCCTTCCTCTTTTTTCATCATCTATTTCCTCCGTTACTCACGGTTAGAATATCGGGCCTTGTGAACCGTCGTGTAATTGGATTTTCAAAATTTGCAATGGACCGGAAGCCTGTTGCCTATTACCCGTACATCAGATCACACGGGAGTCGCGCTGTTCAGTATCTGAGTGGAGAAGAGCCAATCAGCCGGCTCGTAAAGAACGGGTTAATATATCATAAGAGCTGTTATAAAATCACACGTGTAGATGAAAGACACTGGAGACGCATGCTTTCTCAATGTACACATAGAAGCTGCTGGTTTTTGTCTCGCTAGAACGAAGTTCGGCTGAGACTTAGCAATCACTTTTCCTGATAGTTTGTTAGTCTGTTGGTATGTGGCTCTGTTAGTCTGTTACAAAAAATGTTTAAAGTTTTTGTTTAACTTGCCCTCATTTTATTATTTCTGATGATGAGGTCAAAGGTCGTCTAGACATCATCTTAAACATTTGAAAAACAACTCAGCACTGTTTATTGATTGCGAAATAAGGCGAGACTCGTGGTTCGCGAACCACCTTGCTTATAAATGTATCTTTTAAATCTTATAATGTAACCACATATTTCTGATGAATTTTCTTGATACAAGAGGTATTGGGAAATTCAAGCCTTGGTATAAATTTAGATAAACTACACATCCACAACCCCACGCGCAGTCATTACGATTGTAATCGTCCTTCTCAAGATTCAAAATGAGTTCATATGCCAGTGAGTTTCCATTGGCTAGAATAGGGTTTGAGACAGGTCCTAATTTCGAGCCGTTTCATTCAGGAACTAATTTGTTTCTTGAAGGCCGGTTTTTCCCTTTAAGTCATTCTTGCTAAAATTAAACACGAAAACCTCATAAAGGAGATAGTTATCTGACATACAAAGAGTTGAATTCCAAATCTAGCTTTGGGTGAAGTGAGTTAACTAGGAAGTAAGATACGTCTTCATTTACTTCTAAACATTTTTTTTTTCAGATTTTACGCCCGCTCCTTGGTAGAGATAAATGCAAGGAAAACCTTGAATGTGGAGCGGTTATTACGTTTTAGCAAAGATGTTTGACCTAAAGTTATGAGACTATATTCATGAAGCCTTATATACCATACGGTATGAGGCAAGCTCTAATTTCTCGCCGTTCCATTCGAGAACGATGGAAGATGTTCACCTTCTTCAAATCTAAGGCCAGCTGAAAGAAGTATCGTTAGTGTTATGCAGTTCTCTTCGCCAATTTGATATCCCATTGTGACGTCACATCTTCTGTTGATCGCCCTTTGCCTTCCCAACTAACCCTCCCAGTGCTATTTGCATTAACATGCAGAGTAAGTCAATGGGGTTCTCATGGCCTGGTAATGGAAGCGGTTAAGAATCACAAGGCCCACTTTCATCTTCCTTCCCATCACGTGATATGAGTATGATGCGCTGCTGTGCGGGCATCGTACGGATTACATCGTGCAATGTGTAATTAGACTTTGAATCGAAATAAACCAATCACAAACAAGGCAAAACACGTGACAATTTCGTTGTGTAATGACTTTTGGTCGTGTATGTTTTCCTTCATATCTTTATGCGCCATTGATGAATTCTGCCCATGTAATGCACACTAAAAACATGCAGCTGCAGTTAATCTGGCACATAAAGGAGTTTGGTTGACTTGAATATTGACATGTTAAATGGATTGTGTGTTCATGATTGGTTGATTGTACTACGTTAGTTTGACGTTGAACGATTGGCTGGATGGCGGGTAAGCGAGTTTTGTTGTGCAATTATTATTTGGTGCGTTGATTGGTTGGTTGAGTGTCCCATGCGAATTGGTTCGTGTCGTGATTGGTTGGTTGACTGTCTAATGTGAATTGCTTCTTGCCTTGATTGTTTGGTTGACTGACAGTCTCACGTGAATTGGTTTGTGTCTTCATTGGTTGGTTGATTGCCTAATGTGACTTGATTCGTACCGTGATTGGTTGTTTGACTGTATAATGTGACTTGGTTCGTGCCTTGATTGGTTGGTTGATTGCCTAATGTGACTTGGTTCGTACCATGATTGGTTGTTTGACTGTATAATGTGAAATAGTTCCTGCCGTGATTGGTTGTTTGACTGTACAATGTGACTTGGTTCGTACCGTGATTGGTTGTTTGAATGTATAATGTGACTTGGTTTGTGCCTTGATTGGTCGGTTGACTATATAATGTGACTTGGTTCGTACTGTGATTGGTTGTTTGACTGTATAATGTGACTTGGTTCGTGCCTTGATTGGTTGGTTGATTGCCTAATATGACTTGGTTCGTGCATTCATTGGTTGGTTGATTGAATAATGTGACTTGGTTCGTACTGTGATTGGTTGTTTGACTGTATAATGTGACTTGGTTTGTGCCTTGATTCGTTGGTTGACTATATCATGTGACTTGGTTCGTACTGTGATTGGTTAGTTGACTGTATAATGTGACTTGGTTCGTACCGTGATTGGTTGTTTGACTGTATAATGTGACTTGGTTTGTGCCTTGATTCGTTGGTTGACTATATCATGTGACTTGGTTCGTACTGTGATTGGTTAGTTGACTGTATAATGTGACTTGGTTCGTACCGTGATTGGTTGTTTGACTGTATAATGTGACTTGGTTTGTGCCTTGATTGGTTGGTTGACTATATAATGTGACTTGGTTCGTACTGTGATTGGTTGCTTGACTGTATAATGTGACTTGGTTCGTGCATTGATTGGTTGGTTGATTGCCTAATGTGACTTGGTTCGTGCCTTGATTGGTTGGTTGATTGCCTAATGTGACTTGGTTCGTACAGTGATTGGTTGTTTGACGGTATAATGTGACTTGGTTTGTGCCTTGATTCGTTGGTTGACTATATCATGTGACTTGGTTCGTACTGTGATTGGTTAGTTGACTGTATAATGTGACTTGGTTCGTACCGTGATTGGTTGTTTGACTGTATAATGTGACTTGGTTCGTACCGTGATTGGTTGTTTGACTGTATGATGTGACTTGGTTCGTACCATGATTGGTTGTTAGACTGTATAACTGTATGATGTGAATTGTTTCGTGCCTTGATTTGTTGGTTGACTGTCTCACGTGACGTGATTTGTGCCTTGATTGGCTGGTTGACTGCTGGCTAACATGAATTGGTCACTGAATCAGTACTGATTCAGTACGGTCCCTCTTTTCTCCGTCAATGCCAAACCACGTTTCATGCGCATATGGTAGGCTAATGAAAGGGTGAAGTTACATCGCAAAGAACCAATCAGAGAAAATCACTTTCTTCAGGGTTCCTTGGGTTTTGATTTGTTAGAAGCAAAGGTTGCTTCGAATTCCACCATGATACGTTCTGTTGCAAAACAAATCGACTGCTAGAAAGTAAGTACCCAACTGCAGGTACAGATCGACTTATATGGCCTTGATTCTATTTACGTCGTTCAAACAATACTTGTCCAATGGGAACCTCTAAACTCGTCTGAACTAGCAACAATTAATAGATTCAGAGTGCATTTCATCCACCGTAACTGAATCACTAGAAATAAACAAAAAGATTACCCCCCCCCCCACCCTATTAAATCAAAACAGCATAACTTTTCACCGAAGAGGTTTTGGGCAAAACAATTTGGCAGGATTTTTCCTTAACTTATTGACTAACTTCTGTGTGAAAATCATATTGAACCAATTAGTCATGCATGAAAGGGCAAATTTTAAAGGCAAAAGAGTAACTTTTCAAAAGAAACAAGGGTAATTTTGGGATTCTGTCACATGAATTTTTGATGAATTCCATTTTTGGTGCATAATTTATGTCCTTTCAATGTTTATAATCCATCTTTCGATGCACTAACACTTATCCCTTTTATGCGATTCGATTCTCCTATGAATGCGATCGGAATGTTTCGAATGTTGTTGAAATGTCGTCAGAATATTTGGAATGCCTTTCGATGTTTTTCCAGTTCGAATATGCACCTCGAAAGTATTGAGCATGAGCAAAACATTCGGGCCGGACACAAGAATGGACCCGAATGTTTGGAATGCATTTAGAACCCAGTCAGAATTTTTAAAATGCACTTCGAATATCCAGGAATGTGCCAATAATTTTCATTCCGACGGCATTCCGGCTCATTCCGCCTCTAGTGTGACTAGGGTATTACAATGGCCTTTGTGTGCTTTACCGCGCTGATGACGAGCACATATCAATCACGCTTTGGATGATTAATCCCATTCTTATTTCAACAATTTATTAATCTCTCTATATTTCTCAATGGAGGCCACAAAAATGTAAACTTTGTTCTCGTCTTCTTCGACCAACAAAGATGTCATTATTTGGCGACTTGGTCGCCTTGCTCTCTTGGTTTTGAATCAACCTGAATACTTTGGATATTTAGGCTCGATTCAAACATGTCAAACAATGACTTCAAGCATACTTTATATCATACAGTATATCAGTGTATAATATTGTTCCATTACCCCTCCCCCCTGTATCTCTTTTCATTTGCTTTCTTTATGCTTCAGCCTCTCCCTCCCCCTCTCTCTCTTTCTCTCTCTCTCTCTCTCCTTCGCTCTCTCTCTCTCTCCCTCCCCCTCTCTCTCCGTCTTTCTCTCCCCTCTCCCTCTTTCTTTCTATCTCTCTCCATACTCCTCGTCTCTCTCTCTCTCTCTCTCTCTCTCTCTAAACCTCTCTGTCCCTATCTCTCTTTACCCCTCCATCTGTCCCTTGCGCGGTCTCTCTCTCTCTCTCTCTCTCTCTCTCTCTCTCTCTCTCTATCTCTCTCTTGCTGTTTATCTCCTTCTCTCCCCCCTCTCTCTGTTTTTCCTGTCTCTCTCTTTCTCTTTCTCTCTCTCTCTCGCTCTTTATCTCTTTCTTCCCCCCCCCCTCTCTCTCTCTCTCTCTCTCTCTCTCTCTCTCTCTCTCTCCCTGTCTTTCCCTCGTAATGATCATGATAACATGATCGAAATTACAAAGTTCACTTTATGCGGAGAGAAAGAATGTGAATTCGTGGCTTGAGGCTATGACCGTGTGAAATACCAGCAAACAATGGGGTGACGTCACAATTATGGTCCATGAAGGAAATGTAGCCAAATCATAATTCTTCATCAATGCGATCATCTGATATAAAAGTTCAGCGAACTTTATATGTACTTTACTCGATCATTCAACGATAGAATATACACTTTTTTAATACACTAGCCTATCGTTGCCTTTCACATACAGTGTATTTCTCGCAAGTTATTGGCTTGTGTTCTAAACAGAGGTTTAACGCAGTGTACTAAACATTGACTTACTTTAGATGGGAAACGAAAGAAAACAACATGGAGAAGATTGAGGGCGGGGGAGGGGGAGAGGTGGTGGTGGTGGTGGTGGAGGAGATGGGTGATGATGAGATGGAGGAGAAGGAGGACGAGGTGGATATGGAGGGGGAGGAGAGATGGAGGAGGAGGAGGAGGAGGAGGAGGAGGAGGAGGAGGAGGAGGAGGTAAAGGAGGAGGAGGAGGAGGAAGAGGAGGAGGAGGAAGAGGAGGAGGAGGAAGTGGAGGAGGAGGAGGAGGAGGAGGAGGAGGACGAGGAGGAGGAGAAGGAGGAGGAGGAGGAGGAGGAGAATATGGCGAAGGTGGAGAGGAAGATAGTGGTATTGGTGGAGGAGAACGAGGTGGAGATGGAGAGGGAGAACTTGAGGAGAGATGGAGGAGGAGGAGGAGGAGAAGGAGGAGGAGGAGCAGGAGGAGGAGGAACAGGAGGAGCAGGAGGAGGAGGAGATGGAGGAGGAGATATCATAACATTTTCCCATTGAATTACAAACATATGCATATCGTCTCGTATCTGGTACTCATTTTCAAAACCTCTTCTTCTCTGTCTTCATCACATTGTTCTTTCTTCCTCATCACGTTTTCTGCTGCATGTGGCATACAGGTTTTCAATTATTGTAACTTACCATCAATGGGAACTCCCATGGCAACAGCCAATGAGCTCTCATTATCGCACATCTTGCCATGGTAATTACCATCGATGGTAAGTTACAATAAGTGAAAAAAACCTATATGCAACACGGATCAGATCTCCACACACATTTGAATGCATATCTCGTATATGCTTTTCATTTTCAACACATTATACAAAGGATTCAATCAAACCGTCCTTGATATTAATATACATTCCATATACTCAATGAAATATCTCTTTATTGAGTCATGATCACTGTAACGTGGACACATCCCGATAGCTTAAATGAATAACCATACCATGACTTATATTAATGGGCAATACATACATTTGTAGGAAAGGTCATATTGTCACATACACATGTTGTGACTTGGAAAGTTAAAAACAATAAAATGATATGTATGATATGACTTCTAACCTTGGTCATGTTATACAATATAATTAACCCTAATCATCTAGAGTGAACAGAAATATTTATAAAACGTTGGAACAGTTGCAAAAAAATGTTGTATGTCATAACAAAATGTAATGTGTAAATAGATCCCTGTATATAAAACAAAAAGTGAATCTATATGATTGTGTGAATTACTGGTGCAGAAATGCGCCCGCGATCAGCAAATGGTTAAATGATATAATTCTTCAAAATTTTTTTATAAAGTTCACCTTATCAAGTTCTGTTAAACATAACTTTAAAGAATACAGATATTCATTCCCACAGTCTGAATGAAAAAAGGAGCATCTTCTGTCAAATCATAAATAATGAGAACATACTAAGTCATGCATTACTAACATGTTTGTTAAAATTAAATGGAAATAATCCATATTTGTGTCAAAAACAGAAACCTTGTTATGCTCCACAAAACGTGACGGCAACAACGTACTTGCCTCTTGTATTCAAAAGAGAGAACTTAGTTACACAGTATCATCATTTTGAGAAGAAAACAAAAATCCCTCGAGCTAGGAACATTTTTCTAGGGCCATATCCATGAACCTAACGAGTTGCTAAAAACGCATGCAGGCGTGTGTACTATACTTTCTCAACTTGCCAGGCTTAGTACGATTTCAGGAATATGGCTCCAAGTTGGTACAATGCTGAATAATCTCTTTACACATAATTATCTAGTTTTGATAGATAAAATAATTCTCTGATTAATACATTAGTGAAAACTTTAATGTGTTAAGGTGGTGCTGAGAGTATAATAACATTGTGTTTAAATGATACTGCAGTAATAACATATATCCTTATATCAAAAAGTCAAAATTCCATATTTTACAAATTTGTCAAATCCATGTATGCTTTGCTAGTACAGTGAACATGCTATATATGGACTGCTGTAGCATTGCAAACCACATGGTACAGAACAGTTTACAATTTCACAAGGTGCCTTCATGTGAAAGGTTTTCAAGATATAAATGCCATACAGTTGATAAAGGTGTAAACAGGAATCAAATTGCTATTCAAATACTGGATATTTCATATCTGATTTCCTCTGGTTAATCAATGCCATAATTATAATGCTTATATGGTCTTAATGTGCAACCTTCATATTCAATGCATTAATATGCTAATTACACCACATGGTTGACAATGTACTTCACACCTGCGACATATGTAATGTATTATGTCTCTCATTCTCGCTACACTTAAAAGGTTGTACCACCTCCAAAAAAAGAAATCTATGCGTCAAACAGGAAAGTGTACTTTTTAAATAATTCTTAAATTAAATCAATATTCATCAAAAGAGCGTGCAGTAACACATATACTATCAGCTATGTAGATTGAGTTGTTCGCTATAATCAGACGTGTCTGTGTCTCGTCATGTTCCAATATGGCAAAAGCATCATACAAGTCTGGTATGGGGACTCTCTCTCTCCCTCTTATCTCTCACTTTCTCCCTCTTTCTCCTCCCTCCCCCCCCCCCCCCCCCACCCCCTCCCTCTCTTTCTCCCCCTCTCTTTCTCCCCCTCTCTCTCCATGTCCCTCTCTTTAATTCACCTTATCCCTTATTTTCTGAAGCCCCTTTCCCTTTTTCCTCTCTTTCTGTCCCCTCTCTCTCATCACCCTCCCCTTTCCTCCTACTTCATCATAAAATAATACTTAATGGCTGTGCTTTTTACTTGTAACTATTACTACTAATACCATTCATTCCTACGTGTACCATTCGTACCTACATACCTGAAATATTCCCACCATGATACAGACTGAGTAGACCTGGGCCCCGTTGCATAAAACTTACCATTAATGGTAACTCTATCATCAATGGTAACTACCATGGAAACATCACTCAACAGCCAATAAAATTCAAGGTTTCCATGGTAGTTACCATTGATGTTAGAGTTACCATCAATGGTACATTTTATACAACACGGCCCTGAGGTGCCTATCATACCTCTGTGATGCAAGTGCATTTTGATTCTAATAGTTAAATGATGCACACACTGGATTTTATAATAGGGTACAAAAGGTATACACAACAGCTCAAAAGAATTGGCATAGGGAAAGGGAAAGGGAAAAAGGGAAGGAGCTGCAGTTTTAAGCCGCGGTACATTTTGTCCAGTTCAGCATGAAACCCTATTCTTTAGTCTAAAAAGCATCATGTTTCATGCTGAACTGGACCAAAATATACCGTGGTTTAAAACTGTGGGTCCTTCCCTTTCTTCCCTTTCCCTTTCCCTATGCCAATGCCTTTGAGCTGTAGTGTACATGTACATACACAATCAGAGCTCACCACTTGCCACATGGATATCTCTTCCCTGTGCCTCAGCTGGCCACCACAAAATGGCTCATTGTTCACAGGGCCACCTGAAAATTTATTTGGCTCCCTGGATATCATGCTCAAGTGGCCAGGATGGACGCCTGAACAATAACTGAAAGGGTTACTAAATTAGAAAAATACGTTCCTACTAATCTATGTAAAATAATCCACTAAAAACGAATTTCACATTCGTTTGCCGCGATTAAGTCTCATTTTGACGAAAATCTGAAAAAAAACCGCACGCCTCCAGTGTCGAATGAGAAGTCAAAATGCCATAAATGCCAACAGCGTAAATAAAATATGTTATTCATGCCATTCAAACAATACGTTACCAATGGGAACCCCAAAGCTTGTCCGAGGTTTTTCTGAGTAGCAACAACTAATAGATTCAAAGTGCATTCCATTCATTGAATCTGAATGACAAGATACAGGTGAATGCAATAACGCGTTACTATGCAGTTAGGGGGAAAGTTGTGAATACATTACGAAAATGGTCTATTGTTGACTTTCGTACAATCTATGGAATTTTGATTTCTCATATGTCCCTGGAGGTGTGCGTTTTTCCTAATTTTTGTCAAAATGAGGCTTTATTGCGGCAAACAAATGTGAAATTCGTTTGTAGTGGATAATTTTACATATTTTTTAATTTAGTAACACTTTAAAGGCAAGCCCTGACTGCAAATATTCAATAATGATTAAGACCTGACAAAGGATTACCACTTATAGATATGAAACCTCATTTGCCCCGAAATATACAATTTTATTATTCATATGAACCGCTCATGAATACAAATAATGAATACTGTGACATGCTGACTTCTTGGGATGGATGGTGGGTAAGTACACAGCTATGACCAAGGCACAACAGACTTGTAGGACAAACATGACAATTCAAGAGTTGTATAACGAACATAATAATACATGTATATAAAACTCAGAGAACAAAATCTGGGAGTACCGGTATGTCACTCACAACCCTAAGCAACCAATCATCAATGCTTCCTAAGACATTGCCATAATTTCCTCAATTATTTTTGAACACTTTAGGATTTATTAAGGAATATGGTGGTCTTGAAGAGGCAAAATGCAAATGACTTGATGCCTTCACGCAGGCATTATGAATCAATCCCGACCGTACTCAACGAGTCGTACATTTACACTGAGATGTATATTAGAGATACATAAATCATATATATACTGTACATAGGAGACCACGGCATACATTAGGAGCACACAAGAGCAAAATCAAATCAATCCTAGGTTTATGTAAACACATCAACTCACAGGGGTGGTGGGTGGGGTAGGGGTGGTGGATGGGGTGGTGGATGGGGTGGTGGATGGGGTGGTGGATGGGATGGGGATTTGGCTGCGTGGTAGATCATAGGACATCTTTTCCTTACATGTGGTGCAGAGAATTGATAATAGATAACTGCTTCTTTGCATGGTTCATGGTATATATCGCATTGAGAGCTTGACACCAATCATCAATGAATGGCTATTCTCCGAGGAAATTTTGTTATGAATACTCCCCAAAGAGTGCCCCGAGCACATTTGGTATAGACTGCCATCAGATCTACATTCATATCAAAATCATCTCTATTGTAAGCATTATACCCAATCACGACCAAACACAGTAACACAAATATATGGTTTGGGGCTATTACTTTTCATATCAACTATTGGACAAGTTGAAAAGATTGAAATCACATTTCCACTCTTCAAATTGGCAGTATTTTTGCTCTCAATTGTACCATTTTGATGGTATTTTTTTTATCTATAATGGAATGTACTATGAAAATGTTCCGATATAAAAATCTCATTTGATGGTAAGTTTTATGCACCAATCTGCTATGATGTCCGTCCATAATCATTACCATTTCTACATCTTTCTTCTACTGTTGCTGACTATCCTCAAACTTCAAAAGGTTTGTGACTCACAGGGCGTGTTTATCAACTCTTTTTTTGGTACAATTAAGGTTTCCAAACGCGTTTAAAGAAGCAAGATAAAGCAAAGCTGTTTTGAAACGCGTTTAATCCACGTGTTTTCGGTGACAAGGCCGGTTTTCGACTTGGGCGATCGAGTTGATAAACGCACCGTTTTTTAAACGCGTTTGGAAACGCGTTCGTAAAGGCCTTTGGAGTTGATAAACGTACCATTTTTTTAAACGCGTTTGGAAACGTGTTCGTAAAGGCCTTTGGAAACGCGTTTAAATTTCTGAAAAGTTGATAAACACGGCCACAATAGGATGAAGTGCACGACAAACTCACAAATTCTGTCATTCAAGTATTTGAGATAATTCCTGGAATTACACGCGTCAAATGACTTGATATCTTTTGTTGAGGCACACAGCACAAAATGTAGAATGGCTCTGCAATGATCACGGCATGTAATCATTATCTTTCTTTTACTGTTCCTGACTACCCGAGAACCCCAAAGTATTTCCATCCACAATAGGTCATGATGCGGATGAATAACTCACAAATTCTATATTCTGATGTTTTGCTGTCCATGTTAATAATGGTAAATAATTCCTGGAATTACATGTCATATGACTAGATATCCTTTGTTGAGGCAGACAACACAAAATTGCATTAAAACTTTTGAAAAGTGTTGAAAATAACTGAAGGGAAAATCCACAAACAACCTAGTACGCATGAAAAAAAAAATGAGAAAGTTCTATATAATATTTTAAATGGCCATTACTTGCGCATATATTATGATTGACATGTGATTATTAGAGTTTTAATTACTTGCACATCTCTAAAACATTGTAAATCTCATTATCCTTTTCTCTAAATATGGAATATACACAGTACTTGTATGAGGCATGTGACGACTTGGGAATACAATTGCATGTAATTATATGAGTTTTAATACTCGCCTATCTCTTATACATTGTAGACCTCAATATGGTTTTCTAAGAATAAAATGGTGGAATAAACTGTACACTATGAGGCATGTACTGTACGCAAATACGCACCCCAATATAAATAAATATGCTACATAGCCTACACGTACAGATGAAAGTAAGAAACAAATGGCAATCTAACAGCGTTGAACACACAAGGTTAAACGCTGTAGTATAGGTTTGGATCACATGGAATGCGGTCTGAAGTCACCAGTCTGAAAGGGGCTGAGGTTCACGTACAAATACATGCACTAATACTCTATAGGATAGCATACAACAGCACTTGTTTGAGCAAGGTGCGTTAACACACAAAGATAAACCCATAAACAATAAATTATTAGTCAAGGTTACATACATATAGTTCTAAAACAAAGTACAAATTTGGATAGTACACTTAGAGTACATATAATTCTCAAGTAATGATCAAACAACATTGTATAAGATCTGTATAACAAAATCGATGTACAGTACTAGTCATAGAGAATATGAGCTGAAAAATAACATGACAATACACACTGAAACATTAAAATAAATATATCTGTAAACATGGTTTGTTTCTAACAAATAGTAAATGAAATCATAGTATAACATGATTCGTCCATTTTTCTAGTCAAGAGTATAAATAAAATTCGGATGAATTCAGTCACTTTTCAATATTTCCATGTTCAATTACAAGGCTGGTTTGAATACACACAGAAAACAACTTTATCCTGAATACTATGTCGCTGTAAATGATATAGAGCATTATTCAGTGTTAGGGAAATATCACGAAAATTTGATATATTACTCATCAAGTTGAGCAAGGGATAGAGCTCAAAAGTCACAAAAGGCACTCACTTATCACGGTAACTTGTCTGACTCCTTGTCAGACAGAGTATAACCAAAAAGAATGAACAAATTTGATTTAGTCACTATCTTTCGTGATTCTTACGTCAAGAGAATCAAAGAATTTGAGGCAGTTTTTCTAAATATTACAAATATGTGTTAATTCTTCCTGGACTACAGCACATGGATGCCGATACATAAGATGGTACAACACATGCATTGTTTACTATGAAAGAAAGGTTCATATGTTCCCAACAAATTTTCTTTCTTCTTTTGGAAAGCACCCAAAATTAATGTGTACTGGACAAATAACCAGACCAAAAATTAGTTTATTTGTTGGATAATACTTTGTGGATGTTAATTCAATGACTTTTCCATGGTGTACAGCGTGCTACATAAGCGCTTGCCCGATGGCCCGGGGCCAGTGAAAATCCCGTTCGGGCAAGCTATTTTGATGATTGTGGGGAAAGTACTGGCCCGAATCGGGCAAGCAGATTATTACAGCTAGTTAATAGCTAATCAAAATGCAAGTTTTCCTATTTTGTAATCATAAAAAGCTAAACAATCTTCTTCATGTTCGATTCAAAAACAAGAACATATTAAAGCAAAAGTGTTTTGTTACCAGGAAACAGTGGTCTGTGTGTGTTTTTATTTATTGTGAGTGTATAGGTTTATGTATACGGCCCATAAAATAGTTAAATTGAATTTTATGTAAGAAATGTAGCATTAATGTGTTTTTTGTCCGGGCAAGTGAAATTTCATTTCGGGCAAGTGATTTTTCATTTTTTCAAAATATGCTTGCCCGAACGGGCCAGTGCTAAAAAAAAGTTATGTAGCACCCTGGTGTAGAATGGTGTTTAGGTAGACTGAATATAGTATTTTACTGACACATGTACAGTACAAATTTCTACCATGTCATACTCCATTCTACATGAAGATACAGCAGATGCTATTTCTGTTGTGCACTGCTCAGGTCGCGTGATATTAAGCTGTAGCTCTTTGTGATTCTCCTGCAAAATGGCAGACCTTCTTTGATATAAAATCATTCTTTTTGAATTCTAAATATTAAATTGATGACTATTCCTTGTAGAGCGGAGTTTTGTAAACTGAATACAACTTTCTTTCTGACGTGCATATTTCCAACATGACCACTTTGAATCACTCGTTGCTGCTAAGCTCGCTCATGTGATGTCAAGTTGCAGGTCTTTGTGGATTTCCTCAGAGAGTCCCTTGGACCCTACAGCTCGGCCTCACTTGTTGCTGTTAAAACTCATTCCATTCCACATGTGGTGATAGACACAAATTCCATAGAGTGGCATTTTGTCTGGCACACTGAAGGTAATAGCTCATGTGATGTTAAGCTGAAGGTCTTTGTGGATATCCTCAGAGAGGCCCTTGGACCCTCCAGCTCTGCTTCACTTGCTGCTGTTGTTGAACTCCTTGCATCCCACATGTGACTTTATTCACAAGTAGTACACACAAATCCCATAGAGCGCCTTTTCGTCTCGCACACAGAGAGTTAATAATAGCTCATGTGATGTTGAGCTGCAGTTCCTTGCGGATCTCTTCCAGGATGGCAGAGTTCCTGGGCACCCGCACGCTGTCCTCGTCCAATGGCAAGCTATCGCTCTGGCCCCGCCCCGGCAACGGGCTCCGCCCAAGGTGGTCCAGGTTCGTTGAGTGTCTCTTCCACGAGGGGTCGCTCTTCCCCTTCCCTCTCTGCTCGTTGTAGAGCTTTACCAAGTCCTTCACGCCAGAGCTCCCAATGCCGCTGTCGTTGCTTGAGGCGCTGTTTGTCGTCCCGCTGTCGGAGAAGATGCCGGTGTCGATGCTCACATTGCTCTCCGCACCTTTGAGAGGCCGGTCAATTGGGAAGTCTATGCTGCTCTTTGGTCGCGGCCGGCCACCCAGCGGATTCGGGTGTCCGCGCATCTCCACGCGGTAGCTCTGCAGCGATGTCTGCTGTCCGGGTTTCATCGCGGCACTGTGCGGACTCACAAAACTCGCGTCCGGTAAATACATTGATGTTCGTAATACGTTCGGGCCGCCGTTCGACGAAGGTTCGGGGTCCGGTTTGTGGTACGAGTTCCGCGTTCCTACGGGCGCAACGCCGTGCATGACGCCGGGGACGGGTTTATCCATGTTGCGGCGGCGCATCTCCACCTTCATGAAGGACTCGGTGCCGAGGGACCAGTTGGCATCTTCCACCGCGGCAACGGGCGAAGACACCTCGTCGTCCTCCTCCTGCATGCTCTCCAAAATCACGGAGTCCAGGAAGTCCAATGCCGACTTCTCCTCCTGGAAACTAGCACCCTCTCTGCTTCTACTCAGGGCAGCAGAGCTGGGCTTGGCTGCAGTCGGTGGTGGCGTTACAAGAGCCTTAGGCGGTGGCGAAGCAGGAACTGTAGGTGGTGGCGGCGGTGGGACAACGTTTTTTCTAGAGTCAATTTCATCTATAGCCCCCTCTGTTGATGACTTAAGGGCAGGCTCCTCTGAGTCCTCCTCAGGGATGGGCCTTGACTGTATCATCTTGGCTTTCACCTGGCTTCTCAAGTCATTCAAGGCCTCCTTATGTTCTAAGTTCCTCATCTCTTGCGCCGTGTCCGTCCCGGGGAGGAGACTCCTCGGAACTTCGCCGTTCGTCTTATCGTGGAAGCGATCCGCTGGAAGGAACTCCCGGCCAAACTCACTCCAGAAAGGATGCACATCGATAGAGTTCTGCAGATGAGACGGCGGGCCAGTGTAGGACATCTCCGTTTTGGCCGGATTGGGGAATTTCGATTCGACAAAGTCCAGAGTGTGGACCGTCCGGCTGAAATAGCCGGGTGTGTCGGTGATGCTTCCGATGAAAGTTTCTGAGTTGATGATGGACTTCTTGTAGAGGTCCTCGGACCTCGAGTGTGTGCACCCCATGGCTGCTTGATGCTAGGACTACCGCCCTATCACTGGTACTATCGCTGGGATTTCTCCCCTATCGCTGGGACGACTCCCCTATCGGTGGAACGCGTTATTGCCTAAAAGTTTCGATGTGTGTCTCGTTCGATGATTGTTAGCGGCAGCTACATGATCGTGGTTACCTCCTTGTTGCATGTGATATACTCCTGTAATGAAGCAAGAGAGAAAGAAAACTTTGGAATGACAATAAATTTGAGTTGAAATTAAATTGCAATACTGCAACATAATGAAAACTATGCCTTCCCCAAAAAATATATGCATACATGTACATGTGATCATAATTTTTATTAGAAATTATTCCAGGAGTTTTGTGCCATAATGTATTAGTACTTTTAAATGTACGGCAAACTACATTTGACCAATTACTATGTCCAGTCAAGTCGAACGAGCACCGGTTTGAAAAAAAAATCTGATATGACTTGGGCTTATTTCATTCAAACCCACTTTACTTCAGGGTGGACTTTCCCTTTCAGGATAGACCCAGGCTGGTGATCAGAAAGAAAGCTGCTACTAGGACACTCACATCTTGATCCTGTTGACCGGTCACTGCATTGGCGGTCACTCAAGCCATTCTGCTGGGCACTGTGGATGCCAGACTGGACGGTCACTGTAGTCAGGAAAGAGCAGTATATTATGCATCATGAGATAAAAGCTACTGCTACTGAATTTAGAGTCTAAAAGACTGCTCTGAAGAGCATGGTGAAAAATGTACACTACAGCTCAAAGGAATTGGCACAGGGAAAGGGAAAGGGAAGAAAGGAGCTGCAGTTTTAAACCGCGGTATATTCTGTCCAGTTCAGCATGAAACACAATGTTTTAGCCTAAAAAGCATCATGTTGCATGCTGAACTGGACAAAATATACTGTGGTCTACAACTGCGGCTCCTTCCCTTTCTTCCCTTTCCCTTTCCCTATGCCAATTCCTTTGAGCTGGAGTGTAGGCACAAGGTGATCTCAAATCCATGCTTCTATCACAAGGTGCTACATGTAAGCCGAGTGATCAAACGATTGCGTTTAGATCATAGCGGGCCTCTGAAATATCAGAATATTATCAAATGACGAATAATGATGAATAATTAAATCATTCAATCACTTACAGGATTTGCCTGCAAGTTTTTTTTTAGGTGGCCAAATGGATTTTCACGTGGGCAAGACTATCATTCAAGACTCTAAGCGATGAGCAATTTTTTCGGCTAGCCCGGCCAGCAATTGAGAGTTTCAGGTGGCTATTAGCCTTCAGGCCAGCATTAAGCAAGGGCAAGCTGTATGTTTTGAATTTCAGCTTCTAACCTCTCTCTACTTTCCACCGCCACCAGTTTTCTTGTTGTTACCGCACTCTGACAGATCAGCTGTCTATGTGGGCATGTTAACCCAACAAAAAACCTGAAGGTCAGATCTTTTATTAAAACACCACAAAATTTGTCATTTTCGAGATTACATCAGTTTACATGTATTTCCAGACACAGCACAATCCCTTATTGACTCTCAGTGACAATCGGAATACCTGACTTTTTTTTGACAGCCATGTAAATATCTTGGCCAGTAACCTTTAAATATCTCAATACAACTTCAAAGAAAGACAAACACGCGTCAAGCATTTATGCACAGAGCAGCCTGTTCCCATATCGTCAGCAAATACAAAGAAGGCAAAAAGAAGGACTTTGGTGTGTAAACTCTAAGCCCTTCAAACCAGGCAGAAATGAAGAGAAAAGGAGCTGGATTTTGATATATTGGCCCACTGGAGAAAGAGAATCAATTTCTCTCTTTGCTCAACGATTGTTTCACAAATACGGCCATGTGGAATCGCCCAAGAACCCAAGTCATGCAGGTCCTTGTAGTCTCCTACCAATGCTCTCATAATATTTTCTGCACCTGCACCTGCACCTGTAAAATATTGCAAATTGTCTAATTTAGATCAAACTACCTGTACAGTACTTAGTACATGTACACTGTACAGCTCAAAGGAATTGGCATAGGAAAAGGGAAAGAGAAGAAAGGGGAGGAGCCACAGTTTTGAAGCGCAGTATATTTTGTCCAGTTCAGCATGAAACAAGATGCTTTTTAGGCTAAAGCACCGTGTTTCATGCTGAACTAGACAAAATATACCACGGTTTAAAACTGCAGCTCCTTCCCGTTCTTCCCTTTCCCTTTCCCAATGCCAATTCCTTTGAGCGGTAGTGTACATGTATAATTCAGTACTTAAACGACTGGAATTGACGCTGCTGTTCATGATGTAATGAATGCATGTTTTTTGTGGAAGGCATGTTGGGTGAGTGTGTGTGTGTGTGTGTGTGTGTGTGTAAAAATATTTCTTCAAACTCATTTCCAATAATGACACTGAACATAACATTGTTAAAGTAGAATTCCATTGAAAATTCTAAATATAGTAAATTTTTACATCTATGGAAAGCTGGTTATGTAGAGATCATGAAAATATTAATTTCCAGCCTCACACTGCTATGAGAATATAAAAATTAACGATTCTAATCGCCCATGCATGATCTCCTCATCTACCGCGAAACTGTGAGTGGCAGACCCCCTTTGTGTCGACGTCATTAACTGAACAGATCACACACTCAGGCACACTCGCCATACGCATTGTACACAAAATTCGTCATCATTCAAGAGGATCCCCTGTGGAAATGTTGGTTCGTACCTATTGTTGTATGATTTATATTAATTAAGTATTTCCTTACAGTGATACACACATATTTGTCTTTTGAACATTTTCATTAATAATTAGTCATTCTGTCATGAAATATGCCGATCTTTTTCTTGCATCTAGCTATAGGCATTGGCCGCGCGCCGCACACCTTGGCCATTGCAACATAGTACATGTGTACTCCCGTTCGTACGCTTCCCGCGAGCGCAGTACTTGGTTTTCTGCACAGCTAACAAACGCTAGCTCCGATCCTGAATTGTCCCTGCAGCCGCGGCCGTCTTACTCTTACGCACCTACGTCTCATCTCAGCGCTGCCGGAGTAAGGCTAGCTAGCTGGCGAGCTTGCTGGCGGCTGCGCTGGCCTGAATTATACGAGTCATACAGCTGTATCACCGATCTCTACATAGGGATCAGTGCTATAGGGGCCAGCCAGACATGCACATACACACGTACTCGTATTCTTATACGGTCTTTGGTCGTATGTAGTCCGCTACCCGTACGACCTGCTATGCAACTCTCACCTCCCTGGTCATACTATACAGCACAAAACAACCACCGTGCCCATCATACCCCGCAGTTGTTTGGAGGCATAGCAAATGATGCGCACAGTATGCAGCTTAGCGTTGAGGCAAATCAAGGCATGCACCGATGATGCACGCTATCGTGTGTCCACAAACAACGTCCTGAATCTGGACTAACTCGCATGCTGTACTAAAATAAAGCGCCTGAGGTAGCACAGCCGCTGCACCTTCTCCTCCGTCTCTGACTCTGTGTGTATGGCCGTCGTCATCGTCATTACTTTCTTTCCTTCCTCTTCCATCTCCATCTCCCCCTCCCATCATCAATATCAGTATTGAAAGAAAATTCACCTGAATCATTCTCTCCAATGTCGATGTCAAGGTCTAGTGTGTTTCCCAACATGTTGGCTTTACTTTGGAGCAAGTTCGGAGTCAATCACTGGTTGTAATTGCGTTCAAAACCTATGCGTGAACGTGTATGTATCGGGAGCGAGCTAGCTCGGTTGCAGATCATGTTCAAAGAATGACGTCATCATGCTGACAGCGTTCCGGAGAGTCGATAATGAAGAATTATGAAGTAGTAAAATTGTAAGTTTTGATGCAGGGTTACTCCGTTCTGTTAGATCAGCGAGGTTGGAAAAGTCAATATTTGGGTACCCTATACTATCCTTTTTCATATGCTTCCAAAATATCTAAAATCAATGGTGTTCTACTTTAATGGACAACAGTTGAAAACATGCACTGTACACTGTACACCAGTACAACATGTACCGGTACGTGTTCATTTCCAGAGTAGTAAGGTACATGTATCATTGCATTTTACTTGGAAATCGTATTAAAAGCTAGATATTCAATTATGATTCTCATTCAAGCGCAGCAACTACATGTAAATTGTACAATGTACATGTAGGTATGGTGCAGTGACAAATCTGGAAACAATTCAACCGAGCATGAATACAGTTGTACGGAGGATTTTTTAGTGAAAAATCACAGAGAAAAGTGAAAAAACATACAAATTCAAACCTTCATGTAATATTGCTTTCACGTTTCTGCTATAGATACATGTAGTTAAAACCAATTGAACTTAAGGGTGGACTTTCCATCTAATGATATCTGTATGGTAGCTATTTTTCCCTCTTGAGGCAAATTTTGGATGTCGAGAACAGGTACATGTATGTTTCATGCAATTTACACCACAATGCACATTTGCAGCTTCAGTAGGCCTACATTTTATTTGGTTGTTTACTACTGTACCAAAACTGAGCAGTACCAGTGTTATTCATGATAGCGCTTCTAATTAGAAAGTTTATTACCGAACTCAATTTAGCACAATTTAAATGAGAAAACACTTGAACATGTGTACAGAGAGAGAAAAAATAACAAGCAATGAATACTACATGTATGTGTATAATATATGGAGCTTGGTCATGTTCATGTACCTGAAGCATTTTAAATGCGCACTACTGTACAAGTAGAGTTTAATACAAAATCACTTCAATGGTTGAGATTTGCAATACATTTTCCTTTTGAACTTTTTCTTTATATTTCTCCAGAGACCAACGCGATAGGGATTGCAACTGATTGCAGACACTGATTGCAGTCAACATAAATTTACAAATGCATCAAGCCGACAGCAAAGAATTGCATGTCATTACAGCCAGTGATTGCAATCAATGTGCCAAGAGTCACCTGTGATGTTAACATCTACGTAGCTCATCTCTGCTATCTTGTGTACAGATAGTGGGGCACCAATACTTAGCACACTATTCACCACTCTAGGGCTATAGGTTTGCAATTACATGTATTGTAACTTACCATCAATGGTAAGTACCATGGTAACAGCCAATCAGCTCTCTTTGTTGCACTTGTTGCCATGGTAGTTACCATTGATGGTAAGTTGCAATATACATTTATAGTGCACAGAAACTTTTCCATAAAATATATATTCTACTGCGATTTATAGGACTCCTAAAATGCTTGTAATTAAATAGATGTGTTTTGAGCTTTGATTTAAAAGTTGTTTACCGATGGTGCTTTCCTAACTTCCAGGGGCAAGCTATTCCAGAGCTTGGGTGCTGCACAAGCAAATGCTCGATCGACGATCGCCTAACATTACTTTTTGTTTTGAAGGATGGAAACTGTAAAAGCAGAGGATCCGTTGAACTGCGCAAATTGTAACCATGATTACTGGCTTTAGACCTCAATAATTCTGTTTAATGTAGCCAGGAGCTTGACCAAGAAGGAGCGAGGATATAGTAATGAGGGCATAGTCTGTGTTACCAGACTATGTACATGTACAGTGTAGTTGTTTTCAGACTTGGTTGTGTCCATGCACCTCACAGCCTACAGTAGTAACTAGGCTACATACACTGTAGGTCTTCATACTGTATAAAAATCACACCCCCAAACAACAAAAGCAGGTATAAGTACTGTCCAAGGTGAGTTTATTTAAAAGTTAGCCACTTTTCAAGATGGTCAACGAAGCAAGCTAGGACAAAGCTAAGCCAAACTCAAAATACATTCTTCATGTCTGGAGGTACAGGTATGTCTACCATATTATGCAAATGGGTGATGCATGAATTAATGTACAGAATGTCAACTCTCTCATTACCATTGGCATGAAGATGTGTAGAAAGCCAATGGGGTTTTTAAGACCTGGGCCCTGTTGCATAAAACTTACCATTGATGGTAACTTTGCTACCATTGGCAATTTCTATGGAAACCTTGAATTTTATTGGCTGTAGTTACCATGGTAGTTACCATTGATGACAGTTACTATTAATGGTATGTTTTATGCAACAGGGCCCAGGTAATGAAAGGATTAAAGGACAAGAACAAATGTACATTTCTGTACATGTAGTGTAGCCCATTTGCAAAAGTGACGAAACATGTAGTTTGACATACTGTTTCAGGAAAAGTGAATACTATCCTTGTATAAGGTTGCTACATCCAGTTTTTTTAGCACCCATGGTCTGTACACTCACACCATAGTTTGTTGATAAAATTGTGCATAAAACTCCCCAATAACAAAAACAGCACCCCTCCACTTCCCCTCAAAAAAAAGGTGAATTACAAAGAACTCCCATTATGCCAATGATCTATCACTTATTTGAGATCAACAAAACGGTCCCATTCTCTGACCATCCAACTAGACCCATTATCAAGGCAGATTGAATTTCTGGTCTGCTATTTGGTAAACTGAGAGAACAATAGCGGCACACAATTAGAATAGCCTGGGTTCTAGGCTTTCAGGTATTTTATCAACCAAACTACTCAATAAAGGGGTCTGTTTGCAGTAGACTAGTCACTCAATTTCTTCTTTAGCTTGCCCACATGAGAACAGACCAGAATGACTATACATGTAGTCTTAGTGTACTAGACTCTAATTGTCAAGTTGGATAAAAAAAAAATGTCAAACAACCTGGAAGGCAGGTTAATATAGAATGACTTGGGAAGGTATGCACAAACAGAGTGCTTGATCAAATAGTCTTTCACACAGAATGAATTAGGCAGAAGAGAAGTCAACACAGGCTATTCATGGCAAAGGGCCATAGCTTGGACAATACATAATGTATTGTGTATTAACAGTGCTTAGACAGGCAAACCACAATAGAGTCCATATTAGGCTCCGTGAATGCAACGCTCTGTTTACAATCAATAAGGTGTACATACAATGTGTGTTCACAACATTTTCCTCTAACTGTATAATATGGTGTTACCAGTATTAAATCTACAGTATCTATTCTGTAGCTTGGATTTATGATATATTGTGATCAGTGGCTCTTAGACAAATCAAAATGCAGCCATATCAGGCTACTGTGTCTATAAATTGCATACAACACAAACTTGTGTATTTACAGCATTTTCCTGTGTCTACAGTAACTTACAGTATTATCACATTTACCTCAAGCTTGGACAATAAATGTGCATAAGGTACATTTACTGTGTATTATCAGTGGATAAACAGACCACAATGCAGTCATATCAGGCTACAGTACATGTACATGTAGGTACATATGTGAAATTGTGAATGTAACACTGTTTACATGTAAGCTGTGTGAAAGTGTAGAAAGGTGTATTCACAACATTTTCCTCTAAATGTGTAATGATGTGTTATTTCATGAACATGCACATGTACAGTGTAATAATGTCATAATTTGCAGAATGCACTCATGTACAGTGTAGATGTTGCTAATCATACAAACCTACAGTATAAATGTAGTAATTAAGTTGCACTTTACTGACAATATGGTACACATATTTGTAAACTATAGCAGACCCTGTACTGGACATTCCCTCATAAACTTGGTGTTTTAACTCTGACACCACGCCTTGAAAACAAGATGGACTTCTACAGATTTATACCTGTGTACATGAACACATGTACTGTACATTATGCCAATGGTATTGAAGGGCTAACCCTCTCGGTACCACACCAGGAAACACCCATCAACTTCACACTCATGTCATAGTACTGGGAGGATTAAGAGAATGAATGCAAAATGTGACCCACCCTATGATGACAAGTCTGTTAGTTCTGTCTGCAGTGTATGCTTAATACTAATGTTAGTGCACTTTGCACAATCAATTACAAAGTAAATACAGTACACCTTAAACCCTTTCAATACCATACCTGGGGGGTTGTTTCACCAAGCTGTTCGTACATGTAAGTTACGAACGACTGGTGATCCTTTCTTGTGCTAAATCAGATTCTCAAGGAACAAAGTATGGTATCGCACTTAGCACAAGAAGGGATCACCAGTCGTTCGTAAAGTCGTTCGTAACTTATGAACAGCTTGGTGAAACACCCCCCCCCCCCCCCCCCCCCCCCCCCCCGGCTACATACTGTACAATACATGCCACAGGTAAAAATGAATGCGACCCACCTATGGTGACAAGCATGTTAGTTCTGTCTGCAGTGTATGCTTAATAATAATGTTAGTGCACTTTGCACAGTCAATGTCCAAAGTAAATACAATACACCCAGATGTAAGCCCTTTCAATACCATAAATACAACTACAATACTGTACATGTATGCAAGGTCCTGTTGCATTTAACATTGATCGTAACTTTGCACCCAATGGCAAATTCTATGGAAATCTTGAATTTGAGTGGCCGTCAACCGATGTTACCATGGTCATTACCATTATGGTAATGGTAAGTCTTATGCAACGGGGCCCAGGTGTAAATTGGAGATTAATTTCATGGGCTTTCCTGGCATCGCTTTGAGAGAGTTAAAACACCTGGCTGACTCATTTATCAAACATCGTTCTAGGAAATATTAAAATCTGCTCAGCCCAATAAAGCACACAATCTGGTTATCTTCCGACATCGTTCAAACAAATACTTGAGGTGATTGGGACACTTGATCGGCTCTTGATCACATACTTGAGAGTCCAGGGTCTGATTGGGGCGATGTGAGTTTGACATCTGCCTCCAGAATTTCATACATTATCTACGTTGTATTGTGTTACAAGCCTATAAAGCATAGAACCTACATGTACATGTAAACTGTGGATGCATGGGCACACTGTAATAAACGCTGAGAACTTGGATAGATGGGCACATTGAAACAAGCACTGAGAACTTCACAACTAACAGCGTGTCCATACAAATTTATACCATAACTCGATAAGAAAAGTTGTATCTACCTTCAGAATCTCATGCGTTATCTACGTTGTATTGCTTTACGAGCCTAAGCATACATGTAGAACCTAAACTGTGGATGGATGGGCACAGTGTATAATAAGCGCTGAGAACTTCAAAACGAACAGAGTGTCCATACAAATTTATACATTGTACCATAACTCTACAGGAAAAGTTGTGTCTGCCTTCAGAATGTCATGCATCATCTACAACGTTGTATTGTGTTTTTAGCCTAGACATCTCATGCACTATACCCAGTTTCCACACACACAAAATTCATTTTATGGCTATACCAAAATGGTACAGTACCAGAGCTAAATGTACCAATATTGAAATTCAACAATCAGGAAGATTTAGGAATATTTCATCAGAAATCAGGGAAATGTCTATCAAATGCATACAACCTAATGACAATTATTTGTCAATAATGAGGGAGATTGGGTGATGAAATGAAATCCAATGCAGTAATGATAATCTATTTTCAGGGAGTCTCCTGTAAAATCACTGTGACTTGGCAGCTCTGCATAATACATGTAACATGTACACAAAAGAATTACATGTATGCATGGGGAAGCTGACTAACGCTTCATCTGATAACAAAACGTTTAACTACAAAATGTTGTATTTGCATCATACATGTAGGTCTGGGCATCGTTATGAATGAGAACGGTAATAAAAAAACTACGGTCCGTCGTGTGTAGATGCTTACTGACGATGCGTCATGTAACTGAATGAAGCTACACATATTACGTGTTTAAAGATTGTTCGTCCCTTTTGCATTTTGCAAAATTTGAAATCGTCTACCACAATCGTAAATTGAAGAAAGTGTGATTCAAGACCATTTCTAAGAATATAGCATGTTGAAGCTTTCTGTATGTAAAAATTTCAGCTTTTAAATTTCAAACTGACTTTTTTCGTACTACGAAAAAAGTATTAGTCTTTGTTACAGTATCTATGTGGTTGTTATACATGTGTGAAATCCTAATTTTATGAGTAATTACCAAACTTTGGAGATGATTCTTCTAACAATTTTTTTCATACTGCGTTTTATAATTTGATAAACAGATTGATCAATAAAGCAGATATTTCAACACAAACTGCTAAGAGCCTGAGGTAAAGACTATTAATCAGACGTTGTTTACATGCATTATTTGAATTTTACACTACGTATCAGTTTCAAATTATGAATATACAACTTGCTAACACTTCTCTATATTTTTTGCCAATGTTTCGATGGTTTTGTGATGATCTGAAAAAGGGACGGGCTGTCTTTAAAGCGTGACTTGCGTACAGGCAATAGGAGACCTGGCACATCAACGCACTCACCAAAGACAGGCAGACAGCAGAAAACAACAATATGCGCAGAAGCATTCTGCACACCTACTGTATGCAAAGTTTCTTTTATAGAGTTTCAATATAGATTTTCTTTGTGAGGACAACCTGTTTTATACTATTTGATGAATCTTCGAGTTACAGGATATTTTTTTTTAATTATTCATTTTTTGCTCTACAATGATTCTTTATTTGTACATGTACATAATGTTTCTTTTCATTTCCTTCAGCGTCCACACACAGAATTCAGAATCGCAATGCCGAAATCTGTACCAAACTTTTTTATACCAAGTTATGTCTCTATTGAGCTACATGTGCTTGTACAATGTACACATAGTCTTTGTGGCATTTGAATGGGTACAAAAACAGTTTCCTCAGACTTAGTAGCAGGCATTCTTATCTTGCAGCTAAAATGGCAAAGTTCATGCCTTATCAAGTGCGCATACCACTCAATAAATCTTGAGCTCACCCAGACATCTCACATTCAAGTGTTTATGAAATACACAGGAGGGAAAGGTCTCAACTCTCAACCTTCTCCAATGTCAGCTGTGCACCGAAGTACAACGAATACTGTATCATCATATCATGTAAACATTTATGTGTAATGCACAAACAAATTAAATAACCTGGCTTTCAGGCAGTTAGACATTTTATATCCAAACTATAATATTCAATGAACAGGTCTGGCTGCAGTAGACTAATCATTCTCAATTCCTTTTCCGGCTTGGGATGGAGGAAAGAAAAAAGGAAAATTAAAGAGTGACTAGTCTTCCAGTGAAAAAATTATTTCAACATTTTTGGGGGCTTCTTTTTGAGCATATTGGCCATTTGGCTACAATTTTACATTGTGTCTTTGGGAATTTGGGGGGTTCTTTTCGCATTTTTCAGGGCTCTTTTAAGCATTTCGGGGGCGAAATCGCCCTGAGCCCCCATTTTTTTCTTTCCCCTGCTAGTCTTATAATACTACACTCTCCTGTATTTGTCAGGTGGGATAAGAAATGACTAACAGCCAATCGAAGCATTTTGTTGTTCTTCCTTCTCATTAGACTAGCTTGCAGACTTTTGGACATTTTTAACTCAAATTTAAAAACAAGAGTCAAGTACTCACAAGACTACTCACCCTTCCATTCTCCTCTTTCCTCCCTCCGTCCCACTACGATCAGGAGAAAGTATGAAGAATGATTAGTCTACTGCAGCCAGACCCGTTTATTGAATTATAGTTTGAATTTAATATCCTAACAGCCTGAAAGACAGTCTACAGCTTTCCTGCCATCTCATCTTCTCAGTAAGAACATTGGTTGTTTACAACAAGAACCCCAGACCTCAAGAGTACGGTAATTCAGTGAAAATGTAAATTTACCATCTCAGGAGAGATATATATCCCCTCAACTAAAGTGTATACTCTGTATTCAAGACCTGCTCAAACTGTTTATTTTTACTCTCTTTTGACTGTACAGAGCGTACAGGAGCAAATAGCAGTGACAGATTATTAAGGCAATAGTTACCACTCTCCCAATGTTTATTTGTTTCCGCTAATCTGAAAGCTCCACATGAAAATGTACACATACAGTGTTGTAGGTACTAATATCACATAGTATTGACCTGAGAGCTTCACATACATGTAAAATGTACACATTATGTACGAATGCAAATTATCACACTTTCACACTAATCATTTTATTTTTCTGTTAACCAGAAAAATTGCCGCAAATTGGCCAGAAAAAGAAAAGGAGAAGCAAAAACCACATTATTTAAGCGACTCCCATTCATAAACATGTATGCAGCTATTAGGAATGCATCCAATGGCAAAATAGGCGCAAATGTTGTGCTTATTTTGTGGATATGTAGCGTACGTGTTTGTTAAGGGGTTAAAGGGCATACTGTACTGGGAAGGCAAAAAATGCCTTCAAAAGGTAATTGTTAGCAATCTTCTTGCCAATGGTCTTAAATTCATGTACTGTCCATTTTAGAAGCTTGCTGAAATTTATTTGCCCTCAAATGATCTACATTTTGAGTAATGAGTGATTAAATCACAAATCCTCAAAATGTTTGGGCCGAACATTTTGAGGATTTAATTATTAATCATTAATTACTCCAAATATGGATCATTTGAGGGCAAATAACTTTCAGGAAGCTTCTAAAATGGACAATACATGAATTTAAGACCATTGGCAAGAAGATTGCTAACAATTACCTTTTGAAGGCTTTTTTGCCTTCCCAGTACTATGCCCTTTAAGTGAATATTGCTCAGTACAACCTGGTTATTCACTACGTAATCACTATTGTGTGTGGAATATCCTGGAGCTCATCCCCCTTATATTCATCCATTTTCTTCCTCCAACTTCCTCTACCATCTAAGCTGATGAAAAAAATGAGGTCATGTAAAAAAGAAAAAGAAAAAAAACACAAATTGAAGCTTTTTTTACCAACTCATCCAAACCAACCCATAACAAAATTTAAATGTATTCAACTCGAAAATTAATGAATTATATTGCATTTTTGTTCCTTTTTATTGATTTTCCACACAAAACTTATAATGGAAGGGAGGCTGCACATGTACCGTAGTGATCATCACATTGATTACAATGAATGAAATGTTAGCAACTTAGCATTAGCAATGCACATCCATCAGATACTGTACATGTATTGTACATGTACAGAAGTTTCCAATTAAATAATTCGTAAACAATTTACGTCAGAACTGCCATTATGGAAATATACATGCACATATGAAATGAAAAATGAGCTGTAAAAGCCATTAAACCTATTACATTTGTTACCATGCTTACTAATGGTGCAAACAATCATTCATCTTATTGCCTGGTTTTAAAGATTTTTGCAGGTCAAACCACAGAAAATGGATGAAAATAATGTATAATAATTTCCCTCCCAATAATAATAGATTCCGGAAACTGATTATGTAAAGCAGGGTTACTGCTAGATTTTGAGGTTTAAAACACTGTACAGTATTAATACTTGTAGCTGACTGAAGTTTATAACAACCTACAATACTTCTTTGATAGATAACTGTAGTTTAAAACACCCTCCAATACTTCTCTGATAGCTGACTGTAGTTTCAAACAACAAACAGTATGTCTTTGATAGCCAAAAAACCTTACAGTATTCCTTTTATTGCTGACTGTAGTTTAAAAACACCCTACAGGACTTCTCTCGTAGCTGACTGTAGTTTAAAACACCTTACAGTATTTCTTTGATAGCTGACTGTACTTTTCAAACAACAAACAGTATGTCTTTGATAGCCGACTGTAATTAAAAACACCCTACAGTATTTCTTTTAGTGCTGACTGTAGTTTTAAAACAACCTACAGATAGCGGACTGTAGTTTAAAAACATCCTACCGGACTTCCATGAAAGCCGACTGTAGTTTTTAAACATCCTACGGTATTTTGTTCATAGCCGACTGTACATCTAGTTTAAAACACCCTACACAATTTCTCTGATAGCTGACTGTAGTTTAAAACACCCTAGTTTCATAGTTAACTGTTAAGTGTTATGCACCTATACACTACCGCATTATGTACAGTTATACACCAAGGCAACAATGAAGGTCTTCTTTTAGCTCTATCATTGTTCTGCCCCCAAAGCCACTGCACCAGTTTAGGCCCCCTTCTTACCTCTGTTCAAACAAAAGACTTACAAGTGACTAGTCAGAAATGAAGAAGGGAAAGATTTAATGCAAATCCACTAAAGTCTCTCCCGGAAGATTTCTGCCAGGGATTTTCAACAAAAAGTGATTCATTTACTTATTGACTTTTATCCTTCTCTCTCTCTCTCTCTCTCTCTCTCTCTGTCTCTCTGTCTGTCCCTCTCTCTCTCTCTCTCTTTCTCTCTCTCTTTCTCTCTCCCTCCCTCTCTCTTACTCTTTCTCTTTGTTCTACGGGCATTGTGTCTATTGAACATGAAAAAGTCACATGTGGCACATACATACATGTACATAGCCATGTTTTCACTTCCCATTTTGTCTACTTCATTCAGGGAGACTACCTGCAGGTACTTTTAAGATTTGAGTAAATCTTAAAGACAGCTAGTCCCTTTTTCAGATCACCACAAAACCATTGAAACATTGGCAAAACATAGAGAGAAGTGTTAGCAAGCTCTATATTCACAATTTGAAACTGATACGTAGTGTAAAATTCAAATAATGCACGTAAACAACGTCTGCTTAATAGTCTTTACCTCAGTCTCTTAGCAGTTTTTGTTGAAATATCTGCTTTATTGATTAATCTGTTTATTAAATTAAAAAACGCATTATGAAAAAAATTGTTCTATGGAAGGAATCATCTCCAAAGTTTGGTAGTTACTCATAAAATTAGGATTTCACACATGCATAATAGCCACATACATGTAGATACTGTAACAAAGAGTAATACTTTTTTCGTAGTACGAAAAAAGTCGGTTTGAAATTTAACGGCTGAAATCTTTTATATATACAGAAAGCTTCAACATGCTGTATTCTTAGAAATGTTCTTGAATCACACTTTCTTCAATTTACTATCGTGAAAGACGATTTCAAATTTTAAGCTTGCAAGAGGGACGGACAATCTTTAACCTCTACACTAAACCATCAATCCAATTCTAACTCCTAACCCTTAATACATCACCAGGCATTGATAACCTACATGTAATTTGTTTCAGTAATTATACACAATATTGGTGTGATTTCCTCCAGGTAAAACTATTCAGTCTGTCCCACAACCCATGCTCTTTTTATTTATATCTTATATCTTAACCCCCCCCCCCCCCCCTCTCTCTCTCTCTCTCTCTCTCTCTCTCTTTCCCCTTTTCTTTACTCCTTTCCTCCACCAACACACACACACACACACACACAGTCTTTCTACTGTACAGATGTACACAGTATTTCTTGTTCTCTCTCTCTCTCTCTCTCTCTCTCTCTCTCTCACCCTATCTCTTTATTATCCCCTATTGTGTCCATCATTATTTGCATCCAGCACAAAAAGGCTCAGGCCACTTGGTCCAGTGGTCAAGAAGAATATTGAAGACCATCTCTCCTGCAGCTTCCATTGAGACTAAGGCCAAACGGCCTGGCTTGACCACTGACCATCCCATCGGGCACACACCTTTAATCTCATCAGGCAGACTTCTGCATTGTACACCACCGGAATAAAAAATCATTGGGCCTTGAATGGTAACACTTATGCCCCGGCCGATATTAAAGAAAAGGCAGTCGTAACTGGTTCAAATCAAATCAACAAGTTACTAGAATTAAGTTATAGTATGGAGTACAGTGTATGCTATTCTTACTCTTGGTTGTAGTACTTTAGCCTGTACTCTATGTACATAACTTAAATAATAAATGACTCACATGGACAGTGTACTGTGGCATACATGTCGTTGCTTTTGATGTATCTTGTATTTTGTCTGAGTGTTTTATTTTGTTTGAAGGGGTAAGGGGGAGTTAGTTGTGAGAAACACTGTACAAGAAATAAGGCACATATTTAATAATGGTGCATTATGTCAAAACAAGCAAAATGGAGTGGAATGTGAAGAAAAGTGTACCATTTGAAAATGAGAGGAGGAAAAGAGAGAAAGAGAGAGATAGAGAGAGGGAGCAATGATCAAGAGAATGTATGTATACAAGAAAGGAGAAAATGTATCATGAAGGCAATCGCACAGGTTTGGTTAAAGTCGTGTAACATGAGTAACCGAAGCTTCTTTATTTTATATTCTGTTATAGTTTTGCAGAAATTATGTACATAATTATTAAGGAAGCAAACAGCCCACCTTTCCATGACACACAATCATATCCTCAGCACAGAAACTTCTTTTTCAATCAAATAAAGAAGCTTTGGTTACTCATGTTACATGACTTTAACCAAACCTGTGGAATTGCCCATAAAATACAACTTTATTTCAAACTCATTACAGGGCACAATCAAGCCACACCCCTTTGGTAAAAGCAAATGTTTGACATCATACATGTACATGTAGAAGTAACTGGACTAGGGTATACGAAGCCTTAAAATCTAAACCTGAGCAACAAGTTAATAGCATTACTCACATTCAGGAATTCATCAACCAATCACAATGTTACATTTCATGGAAATCACTTGTAATCCCATTACAAATGTTGCCACTGATCTCTTAGGTATTGTCACATCATTATCAAACTCTTTTCCACCGCCAGTAACACAAAGATAACTTCTGGAGAAATATTTTGTCTGGTACGGGTGCGACCTTCTAGGCCAATAGAGCGGAAACAGTATTTGACAGATTTTGGCACACATTTCATTGCAAAAACCAGCCAGAACCTGAATAAAACACCTAACCTGTCCTTGTTGGACGGACAGCTTTCAATGAAACCGTGTCAAGGAGCTGGGAAATTATCCTTCAGAGTTAAAAGAAAACAGTAAATGGTCTCCCTCAGCTTGGTCTTCCTAACACTGACAGATTTCTTACTCAAAATATGTGTATGAACTCTCTCAAAACCTCGCCATGAAAAGAATCATTCACTTTGTAAACTTGTGTGGCAAAGGTACAGTAATGATACATGTAGGGTAAATGGAACTTGATCACATTGAGTAAACACTGCCACACACATAATTGTCACAAATTTCCTTCCCCCCCCCCCCCCCCTCTTCACCCAATACAGTTGCACCCTGCAAGATGACACCCACAAGTCTTGTTATTACAGGTGAATAGACTACATGTATGTAGCAAGTTTACCCCTAACTGCATACATTTAACACATTATTTCATTCACCTGCATTTTGTGATTCAGTTTCAATTAGTGGAACGCACTTTGAATCTGAGTTGTTGCTGCCAACAAACCTTGGACAACCCCCAACAGCCCAAGCTTTGTTACAGTAGTACTTACTCTAATGACATGCATAAAATTTACATACACCGATATGAAAGTTGTGGTCTATTCAGGCTAGCTACCCGACAGTGCCCTCCCTGCCTCACCCCCCCCCCCCCCTTCCCCTTCCCCCCACCCCAATAACAACAGTGCAATAATGAAAACATATTATTCTTCCTCAAATAAAATGCAAATTGAACAAGAATTCCTGCAAATATTGTCTCAATCGCCCCCACTCCTCACCCATCCCCCATCCACGGTCACCAGAAATCTTGCACGTGCTGCACTAGCTCAGAATTTCAAAGACAATTTAATACCTGTATTGTGTTTACAACTCCCAGTGTATTGTATTAACATGTACAGACAAATGTCCTTGATGAATGAATGGCTTACAAAGACAAATAAATACTCATTCTCTGGAGTAAAATAAATATTGTGACGTCTGACATGCTGCCCTTGAACAGTTTCCCATGTCACACCTCACCAGTACCAACAGGTACAGAATTAGTACAATAAAACGTGAACTTTATCATTATATTCATTGAATTCTGCCCCTCTCACCGTTTTCTTAATCTTTGTGCTCAGCTACTTGAACATGTGTGAAGGTTACCAACCGTGCCGTAAGTGGCACATTTTGATTGCCAAGGAATACATGTACACAGTAAATAGCCTGTCTCCCAGGCTGAAGGGCATTTTCAATCCATCACAATATAGGGCGTATTTATCAACTCTTTTTTTGGTAGAATTACGGTTTCCAAACGCGTTTAAATTTTTTTAAACGCGTTAAAAACGAGTTGATAAACGCAAAGATCTCTTGATTATGGGGTTTGGAAAGCTGTTTTGAAACAAGCAAATTTGTACGATCCTATATTACGCGTTTAAAAAAGCGAGATAAACGCAAAGCTGTTTTGAAATGCGTTTACACCACATGTTTTCGGTGACAAGGGCGGTTTTCGACTTGGGCGATCGAGTTGATAAATGCACCGTTTTTTTAAACGCGTTTGGAAACGCGTGTAGTTGTTAAAAAACTGAGTTGTGTCCATGCACCTCACAGCCTAGTACCTACAGTTTAGGCTAATCACAATATGAAATAAACAGGTCTGACTGCAGTAGACTAGAATCATGATCAATTCCTTCTCCGTAGAAGAAAAAAAGAGAGAAAAAACGAGAATGAAACAGCAACTAGTCTTGTAAGTACTAGACTCTTACTTCTAAGTTTGAATTTTCAATGTCAACAAGCCTGGAAGTCAGGTTTCACACATGATACGGCTCATTTGGCAGAATGAATGAAAAATTGTGACAGATTTTAAAAATGTTCTCACAAGGCTCAAAGGAGATCTAGACAATACTTGTAATATGTATCTCCCACGTCACATGCCCACATGACAGTATGACTAATGGAGGTACAATGCACGACAATACCATAAATTTTTCACATTTCTGCTGACAAAAGGAACATTAGCAATCACAAATTTGTCACGAATTCACAGAAAAAGATAAATTGCTCAAGTTTTAAAGGGTCATTACATACTATGTACAGTATGTTACTTGAACAATATTAATAAACTCATATTTGCACCCATTTAAGGTAAGCTGTGCTGACTTAAATAGGGAAGATATTGCTTAACTTTTCATTTGTAATTCATCTTGTTTACACTCATATAAAGTAAAACACTTTCTAACCATAGGCCTCTTAATAAGATAGGGGGTTCCATTTGCAAAAGTCACAAAACTTGGCAGGAATTGATCAGCAGTGTACACCTTTTCCATATGCGCGCATACTCTTTATACATACAGTACATGTACAGCAGTACACCCTAACAATAATGTGTACGAAGTTTCACAGTTGTAGCTTTACTGACATTTCAGGAAAAGTGAAAAAAGCATGCTTGTTTTCATTTGGAACGCAGCAAAGCATAGTCTCCAATGAACATTCATAATCGTATTGCGCAATGCGGCGGGCAACGGGCAATGCTCCCATTGAACGCATTGCATTGTGGGTACTGACCAAAGCAGTGGTCTTCGGTCTCTTTGCCACGAGAACTTGGACAACCCGCCCAAAACCTGCCTGAAATTTTACGATCCCTATCCTGGTAATTCCACTCTTTAAAAAGTCAATTTCCACTTCTATTAATGAGAGGAAAGTTCTTACACACGTATTTGTTGTGGTATTTACCAAATTTGGCGTTATTTGACTTGCAAAAGGGCTGCCCTGTCTTTAACATTCTCTCCACGTCTGTAAACGATATTGTTGTGACATCACAACAGAGAAAACATAACTGTCACCCACACTCTTCAAATTCAATGCACGAGTGCGTACAATGAAAAGCTTTTTCTCTGTTACATTTAACATGATTCATGGCTGTTTGATCTTATCATATTTCTGCCGCTTGTTCTTTGACTAAAGCTGTCAATCAGCTTACATGTGTGTACATGTACATGTAGCCTTGACAATTTTGCTCTTGTTCCTGTTCAGTTCCCACACAATATTTGTAAATACACAACATTTTTTTTTCTCACGATACATTGGATGTTTAAAACTACATGTATACTACATGCTACTAGCAACCTTGAAAAAATAAGTACATCATAGATTGCTTGTTTTAGTGCAAGTCTTCTCAACGAATGCCATTTTGTGAACATGTCTTCTAAGCTCCCTCTTCATTAAGCCGCTCTTGGAATGAATTTGATATTTTTTCAGGTTGGGAGGATCGGGTATAAAATTGGCCGATCTGGACCAGACGTGTCCAGGCCCCGTTCCACTATCATGATTTGAATCATGATCTAAATCAATGTATTTTTTTACTCAGAAGTTAGTTAACTAGTGAAGTTAGTTAGTTAGTTAGTGAAGGAGCATCCTGCCAAGCTATTTTTCTCAAAACCTCTTTGAAAAAAAAACAAGTAATTTTCCTTTAGGGGGACATAAAAATCTTTGTTGTTACATTAATTCCTCTAGAGCTTTCAAGTCAGCGGAAACCGGCAAAAGAGTACTAGAAAGACATTTTTTTTAATCGAGGTTGAGCAGCCTAGTCAACGTAGTCATTAAAAATGAGACTAAATCAGGCTAGGACCCATGATGGTCAGGTGGCAGATGCCTTACCTGTAATACTTTCCATAATGAACATTTCTACTTGCATTTCCATTTTTAATCTGTAATTTGTTTTGATAAATGCAACAACTTATGCTAGTTGTCATCTATTCAACCTTTACAACATGGTACTTGCGTAAAATGTACTAAAAAAGCATGTATTGCACACAGTACATATTTATTTAATCTGGGAGGAGATAGATAAATTGGACCTCAAACAACACTTATCACCAGCACTGTAAACTATTTGGGATTACAATGTGTAACTTATGACTTATTTAAGCAGGAATTTGCATGTACCGGTGAACATATTTACATACTACATGTACACTGTGCATACTGTAGAAAAATGCATTCTACATGTAACATGTACATGGGTAAATGAACATACAGCTGTACAGTTGCACATACATGTTTATGTAGCAATAAAACAGTTTTTTATCCAATGTCTTTCAAACAATAGTTATGAGCAGGGGAAAAATATCAATAGGACACTTACGAATGATACACTTAAAAAGCTTTGTACTGCATACATGTGTACATGCTCAAAGGAATTGGCATAGGGAAAGGGAAAGGGAAGAAAGGGAGGGGGCCTCAGTTTTAAACCACGGTATATTTTGTCTAGTATGGCATGAAACACAATGCTTTAGCCTAAAAAGCATCATGTTTTATGCTGAAATGGACAAAATATACTGTGGTTCAAAACTGTGGGTCCTTCCCTTTCTTCACTTTCCCTTTCCCTATTCCAATTCCTTTGAGCTATAGTGTATGAATGGTACATGTATTAACAAAAAAAGCTTTGTAATTAAATGTACAGTCATAATGTGGTGTGTGTGTGTGTGTGTGTGTGTGTGTGTGTGTGTGTGTGTGTGTGTAGGAGAATTAGATTCATAGTGCATTCCATCCAAACTGAATGTACATGTACCTACATTGCATTACACAGAGGAATGCTTTACTCTTTATTTAGTACATGTAAGGGAGAAAGTTGTAAATAAATAACCAAATGGCTTGTTGGGTATTGTGCCACAAGACTATCAACTCAATATTGAAGAGAAAGAGACTATTTTTTGTTGTACTGTATGCAAAGTATGCATGTCATTCAAACAATACTTTACTTAACATGTTCTTATGGTAACCCCAGAACTTGTCTGAGTTTTGTCTGAGTAGCAACAACAAATACGCTGTAGATGCAAGGTGCGTTCCACTCACTGGAACTGAATTACGAAGTACAGGTGAAGATTATCACGTCACTACACTGTAAGCAGGTACAGTAGGGGAAAGTTGTGATTACATTATGAAAACAGTATGATCATTGATCAGAGTAGAAAAGTTTTGCCACAAATGCAAAATTCAAAACACATCTTTCAAACAATACTGTTAGTGTATACTCATGGTAACCCCAAGCCTTGTCCAATGTTTGTCAGCTCGCAACAACCAATAAACTCAGAGTACATTCAAACCTACATGTACAATGAGCATACTCGGAATAATGACATATAATACTGAACTATGCAGTCAAGAGGAAAGTTTGAATGAATTAAAAAAACAGCATACATGTTTTTCTAGATCATTCACAGCACACTATTGTACAGCCACCTTTCCCAATTGAAAAAGAACTCATTCAAAAACCCTTGTCAACATTTTTGGAAAAGAATTCTGATCGGTTGCTGGACAAAAGTTTACAGGAACTAAAAAAAGCAGCAAAAGGCCTGTGATTCAGAGCATTCTATGGGTGATAATGCACCAAAGAAATCAGATCATCACTTCTACACAAAGCAAAAGCATTGTGCATTATGCAAACGCGTATCACCGCAGATTTCATGGTAAATGGCTTAGTAGCATTCCTGCCATATTTCCCACCGATGACAATAATTGCAAATAATGTGGGACATTTCTCACCAAGATCAGAGTATTGGTGGAATGCAGAATACACAACAACAACAACAACACACACACACACACACACACACACACACACACACACACACACACACACACACACGCACACATAAGGTGCATTCAGACCAGCAAAAACTTCCCACAAATTTTCTTTTCATACATGTGGTTTTGCCAGTATAGACACAAACTTCTCAAAAATTTCCTTTTAAATTTTTGAAACTTCCTGCTGTGGCTCAGAAACTTTCTCACTTCCATAGTTCTTCTCATAGTTTAGGAAGTCTTGATGCAAACTCTTTAAAATCTTCCTTGGAAACCTTCCTGCTCTGCATGTACTGTACATGTACATGTAGCTTAGGAAGCCTCTTGCTTCCAGAGAAACTTCTCATAGTTTAAGAAGTCTAGACGCAAACCTCTCTCAAACTTCCCAGTAATACTTCATGCTTTGGCTTAGAAGGTTTCTCGCTTCCAGTGAATCTACTCATAGTTTTGAAGTCTGGAAGCAAACTCCTTAAAATCTTCCTTGGAAAACTTCCTGCTCTAGAAGTCTGGAAGCAAACTCCTTAAAATCTTCCTTGGAAAACTTCCTGCTCTAGCTCAAGGGGAGTTTCTCACTTCCACTGACACGTCGCTTAATTTTGCCACTGTGAATGCAAACCTCTCGAAAACTTCCTTGTGAAATATCATGGTTCAGCTTAAAAAGTTTTTGACAGTTTGGAAGCTGGATGCTAACTTCTTAAAAACATCCTTGTGAAACTTTGCACTACAGTACAAACTGCAGGAATTGATCAGGGCCCTGTTACATAAAAACTTACCATACATGTACATGATAACTTTGCGACTGTACAATGTACCAATAGCAACTTCTATGGAAACCTCCAATTTAATTGGCTGTCAAGCGATGTTACCATGGTAGTAACCATTAATGGTAATGACAGCGTTTTTAAGCATGTTGTGTGTTCAGGAAGGGAGAAGAATAAGATTCAACTTGGATAATCAGAATGGAAAAAGCTAATGCCCAAAAGATACCACTGTGGACGTACAGGTGCAAAGTGCATTGCACTTTGAAGTTTGCTCTTTCGGTTTAATACACATGTTTATGTACAGAATACACAAAGGGGTACAAAAGTATATATATTTCACACATATTTTGGAAGAAAATCTTACGATTTGTTCAGAATAGGGGAAGAATATTGCTCAAAACTTGCAGTCTCAGCTCCATGTGCCAGTCGGTAACAGAAGTATCCAGGACATACATTCAACTGGTCTTCACTGTCACTCGGATTGGACAAGAGTTCCTTGACCACACTCTATGCACTTCAAAGACCCCACTTCACTTCTCAATTAGAAGCATGGTGAAAACCTGACGGAGTGGACAGAAAGCCTCAATACTTGAATAATAACGGTTGAGTGATGCCGACCCCTCATGGTTCCCTACAGAAGGATACACATTCAACCTACAAATGCTATTGCACAAGCAATAGAGTGCCATACGAAATGTAGTACATATAGTTCCTATACCGGATGCAGCTTGTCCACTGTTCGATAGTTCAATAAAATAGTTGCTCACTTTGGTACAGTGTAGCTGATAACAATTCCACACAGTCAATCCCCTCTCATTCTCATTGTGGCATGGAACATGGTTGAAATCACTACAGAAGAATGTTCAACCTACAAACGCTATTGCACAAGCATTATAGTGCCATACAAGATGATAATCATACATGTATTACATGTAGGACCTATACCACATGCACCTTGTCTACTGTTCCACACTGTCAATCTCCTCTCATTCACATTGTGGCATGGAACATGGTTGAAATCTCGACGTGGTATTATGAACACAAACATAAGTTTTGACTTAAAGTTTAGACTAAAGTCCCCTTCGATCTTTCTTTCACAGTGACTGGCCTATATTGGCGCAGCTTTGGTGTACTCCCGTAAAGTCAGTTTTCAAAATACCAACTGACTTTATAGCGAGCCCAGCTCAGAATACTATTGGCGCAATTTGGAGGAAAGTCAGTTTTCAAAATACCACCTGACATTATCCATGTAGCTAACACAGTTTTGGACTTAAAATTCTTTCAGAATACCAATGACATCATTTCGGAGCAAAGTCAGTGCTCAGAATACCAGCTGACTAACACAGTTTTGGACTCAAGTTTCTTTGAAAATAGGGTGCATTTATCATCTCTTTTCTTGGGTAGAATTAAGGTTTCTAAACGCCTTTCAGGGAATTTTTTATGAGATGATAAGCGCAAAGGTGTTTTGATTGTGGGGTTCGGAAAGCCTTTTTGAAACGCACAAATTTGTGCGATCTGGAAACGTGTTTACAGAAGCGAGATAAACGCAATGCTGTTTTGAAACGACTTTCTACTTCGATCACAAAGCGCACGCCGCACCTCCTCCCTCGGTCACATGGCACAGTACAACTTTGAGTTGATATCCGCAACGTTTTTTGAAACACATTTTGATAGTGGGTATTGAAAGGCGTTTCAATTTCTGGAAAGATGATAAACACGGCCTCAGACTTTGGTCACCTAAAAATCAAACTACATGTATTTGTATGTATGATGCAACTACAAGAGAGACCACACAATGAGGGATGAATATAGCTTGATTACATGTTGCTCCTACTTCTAAACTTTCAGTTTTTAAATAAGAGTACCAGTACCGCCGGTACGCTTCCATTGACTCCATGATGCGGAAACCTTTACAATGACAACGTTGTTTCTCTGAGTCGGTGCCTTTATATAACATCTTAAGTGAGACGGAAGCCCTTTTTTCTTTTTAGGGGGGAGGGAGAGTTCAGTTCTCCTATGGGTTGTTTGCCTGGTTAAATCATGTGTGGTATATTCACCCCCTCGGTGAATTAAACAAGAAAGGAGAACAGACTACAATGTGAATACATTTCTTCACAGTTGGAGCCCTACTTTGCCAACTGCCAGGCTTTCGATTCAAGTCGTGGAGTCAAAAAGCTGAACACTGCGGGATTTCATCTACCATGCAGCGCGATACCCTTCATGTGTACTTGCAGTGAAATCTTATTATCACCTTCACATATGTACATATTGTATACAGTACATTACCTTTCATGCTTGCTTTGAGCATTCACACATTGAATCTGTATGTTTTCTCAAGACAGGATACCATTGCTTTTGTCAAAGCACAAGACATTCAGACAAGTGAAATCAGGCATGATGCATAAAACATCCAGCAAAATAGTCTACAAATAGAGTGTTTATTTCCAAAAGGATCTGTATACATGTACATGTACATGTATATATCCACCTTGAAAACTTCAGACAAAAATCTGGTTTCTTCATTTGTCTTTAGGAAACCAATCTTCAAGAACATGACAATAGTTTTGCTTGTTTGATTAGTCTTAAATTCTTACTCCACCAAAAGCTTTGATGCTACACATTGTGCTCATACATGCACTAACAACTAAATTTTAAAGAAGAATGTATTCATTCCCTTTTGGGAGCAAGCTTATCAATTGCATTCCCGTTATAACGAGTGCATATAAAGCTTTTAATTTAACAAGGCAATTCCCCCGGTCCCAATTTCAAATTTGTGCACATACACTACAGCTCAAAGGAATTGGCATAGGGAAAGGGAAAGGGAAGAAAGGGAAGGAGCTGCAGTTTTAAACCATGGTATATTTCGTCCAGTTCAGCATGAAGCACGATGCTTTAGCCTAAAAAGCATCATGGTTCATGCTGAACTGGACAAAATTTATAACTGAGGCTTCTTCCCTTTCTTCCCTTTCTCATTACCTGTGCCAATACCTTTGAACTGCAGTGTACATGTGTCCACAGATGTGCCTTTATGTTCATCTGAACAATATTATGCTACATGTAGAAGGAGGTAAATATACTCGGTTTAGAGCACCTTGTTACAAACGGGAGTGTACTGTATTCAAAAGCTGCTCATAACACATTAATCCATTTGGGACCAAATGCTATAGAAACTATAGATGTTGGTTTTGTTTGGGGCTATACATAAAGTATGACAAATCCTGAAAGACAGGGTTGCCCATTTGCAAATAATAACAATAATAATAGGTATTGACTTACTAAGATGTACATATTCACACCACTATAAACACTCTTTAGGCTATTATTAGGAAAGCACAGAACCAAAAAGCACTAATGAAAGAAAGCAAGATTGTAACGGCCAAATTATTTTCAAAGCTTCCTGTGTACTGTAGTATGGATGAACTCTTGAAAAGGGAATGTGAAGCCGTAGAAAGTATAAACTGTTGTGCAGTCTGTTCTCTCTTGAGCAGGCCTGTGGTATTTGAAATACTGGCAGTGCAGCAATCAGTCACACAGAAGTAGCAGATGATTATTTTTTTTTTTTGGGGGGGGGGGGGATTTTATACTTCATCGGAGAGTGTTTTTTTTTAATTTTGATGATTTCTTCTATAATTCTATGAATTAGCAGCTTGAACTCAATTAAATTAGGTTAGGGTTTGGATCCATACTAGAATAGGGTTAGGGTTAGTGTTTCGAAACACACAGTTGTGTTCACAAACTGTCCCACAGTCGCATTATGTCTTGAACCTGGGTTGATGTTGTGACGGAAGGGGGCTACCCTTAATAAAGCTTTCGCTCTTCTCTTATTTTAATGCCAATATGTACAAACAAGGTATCAGCAAACACGTGAGACCACAAACTACTGTGTGCAAATATTTTTTTGTCATAACGATTACCGGTAGTTGTTCTACATGTACATGAGCCAGTACAACAATGAAAACGTTAGGTCATTGGAATCGTGATTATATTTCATGAAGGAAAGTGATAAAATTTATTTCAATGATATAAATATTGATTTTGACTAATACTTAACACGTTTTGAAATCTTGATAACAATCTATCATTGCACAATACTTTGTTTTTTAACTCCACCATTTTCCATGGTCAGTACTATGTGTACACGTTAGCTAACCCAGGAACTCCACCGCGAAGCAGCGCCGGTCTACGCGGCGGCATAGACATGATAGATTTGTGGGTTTACCTGTAGCGTTTGCATGTGAATTATGACATCATTTTTAAGGTCGGTTCGGATCTATTGTTGGTCACAACATTTGTATAAAACATGTCCTTGTCTCATAATACAATTTCTGTTTCCAAAAAAGAAGTGTTTTGCAATTTTTAAAATGCTGTAATTTCTTCAATAACAATCCGATTTGAATAATTCAAAAACTACTGCACTTGTCGGCGCTAATGCACTTTGGTATCCAACTAGTTTTATGAACTTTAACCTTTAACCTTACCCTGACCCTAACCCTAGACAAAATTTTAGCTGTTTAATTCGTCATAAAAATGTGATTTCTAGGTTACTTTCTGCTGACGACAATCAGTATTGCAGCGTTCCCATTGCGTGCATTATATAGGCCTATGTGGGATACGAAAGTGCATTAGCACCCACTTGTCTTTCCTAAAATCCTGGACCTTTCAGTTGATACCAAATTTGTCAACAATTAATCAAGTTGAAATTTTCATTTTACATGTACACTGTACATGTACATACCTAGAAAATCTGGATGGTATACCAATTAGATTACCAACAGTAACCAAGGCAAGCGATGTGGTCCCCTACTATTACGTACTAGACTCCATAAAAGGCATTGGTATTGAAATGTTGGTAATTGCATTCATGAAAGACTTGTACTTGAGGAACATCAAGGTCTATTGCTCGCTATGATTACAGTCAGCGAAAGGCCAAGTAGGATTCCAACGACATGTAGCTTGTGGATTTATTCAGTCCCATACGCCCGACTGGCAGTAGCCCCGGGACTGCTCCCGCGCAGCGGGAGCGTCCTGAGGGCTCGCCCCCGATTTCCCGGCATGTCGGGTGAGATTAATGAATAATCGACCCGTGCACATGGATGAATTTCTCATTTCAAGTATATTTATCACAGTATATGAATGGTTGAATGTAACTTCCATATGTCTGAAGTAAGAAAATGATGGAAAATACCGAGTAACGTTACCAATTTCCCCTTCATGTGTCTGTCTAATCATGGTCTAACAAAACGAAGTCCCTTCCAGACTGCCATCTTGGCTGTTTAATAACTTCGTAGGCATGCGCAAAGTAATATTCATGATGATGACGCTTTCGGTCTGATGACCGTATTTAGCGCTATTGATGAATATGCATGAGAAAAGTGATTTTTTATTGTTTTGATTGTGCAAAATATCAACCTGATTTTCATTAATTGTGTCATTTAAAGTGACCAAAATATGATTAATTTCTATGTTATAAACTTCAGTGTCGGATCAAGGATTTTGTAAGAGAAATAGTTCCGAATCTTCCAACTTTCCTAATACCGTGCACCACTGCACCATCACTGAAATCTAGCTTAGCGGGATGGCGTTATTGGGTTGAAAAAAGTGGCTCTTAAAAACAAAACAAAACAAAAAATTACGGACAAACATAAATATGCAAAGTATAATAAATGCTCCAAAATAAAATTTTAAATATAATGAAATAAAAATTGGAATATAAAATCTGTTCCAATAATAATGAAAAAAGAAAAAACAACGATGTGAAAAGAGTGCTACGGTAATGGATTGTTGTTGAAAACGTAACACACACGAATCGTATAGAGAACTGGCGCATGCGCGTAAACTTCAAAAAGTCGGCAATCTTCAGATACATGTTTCCCAGCTGCATTAATTCTGACCGCCGTACGATGGGATGTTTTCAAGAAAAAAAACCCATCATGGACTAAATTCATCTTCAAAGCAACTACGGAAGTATTCATGTAAGTATTCTCCGTAAGTGTGTCCAATAGCTTTAAGTTCTGCGCAATATAATTGATGATATTTAACCAACTTATCTTTGCTTATCTCGACTACCTTGCACCAATGCTCGGTGCAACGCAGCCCGCTCACTGCGTGAGCGGGCTGGTCGCAGTAAGACTGGCAGATGTGTTCCACCACCACGAAACATCACTCCAGTCCGACTCTCCGAGTATACCGAGCTCGCTCGCTAGCTCCATCAACATTCCCAACAATTACGCAAGGCCTCCTCCCACTGTTTTGACATGCTTACAGTCTCACTCTGAAAAAACGTATGCCTTCATGGTGCATCAATGTCAATACCACACAAAAATTATCTAACATGTAAAAAATATGAAATTAGATGGTCTACTTACATTTGTGTTCGGTCACTTGTTCGTTGGCGTGCGCATCGCATCATCCACTAGTATCATCATCATCCAACAATGCACTGTACTGGCTTCAGTGTGACCAGTGAAAAAAATCAAATTATGCCAGGGGAGCAGCGAAATTATGCTAAATGGCCAAAAATTATGCCGAACCCTTACGTGCGTTACGTAACACGCGCGCGCGCGCGCATGTCTATGCACTTACGCACGCACGTACGCAAACGCACACGCACAACACACACAAACACACGCACACACACACACACGCACACCCACACACACGCACACACACACGCACACACACGCACACACACACACACACGCACACACACATACACACACATATACACACATACGCACACACACACACACACACACACATATATATATATATACATACACACACACGCACACACACACGCACACACAATCCACACACACAATCCACACACACGCACACACTCAACCAGTATTTATTCTTCAAAAAAAAAAGTTGCCCCCTGGAGGCATATGGGGGGGGGGGGGGGGGGGGTATCCCCTCCCATCCCCTTGCCATTTGTGTACCCCTATTTTAACAAACTAAGGTTCCTATTACCTATGGATGATTCCTATCAAGTGGAGTACGGTTAAATTCTTGAGTAAAACTTTTTTTTTTTTTTTTTTAGAAAATAAGAGAAAGTTTCCTCCAGGGGGGCATTTCATCAAAGGACTTGTCGGACGTTTTATCCGACAAACTGTTATAAGCTACTGAAATGCTTGCATCTTATTGGCCGAGAGCAAACTTGTCGGATAAAATATCTGACAAGTCCTTTGATGAAATGCCCCCCTGGAGGGCATTTCAAGAAAGTTGTTTGCACTTACTAGACAATTTCAGTGAAATCCTCGGCTTTGATTGGCTAAGAGGCACTAGCCTCTGACTGTTACTATGGTAATTGTCGGAGAAAGACAACTTTTCAGACGAAAAATATTGATTAAATGCCCCCCCCCCCCTGTGGCGTTTGGGGTCTACCCCCCCCCCCCCCCCCCACAGCCCCTTGCCACTTGTGTACCCCAAGTTTAACAACTTAAGTTCCCTGTTACCTAAGGATGATTCCCATTCACTTATCTATTATTGAGAACAAGTCTTTAGAAAATAAGACAAAAATCCCCATGATAGGGGGTCGTTTGGGAAGCTATCCCCCGGCCCCTTGCCACTTGTGAACCCACACTTTAACGAGGCAAGGTCCTTATTACCTGAGGTTGATTACTAATAATTTGTTTTCAAGTCCGGCCGTGCGTTTTCGAAAAGAAGTAAAAATAATATATTAGGGCCCCTGTGGCACTTTGGGGGCTTTCTCCACGCAACCCTGAAAGTATTTTGAGATGCTTCTATATCTAATATTGTTTCAAATATGATTTTGTGCATTTGTGCCAAATTTGGTGCTTGTAGACAGAAGTGCACTATTTTTCACCTTACCCACACCACTAATAAAAGGCAAAATTTTGTTTTGTCTTTTTTTAATTTTCACAAAACATCCAGGTTCACGATTTATGTTCATTATTTAGCACATGCATAGATCAATCAGTAACATAATGAATTTGGCATAAAAGGCAACGATTCTGGCCCAAATCAAGGCAGTTGATTTATTACAAGCAGCTAATATAAAACAAGGCCCATCTGAATGCAACCAGAGTTGTTTCGAGTTATTATACAGCTTCTTCCTAAAGCATTGCATACTGTACGATGTACGGAAATTAAATAAAGAAGTTATCGCATATTTGTCTTTTCAGTAAAGAGCGTTGAAGAATGTAAATAAGATCAATGATGTATTTCTATAAATTACAGGTACACCAATCAGTAGCATAGTGAATTTGTTTTCAAAAACAAGTACAAAACATCTAACATAAAACAAGGCCCAACTGAGAACACAATCCTGAGTTGTCTTTTCTTATTTATATATACAACTTCTTCCTAAGGCAGTGAAAAGGCGCTGCATATAATATTTCTTAACCAATTTAACAACATTAGATGTTAACAACATTAAAATCGTTATGTTTGTTATCTTAAATTTTAAGATAACAAACAATGATTTTGGTATAAAAGTCAAGTAAGGAATGTGTTTTATTACAAAACATTAATTACAAAACAAGGCCCATCTGAGAACACATCCTGAGTTTTCTTTGGTCATAATATTCATTTTCTTCTGAATAGGAATTGCATAAAATATGTCACACATTTAAAAACAAGGCCCATTATGAGACTACATCTTTTCTTTGGTTGTTTACAACTTCTCCCTTAGGCATTGCATCACATAACGTTACACATTTCGTGAAGAGCATTTAAGAACATTGTTCATGATTTGTGTTCATTATTTACTACATGTAGATCAATCCAGCCTCAAAGTTTGGAACTTTGGACCATAACTCTATGCAGTACAGCCACCCGCCCGCCGCACGCGGTGACCGCACAATAGGCCTATATACACCGACCCTAGCTAGGTATATGTACTCGGCTGTGAGTTGCATGGACAAAACATACATACAACCCCGACTCCCTGATAATTATAACCGCCGAGTGCATGTTGAACGATTTCCCGCACTTCTGTCGGTGCTGGCGCAGTTTATTTATTAGTAGAAATGTGAAAAATGTAAAACAAAATGTGAAAAAAATATACATTTTTCTATCAAAATTATGCTAAAAAAGCTCGTATTATTCCAGATTATTTGCTTAAAAAAGCTGAATTATGCCGAAATTATGCCGGCATAATGAATTATGCTGAAAGGGTCCAAATTATGCCAGAAAGCATAATTATGCCAGTTCTGGCAACGTTGACTGGCTTTACATATGTAGAGAGCAGTGTGTTACGTTTGCGTGTATTAGCGACTAGCGCATTATGATGCGGCGGTGCGCTGCGGCGCTGCGAGCGATGAATGTACTGTACGTGCGTGAATATGCGTACGCAGTGCAATGAGTGGACATTGCAACGATATAGCGATATCGCTAAATGCCTCTGGAAATCTCTACACGGGTGACGTCATAGAAATACACACACTCTTCGGGGTATTAGAACAGTTATAATCATGAGAAGGGTGTGGTTCGTCAGTGGTATTAAAAATCGATTCACAGGGGGTAGCTAGAGATATCCCCATCTTTATCTGGGCAAGGTCATTTCCGATTAAAGTCATGAATAAGCCACATTTACTTCCATCAATGTTTACGGTTCGCAATGTGGTCGGAAAGCACATATTTATAGGCAAACCGAGTATAAACAATGCAATTAGGAATGTGCTGTCGGGGAAAATTGGCATTTTTAAGGAAAGCATTTTAATCAGCATTAAGTGATTCAATAGCCCCGGAATCCGGGAAGGGGTGGGGTCACGTATTCAGGTACGTCTTGATCAAACAGGTACACTGTTGTTTTACGGTAATACACAGTCCTTGGACAAGGGTCCGCGTGGAATATTGATATTGAAATAAACGGTTTATTAATATGTACTGTTATCGCATCATCTTTCTTGAAAATGGAAAGTATTTGTGAATTTGGGGAAATATCACATTCAAAATGTTGATTAGATACTGCACAAAAAAAAAAATACCAAATGATTATATATCTTACATATCAAGGCGTATGCCAACATTGCCTAACTATAGATTCTGTATTCCTTATCATGCTAAAATTATATTACAAATTTCACTTTACTGACTGTTAAAGGTTTGCAAGAATATGAAGATGAATTATTAGGAATATTGCAGTGGATTATTGCTGTCTATATCAAGGGTAACAAATAATATTCTAGGCGCTGTGTCTTTAAATGGTTTATTTCATTAATAAGTCTGCCTATACCTACGCGAATATGGTACAGGTATACGGCTATATAGGCCTACAGGTACGGATAATGGTACGGGTAATATCGGTAAGGGTATACCAGTAATGCATGTAGGAGCGTACAGTGACTGCTATGAAATTATCCGATTCATAATCATTGGACAATGTTCTTCAAAACGTAATGGTCAATGTTATTTCTGTTGTGTCACATTACGGATGGTTTAAGAGGAATAATGGATATCCATTCCTTTGAACGAGGTTCGGTTTTACCATTCACTCGATATTCATAACCGGCAGCTGCTCTTTATATGAATCGATACTAACAGATACTACTTGCAAAACATTTTTGTTGTTGTAAATCTTTTATTACACACCCTCATTTATCAACCAGGGGCCATACATGAAACCTTGCTGGCCTAGTTAGTTACTAAAACAGTATGGAGCTGAATGCACTTTAGTACATAACTAGGGTTAGTAAGGTTTCATGAATTTGGCCCCTGTTATTTTTTAACCTTTGACTTCAACCCTGTTTACTATGTCCCACTCCCGTAGGTGTTTCTTTTGACACTTTCTTTAGCATTTAGCCTTTCCAATATGTTTTTCTTTCCAGTTGTCTGCCTTCTTGTTTCTTTGTGTGTACCCTGCTCCCCCCCCCCCCTCCCTCCTCTCTCTCTCTCTCTCTCCTTCTCTCTCTCTCTCTCTCTCTCTCTCACTCTCTCTTCCTCTCTCTTTCACTCTCTCTTTCTCTCTCTCTCTCTCTCTCTCTCTGTCTCTCTGTCTGTCTCTCTCTCTCTCTCACACACACACACTCTCTTTCTCTCTCTTTTCGCCTTTCTGTCTATCTACACGATTTTCCATATCCTTCTCTCTCGTCCTCTTTTCCATGTTTCTTTGGTCGCACGGGTCGCGTACGTGGCAGAAAACTCAGATAATTATTATCTGTATGATCTCAATATCAGCAAGAAATACAAAGTATACGTATCATTGATAAACAAGTCATTGCCATTTCTTCTACGATAGATGACCAGGGAGATATAAATTTAGTTCCATCTCCCTGATACCTGAATATTTGTCAAACTTGCTCTATCCACCCGTCTGTAAAGGCCTCAGTTGTACATTGTTATTTAAACCTATCATCTACCCATCACCTCTCCAGACCTACGTAGGACTATAACTTCTTCACTTTATTCGAAATGGACTATCGCAACCCTTTTTGTAACGATGGAACAAAAAAAAAACGCTTTAAAAAGAAAAAGAAGCTATTTGCAGAAAGGATATACGTAAGACCGTTTTTTGGTATGTTAAGAGAAGAATTTGGAATTATGACTGAGTTGCGCCGTTTTAATCATGTTGAGTGGCGTGGATTGTCTCAGTTTTGTTTTCAAGAAATGCAGTGATTACGTGTAAGCCTGGAGGAGAACTAACAGCCGTGTCCTCTTGTGGGAAAGTCCAAAGATTGTAAAATTGCATTTTGTAACACCGGCATTTTGAGAAAATTTTGGGTTATTCGTGAATTAAATTTGATTTTTATTGTAAGATGAATTGAAAAGGATTGATTTAACATTCATTGTGTTGTATCCTCAAGTTTTCTTCACTGCTCCCCGTTTCTGCCCCTTTTAACTCTTAACATGCCGTGTGTATATTTTATTTTTTACTGATCATCTCATAGAACATCAGTCTGGCTGGCACACAAAGGGGTAATGGCTTAAATATTTCTTTACAGATCTTTTAAAGTTATTGCTCCAAGCCTCTGGAATAACCTCCCACTGCACATCTGAAAAGCATCATCACTATCTTCTTTCAGAGCTGAACTTAAGACCTACTTGTTCAGTAGTTAATTTCGTGTTTTTGTTACTGTAATACTATTAATGTAAGAATGTTACATATATCTGTAAATTCTGTACATATTAATGTAAAGCGCATAGAAAACCGTTGTCATTTTAATTCGCTTTATAAGCTTTACCCATTATCATAACTTGATGATTACATTATTAGAAATCCACAGATTTACGTTATTTTCAGTATAGCTACTTCATCGCTTGCGGTAAAATAAATATCTTTTAACAATTGGTCGATCCGATACTGATATGTGTACGTTTTGCTCATCTTCTGTTGAAACAATTTCACATTTATTTTTGGAGTGTCACGTAACGTCAAAATTCATACGAGAAGTTAAATCAACTCTTATATGCGATGATATTGTTTTGAATAAGACATATTTCTTGTTTGGCTTTTTAACACGGGAGCATAGTAAATTCAATTTTCTTATTTTGTATGCAAAATATTACACCTTAAGCACTAAATATAAAAACAACCTATTATCGCTTTTGAACTTTAAAATTATGCTTAAATATTATACGGACATTGAAAAGTATATTCATACCCAAAAATGCAAATTTATTATGTATGCAGACAGATGGAGTGTTATTAATTCATTTTAAGATCGTATATGCATGCAAATTGTCTTCTACGTTCGTTGAGATTGTTATTGTTTATAATCTCGAGAATATTTGAATCACATTTATTTTAAAAAATATATAATTACTTGATGTGCACTCTCTAGCTTTTCCTTCTACGTCTCCATCCCTCTATAAAAATTTATCCCCATCTCTCTCTCCCTCCCTCTCCCCCCGCCCCCCATTCTCTCTCCCTCCCTACCGCCCCCACTCTCTCTCCCTCACCCCTCTCTCCCTCACTCCCTCCCCCCCTCTCTCTCACTCCCTCCCCCCCCCCACTCTCTCTCTCTCCCTCCCTACCCCCCCCCCCCCCTCACTCTCTCTCCCTATCTCCTCACACTCTCTCTGTTTCTTTCTGGATGCATGTTTCTCTTCCTCTCTCTTCCTTCGTACATCGCGTCTCACAGTACTGGGCCCCGTTGCATAAAACTTACCATTAATGGTAACTCTGCCATCAATCGTAATTACCATGGTAGCAATGCTTGACAGCCAACCAAGTTCAAGGTTTCCATACAAGTTGCCATTGGAAGTAACTAACGACATTTGTGAAAGACAAAACCTCTTCTTCCATGAAGAAATGCTAGGATCTTCTCATTTTTCCCCTATTCCTTTAAATAACAAACCGTTATCGTCACCATACCGGTTCCATTGTGTTTAGATTTTATACAGTATTTTTCTGTTAACCAATTTGTTTTCTTCTTTATGCCAAGAGAGTTCTTTCATGTTTGTCGCCCTCTATTAATACTAGCCATATAGTTTTTTCTCTGCCATTCACGGGACTATTCATGTGTTAAATTTTGATGCAAAATGTTTCATTGGTAAATTATACTACATGGTGCTTTGGCTTTGTATGACTGCAAAGGGGAAATTCTCCCTATTTAAAGACAAGGTGTCCCATATGCAAGTCATGACACCTAGCAGGAATCAGCAGTTTAAACGCTAACGTGTATGACATCTTTCAATCAGCTTTACGGACCGCATCAGAAAAAGTGAAAAACCATCCTTGCTTTCCATCAATGGTAAGTTTTAAACAACAGGGCCCTGATTTGTCAGCTTTCATTTAACCTCTTCTCAGCTCTATGCTGCCCTACTTTGACAAAAGGAAGCAACTAACAAAAGAGACTTTTCTTGTAAATGAGCAAAATGTGTCTGTCACTTGCATTGGCATCAGTTCAACACCACATCATGTTAGATTGAACATCTTGCAGCAAGATGAACATTTCTTGTCCAGATTTTGCCTGTATGTGGGGAAGGTTGGGTACAATTAAAGAATACCAATAACCCAGATTTGAGTGATTTGTCACTTGCTTCCTTTTGCCAGAGCAGGGCAGTATGGGAATGATGTGTATTACCAGTGCAAAAATGCACCAATGGCACATGAAGTGTTTATCAACTTACTATAAGGGTGTCCCTCTCCTTCAATAACATACACTTATTCAAAAAGACAATATAACAACACACAAACTTATCAACTAAATACCACACAAAGCTCAGGTTAAAAGTTATAAATATATCTTTATTTCTGGTATATTCTTTATAAATATATTCCTTTCAATACTTTGAGGCAAGACACATTATCATTTTCAGCTGCTAAAAAGACAATTTGCTTCATGGCAAGGCACAAGCTTAACAATCAAATCAACACATCATGAAGTGCCATTCAGAAATACATGATTTTACTGAATTCTTAAAGCATGATTTCATAATATTAATTTCTTGATCCCTCCTGATTACTCTGCATATGGAAATTTGTTTGTCATTTATTTCCTTCTGAATCAATATAATTTGTTGAAGAAACTCAACAAACTCACATGCAGTGAGTTGCAAAATCTTTCACGATTGGTACCAATTACCTTCCATCTATGTTTAACTCTTTACATTCAATGCTCTGCATCAGTGTTCCATTCAGTACCACAGCTTCAAAACTGATTTACTTGTAATGAGTTTACTGCAAACATCAGAAAATCTGCATGGAAATTAATTGAATTTGACATTCCTTGTACCTCCTTGCAGTCACTTATGAATGACTAAATTTCAGGTTTCTAATCTGTGATGTCTGATGCCATTGTGTTTTGGCTCTACATGATATGCTGTGTTCCGATGTTTTACGTTGCTGTGGTAATTGATGTTGACGTTGTTTTATTATTCCTCTGGTTGGGCCTGATCATCACCTGCACCAAAATAAAAGAGAAAAAAAACCCAACAAAATATTAGGAGAAGTAAATCAAATAAGAAATATCAAGTGAAAATACATTGACATTTCAAATCAATTCTTTTAAATATCATTGTTTATTCAAATTTCATATGTATTCTATCATTTCTTTTTCTTTTGACTGAATGATTTGTAAAAAATTCAGATATGCATATGAAAAGTCTTGAGAAAATAGGATTAAGAAATTGGCCCATATCATACGGTTATCAAGCAATTTACCAAGAGCAGTATTTTTTACACAAGCCTTTTCATCACCTTTTTGTCAAATTTTGGCCTGACATACAATAATATAATCTTTTGTAACCAAAGCGCAGAGTGTCCGATTTTGTGTCTGAAGAAAATGTCACAAAAAGGCGTTGTAAAAATTGTGTGCGAAAGATAGATATGAACAGGGGTGGGGTGTCAAAATAAACCCCCTCCCAGTTAGAATAGGGTTAAAAATGAATTAGCATTACAAGAATGTAAGACATAAATAATACAGGAATGCGAGATGACCCAACATAACCAACTCACAAAGCATTTTTTGACTACTAGAGGGCTTGGATGTTGATGTGGGTTGTGACCTCTGCTTGGAGGGGGAGTGTCGGCTGGGAGGGCGGGGCGTGATGGCTTCCTTGATGGCAGGCATGGGGGCTGTAGTCTTCTGGTCAGGACCAGAGTCATCTGCAGGAGTAGAGAAAATATTTTCTTTCATCAAATAATTTCAAACCAATATCTTTAAAGACAGGGTGGCCCTTTACAAAAGACCAGAGCTGCCAACCTTTGAAAGTCAAAATTAGTGTTCTGCACCTCCAAAATTCATATTTTTCCTTCAAAATTTGTATTTTTTAAAAGAGGGAAATCGTTTTTAGCGGTTCTGCAAGAGGCGCTACGGTACGCTTATAATTATACATTAGTTTATTTTGCAAGTGATGTCACAAGTGCGATCGAATGCCTGGGTGCCTTGCAATATACCTTGTGTATTAACATTAGCTAGCTACGACACAAGTTTTCTTTTCATTATTTCATTTTGCTGTGAATTCATACTCTTTGGATGCGCTTTTGTACTTGAGCTTCTCTTTCAATTTTCGTAACAAATACAAATTTTTTGCAACGGTTGGCAGCTCTGAAAGATGAAGAAGAGAAGGAAAAACAAGAAGAGAAGAAGGAAGAAGAGAAGAAGAAGAGAAGGAAGAAGAGAAGAAGAGAAGGAAGAAGAGGAGAAGAGAAGAAAAAAGAGAAGGAAGAAGAAGAGAAGAAGGAAAAAGAGAAGGAAGAATAAGAAGGAAAAGAGAAGAAAGAAGAGAAGGAAGAAGAGAAGAAGGAAAAAGAGAAGAAGGAAGAAGAGAATGAAGAAGAAGAAGGAAGAAGAGAAGAAAGAAGAAGCAGAGAAGAAGGAAGAAGAGAAGGAACAAGAAGGAAGAAGAGAAGAAGAGAAGAAAGAAGAGAAGGAAGAAGAAGAGAAGAAGGAAAAAGAGAAGAAAGAATAAGAAGGAAAAAGAGAAGAAAGAAGAGAAGGAAGAAGAGAAGAAGGAAGAAGAGAAGAAGGAAGAAGAAGGAAGAAGAGAAGGAAGAAGAAGGAAGAAGGAAGAAGAGAAGGAAGAAGAGAAGGAAGAAGAGAAGGAAGAAGAGAAGGAAGAAGAAGGAAGAAGGGAGAAGAAGGAAGAAGGAAGAAGAAGAAGGAAGAAGAGAAGAAGAAGAGAAGAAGAGAAGGAAGAAGAGAAGGACGAAGAGAAGGAAGAAGAGAAGAAGGAAGAAGAGAAGGAAGAAGAAGAAGGAAGAAGAAAGAAGAAGATGAAAAGAAAAAGGAGGAGACAGGAAACATCTTGCCACGACTTACCCTTTCCATCCCTGGGCTGACTTCCTGAGCTGGACTTCTTCTTGACCACACCCTCATTGCTTAATCGGTGGCTTGAGACGGTCTCCGTGGAGAGGCGCTCCATGCGGTTCTCCCTCTCCAGAGATGGTCGCCGTGGCAACAGCTTCTCGGATGACCTGTCTCGGTGATTGATGTGGACGGAGGAGGCACCCTTGGCTTGGCTTAGAGACGGGTTGGAGATGGCTGTGCCTGCAGGTGAGTGCATAGAGGGATATTGATTATGATGAAAGCAAAAGGGGAGGACAGGGAGGAGGAGAAGGAGAGGGAGAGGGGAAAGAAGGATAGAAGAGGGAGAAAGTAAGCAGAAGTAAGAGAATGACAGAAAGAATCAATGTGTGTGACTATTGAACCTCTGTCTTTTGTGTGACTATTGAACCTTTGTCTTCTGTGTGACTATTGAAAATTTATCTTCTGTGTGACTTTTGATCCTTTGTCTACTTTGTGACTATTGAACCTGTTTCCTGTGTCACTATTGAACTTTTGTTTTTTGTGCGACTCTTGAACATTTATCTTCTGTGTGACTTTTGATCCTTTGTCTTCTGTGTGACTATTGAACCTTTGTCTTCTGTGTGACTATTGAACCTTTGTCTTCTGTGTGACTTTTGAACATTTATCTGCTGTGTGACTATTGAACATTTATCTTCTGTGTGACTATTGAACATTTATCTTCTGTGTGACTATGGAACTTTATCTTCTTTGTGACTATTGAACCTTTGTCTTCGGTGTGACTATTGAACATTTATCTTTTGTGTGACTATTGAACATTTATCTTGTGTGACTATTGAACCTTTGTCTTCTGTGTGACTACTGAACCTTTGTCTTTCATGTAACTATTTAACATTTATCTTCTGTGTGACTATTGATCCTTTGTCTTCTTTGTGACTATTGAACCTTTGTCTCCTGTGTGACTATTGAACTTTTGTTTTCTGTGTGATTTTTGAAGCTCTGTCTTCTGCACGCCTACTGAACCTTTCTCTTCTCCATGACTTTTGAATTTTTGTCTTGGGTGTCACCCACCTTGCACCCCACCGTGCTGCCTGAGCGCACGGTGGCCTGACTGCAGTGACGTTGATGGCTTGGCACCAGAGGGTGGGCGTGGCATCATTGTGCCACTCCCCCCTGCCCCCTTGCCCCGCCCTCGGTAGGAGCCCCGGGAAGAGGTCACTGACAGGTTGGTGGCACTGATGGGCGCGGCCTGGGTGCGGCTGGACCGCCGGCTCCGCCCACTTCGTTGGCTGGTGGTGGAGGAGAGGGCCTTGGATAGGTGCTGGGAACCCGATGGGGGTAGCAGCTGGCTACCACTCACAGACAGGGTGCCTGGGGCTACCCCAACAGCACCACCGTATGCACTCCGCACCTACCAGGGAGGAGGGGGAGGAGGGGGGAAAGAGGGGGGGTAAGAGGGGGGTGGGGAAGGAGAGGGACAAACATTTTCAGTTAACGTAATAAACATGTTGAGATATTCTTTTCTTTGAAATACATCTATAGAGTACCGTGTAACGTCATATGAGCATTTTGTCAAGACAACTGATTTTAAACTATGTGGGTAGAACAAGTAGAGCTAATCATAAAATCAAATTCTCTCCTCTTTTCTCTCTCACTCTCATTACTCTCCCTTTCTCCCTCACTACCTCCCCTCCTCTTTTCTCTCTCACTCTCATTATTCTCCCTTTCTCCCTCACTACCTCCCCTCCTCTTTTCTCTCTCACTCTCATTATTCTCCCTTTCTCCCTCACTACCTCCCCTCCTCTTTTCTCTCTCACTCTCATTATTCTCCCTTTCTCCCTCACTACCTCCCCTCCTCTTTTCTCTCTCACTCTCATTACTCTCCCTTTCTCCCTCACTACCTCCCCACCTCTTTTCTCTCTCACTCTCATTATTCTCCCTTTCTCCCTCACTACCTCCCCACCTCTTTTCTCTCTCACTCTCATTACTCTCCCTTTCTCCCTCACTACCTCCCCTCCTCTTTTCTCTCTCACTCTCATTATTCTCCCTTTCTCCCTCACTACCTCCCCACCTCTTTTCTCTCTCACTCTCATTACTCTCCCTTTCTCCCTCACTACCTCCCCTTCTCTTTTCCCTCTCATCTGCTTCCTCCTTACATCTTTCTCTCTCTCTCTCTCTCACTCTCTCTTTCTTTCTCTCTCTCTCTCTCTCACTCTCTCTTTCTCTCTCTCTTTCTCTCTCTCCCTCTCTCTCTCCCTCTCTCTCTCTCTCTCTCTCTCTCTCTGTCTCTCTCTCTCTCTCTCGTTCTTTCCCTCCATATCCCTGCTAGTTGGGGGGTCGTTGCACATCTCACCTTGCTGGCTGACTGGCTGGATGCCGTTGACCTCTTCCTCCCGGAGTCCACCCTCTTCTGCTGCTGTGAACCTGTCCCTCTCTGCCTGCCAGAGGGAGCCCTCTCCCCGACAGCACTACCTCCCGATCGCGGCTTCTTGTCTTTCTCCGCTGCGGCCGTAGCACCCTGACTAGTGGTTGCCGTGAGCGACTTGGCCGCTTTTGACCCGCTCCCAATCGGCGCTAACGCTCGACCGGTGATCGTCATGGACTGCGCACCACCCATGCTCCGTTCCGAGTTTCCGGCAGACGCTCCTGGGACCACATTCCCGCTGGATCGCTGTTGCGACGGAGTTGTAATGTCCTCTCGAGTCTGGCTGGTGCGTAGTGATGGGAGGCGGCTCGGGGGCTTGCTGGGAGTGGGACTAGCGCCCTCGGTGTTGGCGTTGTTGCTGTCGTTCTCTCCCGCGGGCATTGACGGGGTCTCAGAGGGCTCAGGATTATTGACTGGGGAGAGAGAGCAGAGGAGTTCCTTTAACCACATTTCCTTTAAAAACAAGAGACAGGGTGTCCCTTTTGCAGGTCGATTTTTTTTTTATTAAAACCCACAGAAAATGGATGAAGATACTGTATCAGAACTTCGCTCCCAATAATACAACTGGACACTGACCATAAGTGAAATGAGAGCGATCGCTAGATTTGATTAGGTTTAAGCCGGGTCATCCAAATCCTATAGCCTAGAGACCGGAGTCCGCTGTGCACTAAGGTCTACACGGTCTGTCTATTCCACAGTGCATGCATTCATTGGGCATCCTGCACTGACAGTGCCAATACTATTATGAATGTAGATTATGGTCAGTGCGTTTCAAACATAAACAAGTCCCTAAGGCGGACTACTCATGAATATTAATGAGTCAGATGAAATGAGACTCTTTCGGTATTTGTTTCCATGCTGTCGTGTCTTGAACCGTGAACTAGAAATAGCTTGCATGGTTAAGTCGCTGCCCAGTAAGCAGTAGATTGCAGGTTCAAATCCTGTCTGGTTCCAAGATTATATCTGACTTGTTTTTCGTTCATTCACAGGATGGAGCACGCTATCCTTACTACTAGGTGTATGCGTGAAATTTCTTTGTAAATTGAAACTACCCCAGGAAGCCCTTTCACTAAAATCTAAACAAGAATATTTTTTTCACTTTTCCTCAAAATGCTTGTGATGCTATGACCGTGAGGTTTCAAAACACATTGTTGGGGTATACTGCTGATTGCTGCCGAGTTTCACCACTCTTGCAAATTGGACACTCTTTCTTTAAGACTTGCATATGATAATATGGAATAAAATACCAGCTCCTCTCTCTAAAAACATTCCATAAATTTATAGTTTCAAAACATTCCTTCCAATCTGTACTTCCATGTTCATATTCTCACAATTGACATTTTACGTTGCACGTTTACTTTTGGGGTCAATGTTTATAAGGCTAACTGCTCTTTTTTTAACCTCTCATTCTTCCAAACTTATTTAGTTTTTATCCTTGTGTTCTTGTTAATATCTGTTAGATTTATTCAATCATTTGTCATTTATTTCCAGGATGGAGCACACTATCCTTACTACTACTGGATGCCTAAAATTTCTTTAAAAAAAAAATATCTAGAATGTTTACCTTTGCTGTCTGGGTGAGATGGCTGATCCTCCAGTGGAGGGGATGCAGTCTCCTCCTCTATAGGGGGCGCCAAACTTTGCCGAGAGGGGGTCTTCTCCTCTTCCGCTGCAATCAAATTATGACAAAAGTTTCTTTCCTTTATAGAGAATCAAAATGGTGTCATCATTATGAGCGTGTTGTCAAGACAATTGGCTCTAGACAAACTCACTCCAGTGAGAAGTTTAGCAGTCCAATATTGTCTATCGGACTAGTGTCCGGCATTCCCAATTACAGTCCCCATTGTGATCACCGCTGCTTGCTCTGCCCGTATTGTTTAGAGCCAGTTGTCTTGACAATAATGCTCAAATGACGTCACACTACGGTACTCTATGTACTATATACCGGTGAGCGAGGTAGTTTTTTTTTTAGCGACCCCACAATTGCTGTAGGGTCGCAAATAGAACAACATTACCAAGAAAATCTGAAGACTAAAACTTCTGATCTGATTACATAATTTAGGTAAAAATAACAAGAACCACCAAAAATATTGCCACATAATAATGAATGCACTTACGTCATAAAAATATTTACATGGTATCATAGTACAACCGTTGATACAAGTTCGGTAAGCAGCGGACTCTGGATTGAAAGGTGAATGCAAAAACCTAATTCATGGTCCAATTTTATGAAAACAGCCGCAATCTTTGAGCCATGGCATACACAATGTGCGCATAATGATCACTGTGCTTCCTGGCTAGTGGAAATTTCATGAATGGGCGTATATTTTGTGGTAATGCACACATCAAGTACGCCGCACTTATCGGCTAATGAGATTTTTCCAACTTGTGTTAGAATGCACGCAAGACTGGGCAAGAATTAAGTTTTAGTCAGGATCTCACAACTGTAAAAGTGGAAATTTTCGCCTGATTAATTTTTCACGCTTGGCGGAGTCAAATGAATTTCGCGGGTTGTCAAGCCCTTTGGATGATCGATTCACTCATTTCACCACTGCCACCCCAGTGCTGGCCAGGCAGCGGCAATAGCATGATGATGTTGTTGAAGCGCTGACTAAGGCTAAACCATAAACGTAGACCTACGTCCGTGACATGTGATGCATCAAAGCAAGCGCGCATACGAAGCGCGCCGATATGAACAAATATATTCACGCGTTTTTATTTTCTCGCCAAATACACGCAGCGAGAAATGCGTGAAAATTTTCACACCGCGAAAAATTCCACTTTTACAGTATTATTTAAGTGGGAATGACCCTCTTGGTTCCACTTACCATTCGATGGTATATTTGAAGCTTCCCCCTCTGGCTTGTCTGTAGTCATCTCTGTCTCCATGGCAACTGATTCAGCTTGGTCGGCAACAGGTGGTTGATCTTCGAGTAAATTTATTGACATCCAGGTTAATTGCAATGCTTTATATCTCATGTATTTTGTAGGTACATGTATGTATTTTTTTTTTTATTTAGAATATTAGACAATGCATTTTTTTTTTCAATCCAACTTTATCTGAAATGTTGTTTGGCATGAAACACATTTATCATTGTCATCATGATTTGCATCTATTCAGTAAGAAATACAATTGAAATCAAATGAATTGACAAAATTCCTCTCAAAGACAAAATCGCATTCCCATCCACTTTTCGTCCTCACCTTCTTGGAGAAAAGTTACAAAAAATATGAAGTTTGGGGCAGTTTTTAACCAATTTTGGCAAAGTTCATTGACCTTTGACCTCTGAACTTTCAGGAATTTTATCATAAATGTCACCAGTCTATTCCCAAGTAGTGATTTATCTATGTAACATGTTTCATGAAAATTGCATCATTGGATTTGGATTTATTGGGAAAATATAAAGCTTGGGGCAGTTTTTAGCCAATTTTGGCAAAGTTCATTGACCTTTGACCTCTGACATTTAAGGAATTTAATAAAAAATGTCACCAGTTTATTCCCAAATAGTAATCCATCATTGTACCATGTTTTATGAGAATTGGATCCTTTGATTTGGCTTTAATGTGAAATAGGTCAATTTTGGGGAAGTTTCCACAAAGTTCATTGACCTTTGACCTTTGACCTCAATCAGAATTGACCCATATTTTACACACTTCATTGGTTTCATGCAATACACACATGTACCAAGTTTGAAGCAAATCTGGTTAGCGGTTCTCAAGATATTGCCTAAACGGATTCGGGACGGACGGACAACCCGAAAACATAATGCCTCCGGCCACTTAGTGGCGGAGGCATAAAAATGTAAATGTTTAATAATCCAATTAGATTTTGAAACAATGAAACAACATATGCATCCGTATCATAAGAAACTGCATCAATCACGTACAACTAAAATCAAATAAAATGACTATTAACCTGTTACTCATTTAGATTTTCAGGCTTTGTGAAGCCTGGTCTAGTAAGGATGTCAAAATTTGCCAAGGAACTGCAGTAACCAAAGCTTAATTGCACCATAAGGATTGTGAAGTTTATACTTAGCTTGTCGTCTATTGTCTGTCGTACAGCAGATTACACAGGAGTCACGCCTTTTAATATTTAAGTGGAAAAAAACACATATATAAAAACACAGGCTCATTTTAAAAAGTTTTAGAAAAACGGTTTAGAAAATCCTCTCGAAACAAAAATTGCATTCCCATCCACCCCTCATTCCTCACCTTCTGGTAAAACAGAGTTGTGGCTGGCCTCCTGAACGGCAATCACCGGTACTCCTGGCTCTTCCCCTGCCTCTCCGACATCGACCTCCACCTCATCCTCCTCTTCGTCGTCCTCGCCGTTGTGCAGGCAGGCGGTGGGGATGGGCGTCTGAGGGCGCACTGAGGCGTAGATGCTCTGCTTCTTCTCCGGCGGCTCCACGGTGACACAGGCAAAGTGAACACTGGCACCGTGGTGCGCCGGCTCAGCTGATAACTCACCCTTAGCATCTAAGGTACAATAAGGAAAAAGAGGAAGGCAATACTGCCCTAATCTGACAAAAGGAAGCAACTAACAAAAGAGACTTTTCTTGTAAATGAGCAAAATGTGTCTGTCACTTACATTGGCATCAGTGCAACACCACATCATGTTAGATTGAATGTTAGATTAATGTTTCTTGTCCAGATTTTGGCCATATGTAGGGAATGCTGGGTACAATCTAAGAATAATAACAACCCAGATTTGAAGGATTTGCCACTTGCTTCCTTTTGTCGGGGTAGGGCCAAATAATTCAGTTCCTTTCTATTTGCATCAAAGTATAAACATAAAAAATGAGCAAGTAAACAAAGAAAGAAGACAATCGTGCAGTGATATATCGCAGCATCCTCACCGGTTGCCACGGCGTCTACGCTCTTCTGCGACGCCTGCCGACTCGCGGGCTCAGAGGAACTCTCGTGGGCGGGATTACTAGATGACGACTGGCGGCGCGTGGAGGAGAAGACGTGACTCAGCCGCGACATGACGCCGCTGATCAGGCTGGAGGAGCGAGTGATCTTGCGGGATTTGCGTTGCTTGCGGGACGAGGAGGAGCCACCGGAGTCCTCTCTGGAGCTACTGGGCGTGGACTGGCCGTTGTCTCGGCTCGCTGCGGCCGCAAGGTTGGGTGACGCATCCACGGACTGGGCAGATACCTGAATGGGGTTAAATGGCAAAGGGATCATTACCTATGCTGTCAAACCAGAAATTTAGCGCAACATTTATTCTTGCACTTTTCGCGCGACACAGAGCAACCACAAATTTAATATCACTGCAAATTTAAAACCATCCTGTCATCTTTCCCAGGCTAGATGCGCCAGTCTGTCAAGGATTCCAGAGTTTCTAGTACTGGGATTCAACTTGTGCAAGTATTGCATGCTGTGACGCATTGCACATCAACCATCGGCTCCTTTGTGGTATTAAATGTTCATGACAATGTGTTGTTCTGGGCCCTGTTGCATAAAACTTACCATTGATAGTAACTTTGCTATCAATGGTAACTTCTATGGAAACCTTGAATTTGATTAGCTATTGAGTGGTGTTACCATGGTAATTACCATTGATGACAGACTTACCATTAATGATAAGTTTTATGCAACAGGGCCCTGGGCTAGCTATGTTGATGATTGTAATGCTCAGGGTATATTTTGTTGTAGTGACAAGTATTTCTTGTGCTGGAAAGTGGCATCCTCCAGGTTTGATTTTACGGTACGTGTCACATGCCTACCTCTCGCTTAGTGCTCTGCTTCTCGTCCGCGGCAGCCTTCTCACGCACTTCCTGCGCGGACTTTGACAACGGGATGGTCGCTATGGCAACAGACTCCGCCTTCTGCTCAGTCTGCTCGGCATGCTCAGACTGAGCAGCCTGGAGGTTGCCTGCCGATGCGGACTCCTCTTTCCCCGCTGTGCTGGGAGTCTTGCTGGCGCCATCTACTGGGTCAAAAGAGACAGTGCGTGTGACAATGGGCGTGGCACATTTCTTATATGATATTGGGTCTGTCAAATGAACACCACATTTGAAACCATTTAAACTGTGAGTACAACACAAAGATATTTACTCAAAACTTCAAAGGGGTAGTTCTTGTTTTCAGTGTGCATGGCAGACTTCTTAGATGCCATTGGGTTTGTCAAATGAACATCACATTTGAAACCATTTAAATTGCGAATAAAGTACATACATATTTAGTCAAAACTTCAAAGGGGTAGTTCTTGTTTTCAGTGTGCGTGGCAGACTTCTTAGATGCTATGGGTTTGTCAAATGAATATCACATTTGAAACCATTTAAACTGCAAATAAAGTACATACATATTTAGTCAAAACTTCAAAGGGGTAGTTCTTGTTTTTTAGTTGGAGTGGTAATGGGCGTAACAGTTGGCATGACAGACTACTTAGATGCTCCAGGGTGTGTTGGGTGGGAAACAAATAAACATCACATTTGAAACCATTTAACCCTAATACTCCCGGGGGGGGCCATTATGGCCCCCCCCCCCCCGTCGAAGTTTTGTCAGGTCTTCCTAACGCCTCAATATTTCGAAACGAAATTTCTTGGCTTTTTTCACTGATCCTTCCCGCACATTTTGATACCAAATTTATGGCGATCGGACCTACCGTGCGGTGTCAGATTACGTTTACCGAACACATGTCACTGAAATTTCGCTTTTTCTCTATATGACTGTGTACAACCCTATGGATAAAATCAGGAGCTTTTCCAATTTATGTAAATACTTTTCTAATAAGTGTTAACATTGTTTCAAATATTTTTGAGCAATATAAAATGAAATGTGGTTGTAATTTTGTCAAATTGAAAAACAATAAAATACATAAGATATAATTACCACAACCTATCTTTTTCTTTCAAGAATTGATGAGGGAGTTATGAAAGACATTTGTACCAAAAATTGCTATTCCTGAGGCTTTATTTAGTGAGAAATACCAAAATCTATGATTTCTCGCATAAATTAGCATAAATTAATTAGTTAAAAAAATAAAAGGACTTTCGTAAATTTAGCTATACATCTTTGTAGATTACATAAGTCTTTACCCTTGTGCAAAATTTTGAGGCGATCGGGCGACCCATGGCTGAGATCTCAGGGGGGGGGGGCCATATTGGCCCCATAAGAGGGTTCAATATCCAGAAAGAATACAACAACATGATGTTACAGACAGTTTGACTATTTTCTAAAAAGTATTTTATTAGTACGTTAATCAGGGTCTTGAAGTCAAGACTTTAACAAATGTGTTATGCACTTGTCATTTGAAAGATGCACCTCTTCACCCCCGGGGATGGTGCGTCATTGTACCGATGTGAGTCTTACACTTTGATACCATGACGCACCCTCCGTCACAGAAAGTGACACATCATTACTTACATCGACGTAATCTGAGTCCAACACACCATTTCATGAAAATGACGAGCCAATGACGCACCTTAAGACGAGCTCGGAGAAGAATGACGGTCCCATTGACACACCAAATGCTGCAACATTGTAAAGTGACTTAATATGACGCACATATGGGTCGGTCTTGCGACGGACATTTTGCGTCCATGATGGACCTGTGCGTCACAATTCTGGGGAACATGATGCCACCCTGACACACCATCCGCGGGGGCCAAGAGGTACGTCTTGCAAATGACAAGTGCATTAAAGGGAATATACTGTACTGGGAAGACAAAAAAGCCTTCAAAAGTTGATCGTGAGCAGTCCTGTCACCAATGGTCTTCAACTCATGCATTGTCCATTTTAGAAAGTTGCTGAAGGTTATTTGCCCTTAATGATTAGTGAAATCCTCAAAATGTTTGGGCCAAGCATTTTGAAGATTTGTGATGTAATCACTAATCACTCCAAATGGGGATCATTTGGGGACAAATAACTTTCAGCAACTTTCTAAAATGGACAATACATGCATTTTAAGACCATTGGTGAGAGGATCAACTTTTGAAGGCTTTTTTGTCTTCCCAGTTTAGTATATTCCCTTTAATGCGTCTCCAGGATATAAACTGTTTTAAATGTAGAAGTCTACCCTGGTTAGAGGAGCCTGTCGCCTGGGCGGGGTCCTTGTTGGCTGTATCCTCAGACAAAGGGTTGACGGGCGGGGCGGGGGCCTTGGGCCTCCTGGGGGGAAGGTAACAGAGCCCCTCAGCCTCATCCGTCTTCTGCAGCGACTCGTCAGAGTGCTTCTCCATGATGTCCTGCAACATGGCAATCACGATACGGATAGAGGTAGAGATTATGGCATAAAACTGACCATTAATGGTAATAACTCTGTCATCAATGGTAACTACTACGGTAACATCGCTCAACAGCCAATCAAATTCACGGCTCCATAGAAGTTCCCATTGGAAGCAAAGTTACCATCAATGGTAAGTTTTTTGCAACAGGGCCCTGGGCAATGTTTCATGAAGCTGTTTGTAAGTTACGCACAACTTTACACACGACTGATGACCTGGGGGGTGTTTCACCACGCTGTTCGTAAGTTACGAACGTCTTTACTAATGACTGGTGACCTGGGGGGTGTTACACCAAGCTGTTCGTAAATTACGAACGACTTTACGAACGACTGGTGATCCCTTATTGTGCTAAATGCGATACCACACTTTGTTCACTGAGAATCTCATTTAGCACAAGAAGGGATCACCAGTCGTACGTAAAGTCGTTCGTAGCTTACGAACAGCTTGGTGAAACACCCCCCCTGGGGCCGTATTCATGAAAGCTTACTAGCATAGTTGGATACTACAATGCATGCAATTTGATGCCCTTTGGTAACTAACTAGGCTTAGTAAGGTTTCATGAATATGGTCCCTGTTCTTGTGTTAAATGAGATACCAAGATCTGAGCATGTAATGAAGGCAGCACAGTCCTGTTTAAGTACAAGGCCCTCTTTCATGAAGCTTTTCGTAAGTCACGCACAACTTTTTTTGTCAATGATTTTGATTCCCATGAGCTTAAGTTGAAATCTGATTTTTGTGGATTAAAATTTGTGCTGTTAACAAGTTAGAAGTACAAAGTTTATAATTTGTCAAAATTGATTAGAATTGTAAGAAATTCACTCAGACAAACCTCAGACAGGCTTAGCATTAGTAACATTATTGTCTGAATGACGAGAATAAAATTTGCATACATGAAGGGCAGCAATGAAGGGAAAAACAAGAGAATCTTGGCCCCGTTGCATTAAACTTTCCATTAATGGTAACTCTGTCATCAATGGTAACTTTCATGGTATCATCGCTAAAGAGTCAATCAAATTAAACATCTCCACAGAAGTTTCCACTGATAGCAAAGTTACCATCAATGGTAAGTTTTATGCAACAGGGCCCTTACATGCTCCTCCTGCTCCAACACCTCACACACGACGTTCATGTTCGTGGGCACGCTGACAGTGTGCCGACTCGCTAAATCCCGAACGATGGTGTCGCGTAAGGTGCGCGCCGAACCCTGGCAGTATGTCATGTCCGGTCGGAAGATATTCCTGAAGGAATTCCGTGCACCGCACTTGCTCGATTCCCCAGGTTTCTGGGAGATGGCAGAGAGGTGGGTCTCAATCAAGTCGCCCCCGACGTTGATGAGGTTCTTCTGGTATAGCGGCATGATGTGGGCGCTGGCCGGGAGCTCTAGCTCGGCCTCAGATGACGAGGACGAGGAGGCGGAAGCGGAAGGTTCATCACGGAGCAGGCCAGACGAGTGGGCTGACTCCTGTTGACCAACGAGAGACTAGATTTAACTTGAAGGTGACAAACGCCTTTTGAGAGCAAAATTGATCATTATTTTGCTTTAAAAATTGCAACATTCTTTTTCTAGTTGGATTTTAACACATTAGTTCTAATAAATGGGAGGAGGGCTTTCTTCGGCTTAAAATTGGGCAAAATCTTTAATTTCAAATAAAAATTTTAAATCTATAACAGAATGTACATTCCATATGAATTAACACAACATCAAAATCATACAATTTAGAGCAATGATTATGTAAATTTGAAGAGTAAAACTGTGATTTCAAATTTTTCATCTTGTTGCCAATTTGAAGATAGCTACCATTGATGGCAGTTCTACCGATAATGGTACAATTCATGCAACGGTGCCTAGTACTTACAGTAGCCAGACTGCCCGAGGGTCGTTCCAGTGTAATGTCCGATAGAACTCTCTCCGTCACGGTCTGGGTGTCGTGGGCCGCTGCTAAAACAGCGCCATCTACCATCAGATGACCATCCTCGGCCTTGTGGGCTACGACCGCCAACCCCGGATCAATCTCCACCTCGGCCTCGTCGACGACCAGGGCAGGGTTTTCTACGAGGCCGATGACGGTGTCGGCATCTTCCTCGGCGTCCTCATCGCTGCTGCTGGAGGAAGCAGTTTTGTGCGCAATGGATGTGTCGCCCTCTGGAGATTCCTACATGCCAATCACATATGGAAAATAATTGATTGTTCTGCTCTTATCCATAAATACAATGAAAATATAATGAATTAGCCCATATCTTGTCACTTCGCCAGTCATCTGTACTGCATTCAATTCCACCTCTTCAACCAGTTTTAAGGGATACTTCACCCTGAAACTAAGTTGGCTTTAATAAAAGCAGACACATGAAAGAAACATATTATTGAAGGTTTGATGAAAATCCGTCTAAGGAGAAGAAGTTATGATTTTGTGACATTCGCGTGCAAGGTACTCCTCCATATGATCTAATGGTATGTAGTAATTGAATTTGTATTGTGCAGTATAATTTATGTAAGTATATAAATATATTTGTTATGCCAACAGAGTGAATTTCCAATGAGGAAAATGAAAACATAACGAATGAATGATTGTGCTTGGTTGACGGTCAATTGCAAGTTGTGATCAATCACAAATAGTCATAAGACCAGGGCCCCGTTGCATAAAATTTACCATTAATGGTAACTCTGCCACCAATGATAACTACCATGGTAGCACAGCTTGAGAGCCAATCAAATTCAAAGTTTCCATTGAAATTGCCATTGGTAGCAAAGTTACCATGAATGGTAAGTTTAATGCAATGGGGTCCGGGTCCAGGGCCCTGTTGCATAAAACTTACCATTGATGGTAACTTTTGCTACCAATGGCAACTTCACTGGAATCCTTGAATTTGATTGGATGTTGAGCAATGTTACCACGGTAGTTACCATTGATGGCAAAGTTACCGTTAATGATAAGTTTTATGCAACGGGACCAAGAATAGTTAACTAAATGTGCTCAACACAACATTTAGAGATCACACTTACCTTGAAAATGTCAATGATGGACGACAGAATGACACTGTCTTCATTCTCTGCATCTTCTGTCTTCGACCCAGTTGACTCAACGTAGCTTTCACTCTGGAGCCGATAAACAGCGCCCTCTACAGCTGAGTTGACAATAGTCTTGGCATGCGTCTCAAAGTCGGGCTATATAGTGGAAACGGGGGAGAACTTGAAACCGTGGTAGTTGCCTTTTTGTTGGTAGAGTTACTATATACTGGACCGTGCAGCCACCTATATATTTCTGGACTCATAGAAGAAATTATGTCAAAATAGAAAATAAACACTTTATCACTCGACCTCGCGTTGCAGGTACACAAACATACGTACAGCGAGCACATACGTTGAAGAAATAAACCCGAATAAGCTAGTAAACGGTACGGTACGAAGATGTGATATCCAATAAGGGAAATGTAACCAACTTCGGCCCGGTTAAGGGCAGCCACGTTTGTGGATAATGCTAATAGAAATCATCTTGAGATAAAAGGTGAGCTAAGAAGCCATGCTATGTACTAGATCCCACAAAGAAGTGGTTTGGAATGCACCTCCATGACACTGACGGAGATGGAGATGGAGATGGAGACTGTCCTACCTTTGCCACAGAGGGCGCCATCTGCAGCTGGTTGAGAACATTCTCTAGAGCATTGTTCACTATGAGGCTTGCGCGACGACTCACATCGGCTGGCTGCATATAGGCACAAGGTCAAAGGTCGATCTTATTATGCAAATATATACTGCTATGAAAGGCATGGTTCAAACTAGGGGCACATGCCAGGCCCTGTTGCACAAAATTTACCATTGATGGTAACTTTGCTTTCAATGGTACTTTGTGTGGAAACCTTGAATTTGATTGGCTGTCAAGCTGCGTTCCCATGGTAGTTACCATTGATGGCAGAGTTACCATTAATGGTAAGTTTTATGCAATGGGGCCCTGATCATCAAACCATGCTATTATCATAAGGCATTATCAGAGAGTTCATTTGTACCACATGCATTTTTGTCAGTCGTGTTCATGTGCAAAAGATGAGTAGACAAAGTGCCCTGTGACGTCACGCTAAAATGCCAATTGTGGCAGCCTTGCTTTCAATCATTTAAGAAGCAAATTTCCTTCCACAACGTTGGTTGCCACTTATTCATGTTAATTTATGCAAGAATATACAAATAATGTATGTTTATGAGTGCAATGGACAGAATATTTCATGAGGTGAAAGATGAAAAGATCCATTCAACGAGGCTTAGCCAAGAGAAGGGTTTCCATAGGAAGCCAAAGCTTGAAAGGATGAAAAGCCTTATACTTACATCAACATAGCTGTCTTGACTGGAAGTGCTAAAAAGATATCATAACAGATGATCATTATATGACTGTGCTTGTGGTGAGACAGTCAAGTAAAAAAAGAGCATTTTGGGCATGCTCACAAACTGGCAAATTTGTTAATGCTCAGTCAGCTGTACTTGTATGTTGAGGTAACTCTTAGACCCCCAAATATTTTTTTTTTCAACTTTTCACACTGTACGGAAACATCAAATTTGGAACACTTTAGCTGTTGTCATGGTGATTTGGTACAAGATTGGATTACAACATCATGATAACATCATTTTTACTTCAAAATATTGAGGTGCTATCAAGTTGATTTTTCACCTATGAATTTCATAAAAGGATACAAACCCAGAGCTAACAACATTGAAAATCAACAATCAGGAAGATTTTGGAAAATTTCATCAGAAATCAGGGAGATGTCTATCAAATGCATACAACCCAATGACAATAATCTATCAATAAGCAGGGAGACTGGGTGACGTGATGGAATCCAATGCAGTATTATTTGCCCACTTTCAGGGAGTCTCCTGCGAAATCAGGGAGACTTGGCAGCTCTGCAAACCTAAGATGAAGGAAAATTCAAATATTTCTCACCTTTTGCCGCCCTCACTTCTTCTCTCATCTTCGTCTTCCCACACCACGCCCGCAAACTCCGGATCTGCCTTCAGCTCATTAAAGACGGCTGCCACAAGTTGCTTAGCAACCAAGGTGAAGGAGTCAATGACCTCTGGCAGCGACACAGGAGCATCGCCCGTAGCAACACCTGGAGCAAACATTTATCAGTAATCTCTTTACTCCTATCATATCTTTAGTTATGCGGGTTTCTCGTTCTAAACAATATCACTCAAGTGAGTTTCACTGGTTTGAAAATGACTAGCAGGCTAGTGTCGGGCACTCCTAATGATAGTCCCCACGATGATTACCACTGCTTGTTCTACCTGCAAAGTTTAGAACCAGGGGTGGTATTCTGAGCACCATTTTATATCTGTTTTAACTTTCTGTTTTATCTCTGTTGTAAGTCAGTGAGTTACAACAGTGCTAAAACAGTTGTTAAACGGTATTCTGAACACCGTTTTAACGGTGTTGTAAGTCAGGAAACCACGCCCACCGCAATAACTATAACCAATAGGAAATGTTGTTAGAGGTAGCATAATAAGAAGTTTTAACCAATCCGATTGCTCCCATGGGCAAAAGCGCGCGAAACGCGCTTTGCTTTGATATACGAGTTTTCGCGCTATATTTTGCGCTTAATATATATGTTTGCGCCAAAAGTTATGCGCGTGCGCACAAACTATGACAATGGCATGCGCCGGCAAAGGGAGAGAGATAAAACAAATGTTAAAACAGAGTTAAAACAATAGTTACAACACAGTTAAAACGGTGTTCAGAATAGCGATTAGTTACAACAGACTTAAAACAGAGATAAAACGGTCTCAGAATACCACCCCAGTTGTCTTAACAATGTACTCAAATGACGTCACACATTGGTACTCTACTAGAACACCAAAATGGTGTTGTCATATCCATTGTTATGCAGGTTTCTGGTTCTAAACTACACCACAGAAGTGAGTTTCATTGGTCCACTGGTTTGGGGCACTTTTTAGCCAAATTTGGCAAAGTTCATTGACCTTTGACCTCTGACCTTTCAGGAATTTTACCAAAAATGTCACCATTCTACCTCCAAGTAATGATCCAACTGTGTACCATGGTTAATGAGAATTGCACCCTTGGATTTGGACTTATTGTGAAAAAGGTCAATTTTTTGCAATTTTTCACAAAGGTCATTGACCTTTGACCTCTGACCTTTAATTTACCAAAAATGTCACCAGTCTACCCCCAATTACAAGCGGGCTAGTGTCGGACACTCTCTAATGACAGTCCCCACTATGATTACTGCTGTTTGCTCATCCTACATGTACAGAGTTTAGAACCAGTTGTCTTGGCAACATACGCATATGGGCAATTCCACAGGTTTGCTTAAAGTCGTGGAACGTGAGTAACCAAAGCTTCTTTATTTGATTGAAAAAAGAAGTTTCTGTGCTGAGGATTTGATTGCGTGTCATGGAAAGGTGGACTGTTTGCTTCCTAAATAATTATTTACATAATTTCTGCAAAACTATAACAGAATATAAAATAAAGAAGCTTTGGTTGCTCACGTTACATGACTTTAACCAAACCTGTGGGATTGCCCAAGTGATGCCACACTTCAATACTCTACAGAATAACTTTTTGGGGACTATCAATGATAGATATATAATCTGTCTCATGCTTTTATTGGACAAACGTCTATCAATAGCATTTCTGCTATCATTATCATCATCAACACCTGTTCCATGAGAGAGGGGCAGAGGGAGAGACATAAAGACAGAAAGAGGGAGAGGGAGAGAGAGACAGAGAGAGAGAGAGAGAGAACGAAAGAGAGAGGGAGAGAGAGAGAGAGAGAGAGGGAGAGAGAGAGAACAAAAGAGAGAGGGAGAGATAGGGGGAGAGATGTAGAGAGAGAGAGAGAGAATGAAAGAGAGTGGGAGAGAGAGAGAGAGAGAGAGAGAGAGAACGAAAGAGGGAGAGATGTAGAGAGAGAAAGAGACAGGAAAGGAGAGATGGGGGAAGAAAGGGAGAGATACAGGGGAAGAGGAAGAGGGATGGAGTGAAAGATGGAGAGAGTGTGAGAAAGGAGGAGAGAGAGAGAGGGAGCATTACCACCATTGCCATCAACCTCATCCAGACATTCTTACCTTCATCACTTGCATCTGACTCCACAACAGTCTGAAGCCGGTCTTTAGACAAATCTACAGACAGAGAGAGGCAGAGACAGAGAGAGACAGAGACAGAGAGAGTAAGGGAGAGCGAGTGTGTGGGAGGGAGAGACATACACACAGGGAAAGAGAGAGAGAAAAAAAAACAGAAGAGAAAGGGAAAGGCAAGAAGAGAGAGAGAGACAGAGAGAGACAGAGAGAGACAGAGAGAGACGGAGAGAGAAACAGAGAGACAGAGAGAGAGACAGAGAGAGAGAGAGAGAGAGTAGGGGTGAGAATACACAAGGTGAATGCTTTAAAGTGCCCCTGTCATCAAAATATATATTGACTTCTGTTAATGCAACATAATATGTAGATAACACAAGGCATTAGCAATATTGTGTCTCGCCCACTTGCGAAAATAACCAGAAATATCGCGATCTCCGTTGCTACACAAAAGAAAACTGAAACAAACAAATAAGCAACTTTAAGCAGACAACATCAAAATCAGGTGCAAAATAGTGACTTTGAATAAATTTGCATAAATGTGCATGAGTAATGTTTGCCTAAATCTACATCAGTAAAGCTCACACATGCTCACACAATTCTGTGCACAAGTTAGGAAGCCTTCACCAAGAGTCTTGCAAGTAAACTTTAATGTATGACCTCAAATGACCTTTGACCTTATCATGTGACCTCTTACAGCACAATAACATGCAGGTGCCCCCAGTGCATCCGTCATCCAAGTTTGATTGCCATTGTAGCAACATGTGATGAGTTATGTGTGATAAGAGAGTCTTGCAAGTAAACTTTAACATATGACCTCAAATGACCTTTGACCTTATCCTGTGACCTCCAACGCCACCATAACATGAAGGTACCCCCAGTGCATCTATGACCCAAGTTAGGTTGTAATCCAAGCAACCCATGTGAAGTTATGGATCATAAGAGAGTCTTGCAGGTAAACTTTAACGTATGACCTCAAATGACCTTTGACCTTATCCTGTGACCTCCAACAGCACCATAACATGTAGGTACCCCCAGTGCATCTATGACCCAAGTTAGGTTGTAATCCAAGCAACCCATGTGAAGTTATTTGTCAAAAGAGAGTCTTGCAGGTAAACTTTAACGTATGACCTCAAATGACCTTTGACCTTATCCTGTGACCTCCGACGCCACCATAACATGAAGGTACCCCCAGTGCATCTGTGACCCAAGTTAGGTTGTAATCCAAGCAACCCATGTGAAGTTATTTGTCAAAAGAGAGTCTTGCAGGTAAACTTTAACGTATGACCTCAAATGACCTTGAAATTATCCTATGACCTCCAACGCCACCATAACATGAAGGTACCCCCAGTGCATCTGTGACCCAAGTTAGGTTGTAATCCAAGCAACCCATGTGAAGTTATTTGTCAAAAGAGAGTCTTGCAGGTAAACTTTAACGTATGACCTCAACTGACCTTTGACCTTATCCTGTGACCTCCAACGGTACCATAACATGAAGGTACCCCCAGTGCATCTATGACCCAAGTTAGGTTGTAATCCAAGCAACCCATGTGAAGTTATTTGTCAAAAGAGAGTCTTGCAGGTAAACTTTAACGTATGACCTCAAATGACCTTTGACCTTATCCTGTGACCTCCAACAGCACCATAACATGAAGGTACCCCCAGTGCATCTATGACCCAAGTTAGGTTGTAATCCAAGCAACCTATGTGAAGTTATTTGTCAAAAGAGAGTCTTGCAGGTAAACTTTAACGTATGACCTCAAATGACCTTTGACCTTATCCTGTGACCTCCAACGCCACCATAACATGAAGGTACCCCCAGTGCATCTATGACCCAAGTTAGGTTGTAATCCAAGCAACCCATGTGAAGTTATGGATCATAAGAGAGTCTTGCAGGTAAACTTTAACATTTGTGACGGACGACGGACGACGGACGACGGACGACGGACGGACGACGGACGACGGACGGACGACGGACGGACGACGGACGGACGACGGACGGACGACGGACGGACGCCATTTGGATCCCTTAGTCTCGCCTTCACCTCCGGTGGGCGAGACAAAAATCACAAACTGTTCAATGGAAATATGTGTCCTATATTTTAAAATAATTTTTCTATATTTTTTCTCAGCACTGATAAGCCCCGCCTCCAAAATATCATCCAACTCAAGATTCCCCCTGTGACATCATCAAAGGCAGAAATTAGCAGGATAATAGACATAATTTATGCACAAACTAAACATTGCAATGACTACCTGCAAGTGCTAATAATGGCATAACATAGCTGGCGCATTTCTGACGTAAGGAAACGATTATTCCCACATGAAAGGTTGCTACATGGTATTGTGTGAAGACATGTGATGATCTTGTGGGCAGGTGGAGGTAATCATTGCAATGTTTAGTTTGTGCATAAACTCTGCTTATTATCCTGCTAATTTCTACATTTGATGATGTCACAGGTGGAATCTTGAGTTGGAGGATATTTTGGAGGCGGGGCTTATCAGTGCTGAGAAAAAATATAGAAAAATTATTTTAAAATAAAGGACACATATTTCCACTGAACAGTTAGTGATTTTGTTATGTACATATTATGTTGCATCAACAGAACTCAACATATATTTTGATGACAGAGGCCCTTTAATCATTTAAAACAAAAAAACAAAAATAAAAAATAGTGGTTATTGGCATTTCATTTATGCGATTATGGGTATTATGATTATTTGTTCTTGTCGAGTCCCAGCTTGTTTTTTAGCAACAACAAACGGGGGTGCTATGAACCCAATCAGAACCAAGTACCACAAATATAAAGTTTGGGCCTATATCTTTTAATTCATGATAATTTGAAAAAAAATGCATTAAATGAAAGAGCATAAATCCTTTCTGCACATGATGCATTCATTTTTATTGTCCAGTGATATGTATCACCTTAGTAATGATGATACCAAATCTTACATTTGGCAACACTCTGTAGACAGTTTTGCTCTTTAAATTATTGCTCTACATTGAATGGTGTTCCTTAATTTTAAGGTAAAAGGGAATCATTAGTTTTTCCTTTCACAATAAAAATCTTATTTTCAATCAAATAGTGTTGCCTCTTTGACTGGTACACTAATGATAATGTTAGTTCTGCAAAGGCTCTTATTTTCAATTAAAAAAATGTTGCCAATTTGACAGTTAAACTAATGACTATGTTTCTTATGAAAAGTATCTTATAGTGAGTGAGTGCATGTGAGCAGATGCTCTGCTCTACCTGATGAACTGACTGATGATGTAAATCTTATTTGCAATCAAATAGTGTTGCCAATTTGATAGGTTAACTAATGATGATCTTTGTTCTGAAAAAGCTCTCATTATGAATGAGTAAGACAAGTAGATGTTCTGCTCTACCTGATGACCTGACTGACGGCAGAGAAGTTGTCTCAAAGATCACCAGAGAGGGCGGCCCACTACGCTTCCTCTCCTCATCCGACTCATCTGAGAAAGAGAAGAATCCAACCACACAGTAAAAACATTTACCAACCTCCTGGAAACACCAGTTGCAAAGTTGAGAAACTATTAGATCACTCATCAACATGGAATAAACTTAAGATAATCAGGTGTTTTTAGGCATAGTTCATTGACCTTTGACCTCTGAGAAATGTCACATAGCAAAAACATTAATTACCATTCTGCAAACACCAGTTCCAAACACATCAATATAAAAAAAAAACCTACCAGTTTCAAAGCTGAGTAACTATTAGATCACTTATCAACATGTATCAAAGTTACCATACTTGGGTGAGTTCTAATAGGCATTTATACTTCATTGACCTTTGACCTCTGAGAGATGTGCCGCCAAATCTCATACACTTCATCTCCATGTACCTATACTTCCTACAATTTGAATCAGTCGACTATTGTAAATATAAAGAAATTCGTTATATCAAGATCTATTCCTCTAGAGCAGATTTCATTCAACTTTGAACTCTTACAGACTATACCTCAAATTTCTATGTCTATGTAAACTATCTTTGTAGCACGGGGCAGATTAATTTGAAAAAATAATCAATTTGGGGTCCTGACCTGAGCTGACAATGGGGGGCAGCTTGTCACAGGAAGTCTCCGCAGAGGAGGCTCCTTCAGGCTTGCCCGAGGTATCCTGCTGCTGCAGCTGACAGCACCGCTCCTTCGGGTTCCACGTCGTCATGTTGGTCGTCAGCCGAGCGTTGATAGGTGGAAAACGCCTTAGACCTGCGGAGACAGAGCTCACGGTTTAAAGGGAATATACCGTACTGGGAAGACAAAAAAACCTTCAAAAGGTGATCGTAAGCAATCTTCTTGCCAATGGTCTTAAATTCATGTATTGTCCATTTTAGAAGCTTGCTGAAAATGATTTGCATTTAAATGATCTACATTTGGAGTGAAAGGTAGTTAAATCACAAATCCTCAAATGTTCGGGCCGAACATTTTGAGGATTTGTGCTTTAATCAATGAGTACTCTAAATGTGGATCATTTGAGGGCAAATAACTTTCAGCAAGTTTCTAAAATGGGCAATACATACATTTAAGACCATTGGCAAGAAGATTGCTCATGATCACCCTTTTGAAGGTTTTTTGTCTTCCCAGTACAGTATATGCCCTTTAATACAGTGGAACCAATTTTCAACTCTTTATTACTTCATACTGTCCACTGTAACAGTGCTGCTCATTATACATAAGGGCCATGTTGCATATATTTTTTCAATTATTGTAACTTACCAACAATAGTAACTACTATAGTAGCAGGTGCCATAACGAGAGCTCATTGGCTGTTGCCATGGTAGTTACCATAAAAGTTACAATGATTGAGAACCTTTATCCAACATGGCCCAGGCTTGTTATTATGAAAGTTTGTTTCCAGACACGTGGCGATATTTGTTAATCCTAAAATGAAAATTAGGGTAAGTGTATCCAAATATTTTTGCATCAATATGACGGTTCTTATATCAAAGGTGTGCGTTATTCCAAAGGTTCTTTAATCCGAAAATAAACCTCTTTAAGTAACAAAAACAGTGCAGAAGTTTCAAGCTAGCTGTCTATAGGTACAGTGTGTCTCTTGTCAGTATACTAGTACAATGTGTAGTATCATTTTGTCGGCCTGCGTTTTAGGCCTGGGATGGCCCACAAACTTAAGTGCTCGCGAAATGGTCAGAGCTGTCGCAAATCGCAAAGATATCAGTTACACGCAATATACCACATTTACAGTACTTGGTCCCACATGGCTAAACCTACGTTTGGAGCCGGAGGTGTATTTAGAGTAGAGGCCTTGCAGCTTGTTCTCCAGACGTTGGCTGATCTTCGTCTCAGCGCTCACCACCCTCTGCTTCTGCTCCTCCTTGATACCCATCAGCATCTCTATGGCAACCAGGGAGGACACAAAGTCAGCGCTGGTATTCTGAAATTCCTCACTATTTTTTTTTTACTTTTACGAACGACTGGCGATCCCTTCTTGTGCTAAATCAGATTCTCAATGAACAAAGTGTGGTATCGCATTAACACAAGAAGGGATCACCAGTCGTTCGTAACTTACGAACAGCTTGGTGAAACACCCCCCAGGTGGTCTTTAAGAGCAGGAGGCCTGTATATATATTACTTTGGCACTGTAATTCCGTTGTCAAAACAGAATAAGAGAGTTATTTATAATTTTGTACCAACATAGGGGAGAGCAACTCACACATGACATCACAAAATTTGAAATTTCAAATGATCATAACTATCTTATCCTATGACGGATTTTTGTCAAAACTTCACTCATATGTTTCTTTTATATGTCTCATTTCATTGAAACCAAAATTATTTCAGGGTGAACTATCCCTTTAAAGGTTATATATTGTACTGGCAAGACAAAAAGGCCTTCAAAAGGTGATCGTGAGAAATCTTCTTGCCAATGCTCTTAAATTAATGTATTGTCCATTTTAGAAACTTGCTGACAATTATTTGACCTCATATGGTCCACATTTGAAGCAATTAATTCTCGAAATGTGCGGCCCGAACAATTTGAGGATTTGTGATTTAATCACTTATTACTCTAACTGTGGCTAATTTTAGGGCAAATAACTTTCAGCAAGTTTCTAAAATGGGCAATACATGAATTTTAGACCATTGGCAAGAAGATTGCTCACGATCACATTTGAAGGCGTCTTTGTCTTGCCAGTACAGTATATGCCCTTTAATGTATATTCATAAGTAGATGTACGATGCGAGCCTTAAGAGTGCTTAGCCCCATATACTCACTCTGCTGTTTCTCCCGGAGCCGAGCGACATGGTCCTCTCTGAGGCTGACCTTAAGACTCATCAGTTCCCTCTTACAGGCCAGCTTTCTGGACTCCATCAGCAGTCGCTTGGCTCTGGCTAGCTCCAGCCTGTCCCATCGATCCTCCAGCTACAGAGGGGAGAGAGAACAGGGCCCTGTTGCATAAAACTTCTTTGAAGTTGTCCCTCTGTTTGATTTCCTTTTCCCCATTCGGAACCAAGAAACTTAAATATGTGGTTTGATGCTGTAACTTTTGATATCAACTTTTAAAAATAATTATGATAGAAAGATAAATTACATGAAACATCATAGATTTCTGCACAAGATGAATCCATTTGGGGCATTAAAGTATGCCTTCGTCATAATTTCTTACAGCAAAATAAGGTTCAAATGAGCACTAAAACTTCAAATTGGCAATCTCATTTTTGCTCTTCAAATTGGCATGATTATTACTCTCACTTGCATGAGTTTAATTTTTTATTAATTCACAATAGAATTTGCATTCAGTTTTCTTCTACCAAATTGCATGAAAAAAAAAATGTTGCCAATTTAAAAGCCACATAATGATCAGTTCCGCTCGAAAAAGATGTTTGTCCTGACTGAGTTAAACTGACCTTTTGTTCCTTGACCTGCTTCTCCTCCTTCCTACGCTCGCTCAGCATGTCCACCCGTCTCCTCTCCTCAGCGTTCCGCTTGGCCAGGATCATCACCTTCTTCAGCTTGTCCTACACAGGCAGTAACCATGGAAACAATTAAAGAAACCATAGAAACAACTGATCATCCCCTTCTTCAGCTTATCCTACAGACATCATGGTAACAATGGAAACAATTGAAGTAACCATAGAAACAACTGGGCCCCGTAACATAAAGGTCTGTGATCAATCGCAAAATGGCAATGGCCAATCAACATCATTGTTGCATGCGCTTTATGTTCAAGAGACTGACCAGTAACCAATCAGAATTTGTTTCTCAACTTTGCGATTGATAGCAAAACTTTATGTTACGGGGCCCAGATCATCCCGTTCTTGAGCTTTTCCTACAGATATAGTAACCATGGAGACAATTGCAGTAACCATAGAAACAACTGATTATTGTCTTCTTCCGTTCTTACAGACACAGTAACCATGGAAAGAACTGATTTTATTACTTGACTAGTGATGGCACGAAGGACTTGATGTAAATGCCACCAATCACTCACGGCGATGTTTTTGCCTACCTCAACATTGATTGTGGATGGACTAATGAAAGAACGAAAAGACACAAGCAGGACGTCAATGGCTATAGTTCGTGCAGTACTGTGTTTGTGAACCGGAAGTTCATATCCCAAGAACTGAAGGTAAAAAAATTAGAGCGCCACACGCATTCAGATTCGGAGAGAGAATTAACCCAATATGTACCAGGCAAAAACTGCTCCATGGGATTTTTGTGTATTACTTGTGCAAAAATACATCCAAAGCACCTAAAGGATTAAAGGGACACGTCACTGAGCTTTTGTGGCGTGATATCGTTTAAAGAGGGCGCTGCAATCGACAGCGTTCGGTGGCGGTCTTATCAGCCCCACCCCAGTGCCAGCCCTACCCCACCCTCAAGATCTGCAAAACTGTGTTAGCATCGATCTCGTGCGTGTGTGCTACTAGCAACAGTCTTTGACACGCTTTGGTGCATGTACACAAAATGAACACATATCACATGAAAAGTCACCCGTATCACTACAATTGCGTGCTTGTTTGCCAAAGTTATACGGAGATTCCCGAATGTTAACCAAGCCGGGCCACGCTCCACGCCTAACGCCGTCGATTGCAGTGCCCTCTATAAATGATAACGCCCCACAAAAGCTCAGTGACGTGTCCCTTTAAAGCGTTTTGGGGAAAGTTCTAACCTCCATTTCCAGGTTGGTACGGATGGCGCAATGCTTTTCTTCAATTTGCTTCCGTTTGCCCTGCTGAAGGGCGAGTTTGGCCCGCCGCTGCTCCAACAAACGCTTCATCGTCTTCCGGTAGTCAGTCTGCAGCTTGCGAGCGAGTCTGGACAAGAAAGAACCAACATATTCACTTATTTGAATCTCAGGGACTTGGGAAAAATTTTATCTTTTGGTATTCCGAAAAGCCAAATTACAATAAAAGTTTTTGATTCAAATGAGCTAGAGATAAAATTTTTATGTAAATGAGCCCCCGAGATAAATTTTTTATGTAAATGAGCTAAATCGGTATTCTGAAACGCACTTAGGAAAAAAAGTTAGGATAAAAGATAAAACTGCTCCCAAGCAATTTTATCTCCAGATACACGCGCCTAGGCCCATAGCATAAAATGCAAAAATAATTCGCGCATTCAACTTTTTGCACATGTGCGCATCAAATACAATAAGGCGCGCTGATAGACATTGATGCGCAATGTCCCTTTCAGTTTCATGACATCACACCATCAGCTTGATGGTGTTAATGTATGCAAAAGACATGAAAGGACGTTTATTACTGGCTGCCTCTGAGATAGGAGCGCAGGGCATGCGCTCATTAATATTGGTTAAAATATTCCTAAAATATTTTTCGGAATACCAAAAATAAAATATTTTAAGGACATTGTATTTAACCCTATCTAGCCTGGGGGGGGGCAAAAACAGCCCTCCCCCTCGACAGTTATCGCAATAAATTTGTAACGCGAAAAGATGATGCCGCGACGTTTCATGACTTTTTCCCTTCAAATCTCACGCAACTTTTGAGACCAAATTTGCGTCGCGGGGGTACGCGGTTCCAAAGTTATGTAACATTTTGTACGTGCATGTCAGACCAAAAATTGCTCAAAAACGTGATTTCATGTACAAATCCAATGCAAATTCTGTATCTAGCCAAAATTCATAAATGTATCATTATTTCTAGTTTTACTGATGAAAAACAATAAATTTCATGTTATTTATGACTGAAATAGTGTTGCCAATGATTTCCATCGAAAAAACAATGGAAAACATAAAGTAGAAAAAACAAAGAAATATATAGAAAATACAAGAAATTAAAAAAACAATAAAATACATAAGAAAAACTTTGATATTGCAATTTTTTTAAATCCCAATTTGATAATAATCCTAAGAAGAGTGTCTGGACTGAAATCTAGCAGTTTTGGGGCTATGTTTAAAGATTTACAACCAAATTATGATTTTATGCATTTAATTAGCATAATTAGTTAATTAAAAATAAATTTGAATAATTTTGGTGCAATTGACAATTGAATTGTGGAGATTACGTCATCTGTGACGGACGTGCCAATTTTCGTCACAATCGCGCGATCAACGGTCGAGATCTTAGGGGGGGGGGCTGTTTTTGCCCCCCCCCCCCCGGGCTATGCGATTTCAAAATAGCCCGGGCTCTCTCCCTCTCTCCTTCTCTCTCTCTCTCTCTCTCTCTCTTCCCCCCCCCTCTCTCTCTCTCTCTCTCTCCCCTCTCCCTCTCTCTCTCTCTCTCTCTCTCTCTCTCTCTCTCTCTCTTTCTCTAACTTACTTGCGTCTCTCTTTATCCAGTATTTTCTTCTGCTTAACGAGTGATTCCTTGATCAGCCGGTCTCTCTCGCTGACCTCCTTCCTGATGGTGCGGCTCCGTTCTCTGGTGAGCCGCTCCTTCTCAATCACCATCTAAGAAAGAAGACAGTGCGGTGGAAAGGATGGATAGAAGGAACCACACAGAATGGACATGAGAAGGAACATGCAGGATGAAAGAATTGTGCAGTTGAACAATGGGAAAGATAAAGAAATGACAGGAAAAATTTGCTATAGCTGTTTTTATGAGGTGAAATGGATGGATAGAAGAAACGACACAGGAAAGACATGAGAAGGATCGAGCAAAATGATAGAATTGTGCAGTTGAGCAAAGGGGAAATATAGAGTCAGAGCAAGAAAATGCTTACAGACTTCATCAACAGGGATTTGCTTTTTCTTTCTACTAGGTGGTAGGATGGATAGAGGGAATGACACATAATAGACAGGGAACGTGCAGAATGATTGTGCGGTTGAGCAAGAGGAAAGATATATAGAAACGGCTAGGAAAATTGTTGAAGACTAGATTAACAGAGATTTGCTATCTGTTTTTATATTCCACATACTAAGAATGTTGCTATATGATTGGTCAAGAGTTGATCACATGATAAAGCATAGTTTTGCCTATCTGATCAGCCGAGAAGGAAAGTTCGTTACACTCTAGGTGATAGTATATTTTGGTTTCACTGATCTCTTCCCTCCTCACAGTCCTAACGCGTGATCAATATTTTGAGTATGCGCGATTAAAAGTGTGTTACACTCAGACTATCAACTGACTAACAGTAGCTCCTACTTACGCGTCCTAACGCGCATCCTATGTTCCCCATGGCAGCGGCTCGGGATTAGGTAGAGAAGTAAACATTACTTTTGTACGTCAAATTGTCATTTTTGGTATAGATAGTTGGTTTTCGATGTGGAATATAAAGCAAATAATGTACTTTTGGTTTCAGGCAATGAGATCTAAATATATTCGCTATCTTTCCTCAGCTGTGCTTCGGAAAGATAGCGACATCCAGATCGCCTCGGAAGTGATAGTTCGTCCCATCACTTTCACCAACGTTGATTATTTGCTTACTATTACCATTTGTAATACAATAGTAGAGAGAAAATATGATAGAAAGACATTGGAACAGTAGGTTGATAAATTAAATGAGCAAAAGTGAGAGTGAGAGAGGAGGGGTGGGAGTTATAGATGATTTTAGAAGATGAAGCATACAATGCAGCGGTAGAGTTGATGTAAGGTATTCACACAGGGCGGAAATCAAACAGAAGAAAGAAAAACATTCATTAGTATGTAATATTAAGTATATAATAAAATAATAATATATAATAATGTAATATTAAAAATTGACTGCTTGGTGTAGACATCTACAGAATAAGATATCAAGGATTATAGTTTGTACACATCTATGAATCAGTTAACTACCATAAAAATAGTTATTTTCTTACCTGGGCCCTGCAACAAAAAGAGGTACAAGTGATTGTACGATGGTTAGATCAATCGTTCCATCAATTTATTGATCATACAATTTACAAAGTTGCATGATCACAATATCACAAAAGTTGTAATGGAAATTTCTCCTCTCATGCAGTGGATATTGATTACAGCTTGTGTGGATCTATCATGACTTAATTATAAACCTATATTTTTGTGTACAGATATTTTTGCGAATGAAGAGGTTGCAGACATTTTTTAAGGGTTGTTTTTCGAAAAATTACACCCAGCGTTTGGCGTTATGTTATGCATGCACTGCTCCCAGGCCCGCTATCATATGTACACATACAAATGGGAGAACACAAACTGCACTTGCACGTGTTATCACAATGCTTGATAGTGGGCTTCATGGTATGCTAGCTACATGTAGCTAGAACACGACCGCATACAATACCAGTACCCAGGGGAAAAAATACACTGGGGCTCGGGGCGATTTCGCCCCCGAAATGCTTAAAAGAGCCCTGGAAAATGTTAAGAGAGCCCTTTACATTCCCATAGACACAATGTACAAAATTGTAGCCAAATCGGCCAATGCGCTCATAAAATAGCCCCCGAAAATGTTGAATTAATTTTTTTCCCTGCTTGTACGCCATTGGGAGATCAAGATTATCTGGTAATATTTTCTTGTGTTGTTAAATTTGTGACCCTAATTCGCGAGAATAAAACCCTCACAAAAATAAGAGCTCATAGATCATACGGTTGATTGGGCGTGGCTTGTGTCTTCTTACCCATTTCTTTCTCTCCTGCTGTAGCTTCTCGATTTGCACAGCCTTGAGATACTGGTGGTAGTCGTTGAACTCCTTCAGGGTACACCGCACCTACACAAGTGGGGACGGGGGGAAAATAATAATAATTTCATTCAACTTTGGCCAATATTCACGTCGTGGTTTAACTCAGACTAAGTACTAACTGCAGACAGCTACAGAAACATTGAGTACAGTTCTTTATTTATATCACATTGCATTTAATGAGGGGAGTTCTGTCCACTTTCAGCATTGCTTTTGAAAAGGTTCCATCCACATACAAGGAGATGGATTGTATCTTAGAATCAACATACATCCTACATGAACCTTCCTTCCCTCCATCCAATCTTCCATTAATTCATTCATTCATTCATTCATCCATCCATCCATCCACCCATCCATCCATTCATTCATTCAATCAATCATTCATTCATTCATTCATTCATTCATTCAATCATTCATTCATCCATCTATCCATCCATCCATCCATCCATTCATTTATTCATTCATCATTCATTCATCCATCCATCCTTCCATTCATTTATTCATTCATTCATCCATCCATCCATCCATCCATCCATCCATCTATCCTTCCATCTATCCATCCATCCATTCTTTAATCCATGCATCCATCCACCCATCCACAAACCCACCCACCCTCCCATCCATCCATCTATCCATCCATCCATCCATCCATCCATCCATCCATCCATCCACCCATCCATCCATCCATCCACCCATCCACCCACCAACCCATCCATCCATCCATTCACCCATCCATCCATCCATCCATCGACCCATCCATCTATCCATTCATGCATCCATCCACCCATCCACAAACCCACCCACCCTCCCACCCATCCATCCATCCATCCATCCACCCATTAATCCATCCATCCATCCATCAACCCATCCATCCATCGACCCATCCCTCTATCCATCCATCCATCCAGCCAGCCAGCCAGCCATCCATCCATCCACCCATCCATGCATCCATCCACCCATCCACAAACCCACCCACCCTCCCACCCATCCATCCATCCATCCATCCACCCATTAATCCATCCATCCATCCATCCACCCATCCATCCATCGACCCATCCCTCTATCCATCCATCCATCCATCCATCCATCCATCTATTCATCCACCCATCCATCCAATCCATCCATCCATCCATCCATCCATCCATCCATCCATCCATCCATCCATCCATCCATCCATCCATCCATCCATCCATCCATCCATCCATCCCTACTTACCATGCCATCAGGAGTGATGTGTCCAGATTTGACGAGCCTTGCGTAGGTGACAGGGCGGGTGTAGTGGCTCTTAAGGTGAGGGTCGTGCAGACTCTGGTATTCACTGCACAGACCGGCTGCCACCGGGTCAAAGTCGAGGTCATCAGGCGTCTGGTGCAACTATGTGTATACAGAGAATTTACACACTATGAACATATGGGCCCTGTTGCATAAAACTTACCAATTATGGTAAATCTGTCATCAATGGTAACTACCATGGTAACAGCATTCAACAACCAATCAAATTCAAGGTTTCCATAGAAGTTGCCATTAGTAGCTAAGTTACCATTAATGGTAAGTTTTATGCAACAGGGCCATGGTCTTTTGTTATACAGGAACAAATTTCAAATGGGCCGCATTTCGTGTTCATAGTGACGAGTTTCATAAAGCTGTTTGTAAGTTTCACACAATTTTACCTCCAACTGGTGACCTTTCCTTTCCTTTCCTTTCTTCACCACAAAAGTGGGCCAATTATCCGAAAGAATACAACCACACGGTGTTACCGAAAGTTTACTATTTTCTAAATAGTATTTATTAGTAACTGGTGACCTGTTCATGTGTTAACTGAGATTAAATTTATTCGTTTTAACATATTGAGAGTGAAATTCCTACAATACAAATCAAATATGACAAATTAAACTTTGTTTCAGATGCGTGTTAACAAGAATTTTAATATAAAAAGGTCAGATTTCATCTTTCCATCGAAGTTACCATTGGAATAGCAATGTTACCATGATCATCTATAGTAAGTTTTATGCAACAGGGCTGAGACTAGGAGTAGGACCATGTGTGTATTTTGTTGTCAATTAATGGTAACTCCCATGGTAGTAGCAGCCAATAAGCTCTCATTATTGTGCATGTTGCCATGGTAGTTTCCATAGTTGAAAATATAACATGGCCTAGGACGTACCTTCTTACACAGGCCCGTGGTGAAGAGGACGATCTTGCCCTTGGGGGCGGGGACCATGGGCAGTTTGCTGTACATGGGTGTGTCCAGCATCCAGGCCGGTAGGGGAGGCAGGGGCACGGGGGGCTTGTCACCCCCCAGGTCAAACACAGTGCTGACCTGCAGCGCGCTCAGCTCCCTCCGCATGTCAGCCAGCGACAAGGTCTTGTACTCGTCATCGCTCACCTTCTCCATCATCATTGAGTTTGATTCTTTAGGCTGAAGAACATTCAATGGAGAGATGTTATCAAGTCATTCAACCCAGTCTTAGTACCTGGCATGTATGGAAAATTTGGTAGATACGGTGCGCCACCCACTGAAAATTCTGACAACCCGACTAAAACCTCATAAAAATCTATATATTGTGCTTATAAATGAATGTCAGTTTCCAGTTCTGTTATTGTGAGGGAAGTTCTAATACAGCATCTTGTTCCATTTCTCATGTTTCTTACACAAAAAAATGACCTGCAAAAATGACACTCTGCCTTTTGCACGTACACTCAATCACAAAATTGATGGTTGATGTAATTGTATGGGGCCATTTGCCATCTTCATCAAACAAGGGAATCACACATAACAAAAGCTAATTATTGAATTCATGATACCGAAATCAAACATGTGATTTTATATGCTTTGGATTGTAGCTAGTTGCAAGTTCATCATTCATAGGGGTATTATGCAGTTTACCGACTTGCCTTAGCAACGAGTTCAAGGTTTGGGGGCGGGGCCATAGGCCCCGCCCCCAAACCTTGAAGGAGGCCGGAGGCCTCCTTATAAAGGATTTGAGCCCGGTAGGGCTCAAAATCGGGGAAAACGGCAGGTTTGGGGCCACAAAAGTGGAAAAAAACGGTTCTACAGCAAAACAAACCCTCCTATACTACAGCTTTAGCTGTAGTAGGTTTGAAAAATCAGCCCACGACAACAATTAATTAATTAGTGAGGAGCTAAAAACATTATTTGTGAATGAGAGTCCGGAACTATTTTCAGGTGAAAAAGCATGAAAAATAATCAAAGTCCAAAGTTTACACGTGAGTCTATGGAGCTTGGCATCAGCGCGTCTATGACAAGCGTACTACGCGCGTAATGCGCACTTTTTTTCCATAGTAGTTGACTGCGATTGCGCGCTATGCGCGCTATGTTTACCACTGCATAGACTCCTGTATTAAAGCCCTATAAGGAAGCTGCCAGCAGTTAACTGTATACTAAACGGCAGCTCGAGAATCGTAGCGATCGTCCAGGAATCATGTTGTTATGGTGAAATTGTGTTGTCGTTTATTGCAATTGGATCACGTCGATGAATATCGCGGAGAGAACAATGTTTGAGGATAACTTGTGGGATCATTTTGCTTTTTGTTCTAGTGGTTTTTAACCGTCGGCGAGGAGATAATGAATTGATTGGATTTGGATGTGTGAAAGACGGATTTACAATTGAAGGTAAATGAATCGTTGGCTCGACCTTAAAAACCTAGGCATAACCCTAACCCTAAACCTAAGACCTAGAATTGGCTATCCTAACCCTAATTTTAAGGTATTTAGGACAGTTTGTAGATTAGAATCTTAAAGTTGAATTAAGAAGGGCGCGAATTCCCGTAAATTTTGGTTATACACACTTTATATAGTTCATAGAGGCTGTTCAAACAGAGAGCATATCAGAAAACTCATTTGAACGCTCAATATTCTGGTTTGAGAGTCGATATAAATTAGCCTGTTTAGAGTCCCCGATAAGCCTTGGACGCATAGGTACACGCTGAGCGTGACGTCACGGACGGGATTTGGGTAATATCCAGTGTCTGGTATCAATACAAAAATCAGTGCAGAAAGAGAGAGAAGATTTTACCAATGTTTTTCAAAGGAAGCCATATCAAACAATTACAAATCATATATACAAATCTTTACTCTCCATATGTAGAAAAAAGTATAAATAACGGTTTTCAAGTCTTAAATTGTGAAGTAAGATTGCAAACAATGAGTTATTAGTCAATATTTTCACTTGATTTTCTAATTTTCTGCAACTTGAGAATACTAGCGTAAAGTAGATCCGGCCATCGCCACCCAGCTCATACACACTCTCGAGAGCGCGCTGCTTGCTTGAACTTGTCCAGTATACTGCATGCTATGCGTATGGGCGCTCGTGTGTTTGTGTGTGTGTGTGTGTGTGCATGCTTGCAGCCAGCGCACGTGTACTCTATATTTATGTTGTGACGTGATCGCGAGAAACTTGTGCATGTTGGCTTTCTTTAGCTTTGAGTTTGAAATTAATCTTTAGGTATATTGCATCATTTTGAGGGTGTTTACATACGTTGGAGAATAAATACGACCACATATCTGCGTAGAGCATTTTCTATTTCACAAGTTCTCGCACACATATAATCACCAACTGATTGCCAGATGCACTGATTATTACATTGAATTTACAATTTTGTCTCTCATCCGCGGTGTTGAAGTCGAAAGACAAGGCAGTAAAATCGCTTCAAATGAGAAATATTGGAACACTAGAGACACATCATTGACTATATGACATTGCTTAATTCTCATTTATTTTCAAAAATCATTCACATAAAACCATAACAATAGAAGAAAAGTTCTGACGTGAAAGTAAATTCATTCATAATTGTACTAGCGTGTATGTCTATGCACACAATATACTGCACTGCTCGCTTTGTTTACTTTCTCACTGTGACCCATATCCCGTCCGTGACGTCACAGTGCTCGAACAATAGTCTCGAGTACTCATCGCCGGAGCGATCAGAGAAAATATGGTGAGGGATAAATCGTCTAAATTTAATATTCTAAGCTTATTTTAGGGGGTTAAAAGGTCTCTCATAGGTAAGCTAGTGTCATAAGGATGATATTAATGCAAATATCTCATTATTTGGGATCGTCTTCTTAATTCAACTTTAAGGAAATAGGTGTTTCAGCGGATGGATATCGTCGCCCAAAACACTCTGGATATTAGCGAGTCGCTGTAGAAACCCATGGCAATCGTATCTCGACCTAAAACTTGTAGGGACCCAATCACTCAAGTCAGTTCACATCGGGGATTGATCTAGATGACGTCAGGCACTCGTTGCTAACCTTCTTAACCTCGTTGCTAGAGGTGGGACTCAAGTCGGTAAAGTGCATAATACCCATTCATAGTGTTCAAAAGTTAGTTCGCCGCAGCGCAGCCGCGGTGAGTACTCAACCAGCGGTAACTGGCACATGTTTAGCGGGAGAGTTGGGCGTGCGTAATAGCTGCATTGCCGCTGAACAGACAGTGCAATCTGAAAGAGTGAATACCATCACCACAAATTACCTTATAAAATATACATTTCCGAAATATGATACTCACCTAGATTGCTCCAGCCGTTGAACACTATTTCCCCCGATTTTTCTCTCAGATTTTATTCCATTTTTTGTCCCTAACTTATCATAATTTAGGTGTGAATTTAGTTTCGTTACCCCCCAAACCCAACGTCGATACAACTTTTGTTTACATATTTCCGGTCTCGTACGTGTACGTGTATTCGTGCGTGCATGTATTTTGTACGTATATCACTCGCGCGTTATTTTCGAACACACAGCTACAGAGCAACCATGGCCATGTGGGTGATTGCGTCACATGGTAATGTTATGACGTCGTGATACCCTGGAAAACTTTTTCATGAATATTCATGACCTGAGTGATTGCCCAAATAAGACAGCTGAAAACAAATTTTCATTTCAACTCGATAGCATGATAGTTTCCGAGCCAACCATGGTATGATCCAACATACCCCGAGAAAAAATGCCATCGCATCTGTCATGTCCTTGGGGACAATGCTATAATTGTCAAACCTACAAAATACGTGTTAGATATACAAGGGCGGATATTGTTTTGCAAATAGGGGGGAGGGGGGGGGGGAGGGGGGGGAGGGGGGGGGGGGTAAAGAGATGCCAAAGTCAGGTAGGGGATATGTAGGGAATACAGGACACTGGCTTCTGTCATGCCCTGGCTGCCAGTATTGTAAGGTGCGTGTAGTCCCACGATGTCGGTTTCCTTGTGACATAGGCCTTGTACCCTTCTTTTACATACTGGCAGCCAGGGCATGGCAGAAGTTAGTGTTCGGTATTCCCTATTATATTCCACATACTAAGAATGTTGCTATATGATTGGTCAAGAGTTGATCACGTGATAAGGCGTAGTTTTTCCTATCATATCATCTGAGAATAAAAGTTCGTTACACTCTAGGTGATAGTACTTTTTGGTTTCGCTGATCTCTTCACTCCTCACAGTCCTAATGCGTGATTAATATTTTGAGTACGCGCTAAATAAAAGTGCGTTACACCCGGACTATCAGTTTTAGCTCGAAGCAGACGTCGCCGCGGTGCGCGGTTTTGCAAATTTGTGGTTATAGCGCGCTGCACCGCGGGCGTACGCGTACAAAGCAGTGCAAGCCTTCCATTTCCCCCACACAGTATTTCAGCAAAGCAAGTGTGCAATTCTCTACCATCTCGTACCAAAATTGACCTAGAATTTCACTTTTCTGTATTTTATTAGAATTATGAAGGGTGTTCTCGGAGGATCTATGTTCTCACCGATACCGCACAGGTAAGCGAATTTCGATTACTTCTTGCTTTTCCGACAAAATCTTACGAATTAGCGTCACTATGGCATAGTGTTCGTTGGAATTTGTAGAGTCTATATCGCAACGTGCACAAAGTCAATTTGCTTCCGGGTTTGGGAGCGTCGCGTGAATCATGTAGCCGCACCGACCCGAAAGCTTTAGTACGTTAAATTTTCATTTATTTCATAGATTGCTGGTATCAGATGTGGAATATAAAGCAAATAATCAACTTTTGGTTTCAGGCAATGAGACGAACTATCACTTCCTCGGCGATCTGAATGTATACGCTATATTCCTCAGCTAAAAGCTTCGGAAAGATAGCTTCATCCAGATCGCCTCGGAAGTGATACATGTAGTTCGTCCTATTACCTTCACCGACGTTATTTGCTTATTATATCCCTCATTAATATATTCCAGTTCGTTGTTTGGTTGAAAGAGTGTCACATGACCACAAATAGATGAACCATTTGAAGGAAGAGAGCTCAGAGGGAAGAAAAGTAATATTTCGTGACGTCAAAGGGAAAAAGTATATCCCTCATTAATATATTCCAGTTCGGTGATTGGTTGAAAGGGTGTCACGTGACCACAAATAGATGAACTATTTGAAGGAAAAGAGCTCAAAGGGAAGAAAGGTACTATTTCGTGACATCAGAGAGAAAAAAAGTATTATATCCCTCGTTAATATATTCTAGTTCGTTGATTGGTTCAAAAGGGGTGTCACATGACAACAAATAGATGAACTATTTGAAGGAAGAGAGCTCAGACGGAAGAAAAGTACTATTTCGTGACATCATGTCAAAAATAGTCTTTTTTCCCTCTGGACTATTGAAATCCGGGCTATCGGTGATCGATACCATTTTCATCGATTCATCCCAGGTAAATGCGCGACACGCAAAATCTACGCGATACATTTCTTTCCAGCTGCTTTTTGGCGTTTAAGCAGAAAATCATTGGGGGCGCTGCCGGAACTCAACTTAAATTTCCGTTGGTTTGCTCAAGCCGCAGGAAATAACAAAACACCTGAATCGGACTCAGGACTGCGTTCGGAGCTTAGAGCATGGGCACTATTACAAGGTCCATAAATGGTAAGGATACCGCACACCCTCCACTTAACCTCGGTGCAAATAGATTCCAAAGAATCCCTCATGCTTATGAAACATTTGTATATTATATGCCTCATTGATAGATCCAGTTCGTTGATTGGTTAAAAGGGTGTCACATGACCACAAATAGATGAACTATTTGAAGAAAAAGAGCTCAGAGGGAAGAAAAGCACTATTTCGCGACGTCAGAGGGAAAAAGTACTATTTCGTGACGTCACGTCAAAAACATTTTTTTTTCCCTCTGGACTCTCGATATCCAGGCTATCAGTGATCGATACAATTTTCATCAATTCATCCCAGGTAAATGCGCGACACGCAAAATCTACGCGAAATATTTCTTTCCAGCTGCATTTTGGTGTTTTAGCGGAAAATCATTGGGCGCGCTGCCGGAACTCTCGTGGTGTTGCTCAAGCCGTAGGAAATAGCAAAACATATGAATCGGGCTCCTGCATTCGGAGCTTAGAGCATGGGCACTACATTTCATCATCTTTATTCGGGATCTTTGTAGAATCTTTTGGTTCCCTCGGTGAAGTGTACTCCCTCCAATTAACCTCGGTGCAAATAGATTCCACAAGATCCCTCATGGTCATGAAATATTTGTATACTATTTCGCGACGTCATGTAAAAAATGGGTTTTTCCCCTCTGGACTATTGATATCCGGGCTATCGGTGATCGATACAATTTTCATCGATTCATATCAAGTAAATACCGCACACCCTCCACTTAACCTCGGTGCAATTAGATTCCACAAGATTCCTCATGATCATGAAATATTTGTATACTATTCCCTACATGTACCCTACAAGCTAGATTTTGCGTACGGGCCATCGGGGTTTGGGCGTAGTGGGGGCGTAGTGACATTACCCCCATTAAAAAAGGCATTCCAAAGTGGGGGGGGGGGGGGGGGCATCCGCCACTGGAAACAACAATGCAATATATTTCCGGCACTTATGAGATGCGTCATACGAGGAAGTGAAAGTGAGGCTGCTTTCTCTGGCATGATCAGATGATATGAAATAGCATTCATGACCAAATATCTTATTCTGTCTTCAGGGATACGTGCCATAGCATGTCTGCATACAGTAATATGATAGTTTATGTTATATTTCATAATCATATACAAATTGAATTGGAGGGGAAAGAAGGAGAGAGACAGAGAGCGAGAGAGACAGACAAAGAGACAGAGAGAAAGATGCAGAGAGAGAGATGGGTGAAGTGATCAGTCTTGTTTATCAGTGTATATTAATTGATAATGTCCGTGTTGACTTTGATATGCCATAAGTATATATAAAAATGCGAGTCTGTTTTCCCTTTCATACAATGATAGTACTGGTGTGTGTGTGTGTGTGTGTGTGTGTGTGATAAGATATTTATGTAACATATGATTATTTACAAAAATATAATTGGAAAGTTTATATGATACTGCTTTGGTAGGTTATGGAAAGATTTTTTTAAAACTATGACAGTTGTGAACGCGGGAGTGAAGAGGGGAGCGTGAGCAGGTTGGGGAAGGTAAGGGTGGGGGTTGAGGTGGGAGGGTTAAAAGAAAGGGGGTATACATGTAGAAGTTAGTGTATTTTTTTTGTTTGTTTGTTTGTTTGTTTGTTTGTTTGTTTGTTTTTTTGGGGGGGGTATATAGAGAATTTAAGGGAAGGGTAGTTTAAGCGGTTCTGTATATGGTTGGGGTGGGTTGGTGTCAGGGGCTTGGGGGGGGGGGGGGTGGCTGTCCAGATGGGAGTTAGGAATGGTTAGGACTAATTTTAGGGGTGTATTATAGGTTGGGGGATTAGTGGACTTGTTGATTTAAAACTTGATTCCGGAAGCTATTCGCTCAGTTTATTTGATTAAACATCGTTACATGATTATAACAATTGAGTAATTATATTTAATATTTTCAGCTATTTTATTGTAATTAATTTGTACTTACAAATGCATATATATATAATTTGCATGATTGTTTTGTTTAATTTGTGTTGATATATTTAAACTGATTGTATGAATTTAATTTGTATTATTATGGAATCAGAATAAAGATCATTGGGAAAAAAAAAAGTGTGTGTGTGTGTGTGTGTGTGTTTTGAGGCGAATCCTTCGCTTGATCCTGAAATCAAAACAGAACAGGCCTGCACTGTTTGCACCACGATTAAGCAGTGGTCATGGTGGTGATGAGCCTTATCATCTTACTTAACATACACATTAATTCTCTCCCCCCCCCCCCCTCTCTCTCTATCTCTCGCTTCCCTTCTCCCTCCTCTTTCTCTCTCGTTCCTCTTTTCCCTCCCTTCCCCCTTCTCTCTCTCTCTCGTTCCCATTTTCCCTCCCTTCCTTCTTCCCTCTCTCTCTCTCTCTCTCTCTCTCTCTCTCTCTCTCATTTTTTCAGTCTCTCATTCTCTCCATCGATCCCTCTCTCGGTCCCTCACTATTTAGCTGTCACTTCCTTCCTCTTCCCTTTTCTACCCACCTCTCCATTCTCAGTCTACCTCCCAACTCTTCGCCTCAAAATTTATCTATTCCATTTGCTTCTCTCAATAATTCTTATTTTTCTCTCTCATCACCTGTGTATCCACCGGTGCTCTGTTATTTGACATTTTCAAATCATTAATTTTAGAATATCCTTCCGGCCCTCTATGTTTCCTTTTTGTTTTTAGCCCCTCTCTTACTCACTCTCTCCTCTCTTTCTCTCCCATTCGTGCATCACCCATCCCCTGTTATGTTTTACCAAAATTTTACTGATTTAAAGGAAAAATCCATCCTAAAGTTCATAAAATATGACAAAAACTTATTAGTGAAGTTTTGACGAACATAAATGCTTTTTTGTTCCTTTGACGGATTTCGCAAAACTTTCACCATTTTTTTTTCTCACCTTTTTGCTTTCATTAAAATCAACTTAACTTCAGGGTGGACTTTCCTTTTAAGCTTTCATTTAATGTCCCTTTAATTCTACTACCCTAACATATCCAACGTTTTACCATTTTGTCTATTTGTTTCTTTCCATTCTCTTATCTGTTCCTACCTTTTCTTCATATTATTTCTTCTTCTCTTTCTTCTATAATCATATCTATTTTTCTAGCGCATGAAAAACAGCGAAATAAACAAAGCCGCTTAAAAGAATATCTGTGCGTTTTACGTATTTTATTCAATATTTAGTTCGTTTTGTATACAAAGTAATATCAAAATATCGATGCACAGTTACAATAAGAACGCATCATCTGATTATATATTCTATATATAGGTACAGGCGCGAAGTATTCAGTCATAAAATAATGCCACATTCCTTACAGGAAATAACATGTCCATGAATTTGTTGGCACAGCGTATTCTACCAGCTTGGATGAGAGGCATGAGTGGGAAACGACTTCCTTCAACTCGGAAATGTCGCGTCTGAATATCATAATATTTGCATTAAGTATATAATTCCTTTTGACTAAAGTATCAATCATGCATTCCATAATACTTGGATAACACTTACTACTACTTACTGAGAGGCATGAGAGGGCATCGATTTCCTCCAACTCGGAAATGTCGCGTCTGAATAATATAATATTCGCATTATTCCTTTTGACTGTTGAACGACCCGAAACTACGGCGTTGAGTCAGCTCTAAGATGTCAATCATGCATTCCATATAATACTTGTATAACACTTAATAAATATTATTAATAATAATATTGAGCTCTTATATAGCGCTTAATAAAACACGGTTTCTAAGCGCTTTACAATGTAAAAATAAAATGAACAAAACAAGTACAGCATAATGATTTTAAGTGGAGACAAGTATGAGATATAAGTGTATAACATTAAATATCAAGCGTATATCAACACAATAAATGGAATAGAAGATAAACAAACATTAAGAGTTAGTGAAATATCAATGATATAACAAAAAATGAATGAACGAAATAGCAAGAAAACTGGTCATTGCAACAGCTTACTTGTTTTGTTGAGTGAAAAGATGGGTTTTAAGTCGATTTTCAAAGGCATCGACAGTTGGAGAATTTTTAATGTGAGAAGGGAGATCAGTCCAGAGCCCAGGGGCACACACCGAGAATGCACGACCACCATAACGGGTACGAGTGCGCGGGCCAGGTGCAAGTTGGAGTTTTGATAATTACACTTACTATTACATCCACATGTACTATTATTACTTGTGTTATACTACAGCTACTACTCCTATTACTACTACTGTTACTGCTACTCAAATTACTTCTCCTAGTCCTATACTACTAATAACAATAATAATGCTGATAATAATAATAATAAATAAATAAATAATAATAATAATAACAATGATATTAACAATAATAGTAAAAATAATGATAATAATAACGATAATAACAATAATAATAATAAAAACAATGCAATAGCCGTTTATTCATTATCATCATAATGTTATCAAAATCCAACACAGTGTAGCATACTGTGTGATATTGACAAGACTCTCTAAACATGCTAAACTCAACATCACACGTGCGTGAAGCTTTCAAGTCCCAAAATAATACTACATGCCTTGAGGGAAATAAAACTTATTTTGTTGGCACAACGTCGAATGGGGACTTTCCTTTCGTTTGGAAATGTCCTGTCTAAACAAACATGGTGGAGGCATTAAATCTTTCCCGCTAATGATTGGAGATCAGTAAACAGACCTAACGGATGATATTTAAGCTTTTGAGAGCCAGTCCACTTGTTGCTCTGTTGGATTTGTGTATATTACTGGTGAAGGAGTAAATATATGGTACAAAAAGGGCTAGCGATGGTGTGTCCAGTTTGTTTCGACAAAAGCGCATCTCACATATAATAATTAATTGTATTGAACTGAAACTCTTTCCGTGTCAATGGTGCATTTCGGCACGATTATTACATATAAAGTCTATAGACCAGCAGTTTGTCTGACATACAATGGGTTAAAGGTGATATTCATAGGAAATAAAATCAAATAAATATAGTTTATTTTATAATTGAATGAGTTATTAAATCAATTCATGCAGCTAACATGCCATGAAAGTGTTCAGTTTTGTGTTTAATGAAAGTAAAATTTTACTAAATTGACTCTCTTCCTGACCTACGAAATCGCCTCAGGGAAAGTGGCGTTGTGTGTACGTCACAGCCGGGATACGGTTCACAATGACCATTGTGTATCACACCTGTTAATCCACTAGCAACTGCCATCACAGTGTCATTAACAATGCCTGATGCTTCTGGCGGAAAAGAAGCTGCGGATTGGCATGTTTGATGCACAATAACGCCTCCCTTTTCTTACGTCAGACCTAAAGGCCGTTTTGGATGACAGTAGGGCAAATTTGTCCCCGAGAATACGGTGATTGTTTTCACCCTAATTTCACTTTTTGGAAAGTGATATATTGTTTGAATGTCATCCGAGCTCATTGTATGGCTTATAAGCTTTCTGTAGATGAATATCTTCATATTTTTGGATTCACTATGAATATCACCTTTAAACGATAAAAAAAACTTAAGGCATGCATATTCAAGGAGGGTTAGAAGTTGTAAGAAACCCATTATCAATTTGACATTTTTTGTTTGATTTCAGGATGACAAGAAGGAATCATCTCAACATGATAAAAACGTTGAAATTGATCGAAATGCGAACCCGATGGCGACCGAAGAACGGTTCTGTTATGAAAAAAAAACCTCAACGGATAACAGATTGGAATCATTCATTCTTTCATTTACCCTGCTTTAACCTCATTTGTGTGCTATTTTCTTTGCTGAAAATACAAAGTTCTTCAAAAAGATACGTAGCATTTTTTCCTGTGCATTTGATCATTAGAAACACGTTTTTTACACACGCAACTTTATTGGGAAGATTTATTTCTTCATAAAAGAAAAAAAGAAGAAAAAGACCAATCTATGGATTCATGTAACACACGAAATGTGGGAGAGCAACTCTCACGCAAAATCAAAATTCTAAAAAAAAAATCATAACTTTCTAATTCTTTGACGGGTTTTTGTCAAACTTTCACTAATATGTTGCTTTAATTTTCTGCCGTGAGCAAAACTTATTTCACGTAAAGGCGGATTTTTCCCTTTAATTAAATCATTTTTTTTTCTAATCATGTTTTTCATTTGAAACGAAAACGAACTTCACAGAACAATACAACTTTTTGCAACGTTGTATTTTATGTTGAAGAAATGTTGTAAATTCTTTTACGATTTGACTTAATGATTATTTACACACGCTGTTTAATATCTAATGACTAAAGAAAGTGTGCAGGATGATAGGAATGTATTTCTGTTTAGAAACTAACTCAAGTGGTATTACGACTTTCCAACATAACTTCCGGTGGATAACATCCTCCCTTTTCTGCCTAGCTTGACAGCTTATTTGTTGAGTGCCTTATTATTTTTTTTTCTGTACATTAGTATAATTATTTAGGTCATTCACCGACGTACTCCAGTAAAAAAAAACATTGCTTTTCTGTCTTATTCTTTTCTCTTTCATTATTTTTTCTAGGCGCTATATTCTCCCAAGATAATGCTTTTTGAGTAAATATATACTCACAAAATGATACATTTGGAACAGCCTTTCAGAGATGTGGAATATACTGACAATTTAACATTTGTTGGAACAACCCTTCATAAAATATATGTGTTCACGATAATGATATTTAATTTTCGAATAACATTTAGCACTAAAATGCATCTGATGCATTCAATTTTTGAAATACCTGTCATCATAGAACTTAAACCATCAAAAAAATGATTTGCCAAAAACTCGTCCTAATTAGGAAGCAATTCAAAATTATTTCACTATCGTTGTTTGATGTCTTTCGTTCGACAAGCACGCATAAACACGAAGAAATACATTAGTGAAGGTTTGACAAGCATCCGTCAAAGGATAAGAAAGGTATGATCTTTTAATATTTAAAATTTGTGACGTCACGTAGAGGTGCTCTCCCATATTTTGTTTGCTCTTTGATTCCATAATTGGTTCTCTGTTTTTGAAGAAGGATTTGTTATTCGAATTATGCGTGTGAAAACGCGTTTCTAATGCTGTATCTAAGGCACAGGTAAAATGATGCATATCCTTTTGAGAAAATTGATAATCGTAACTTTAAAATCCTTTGGTGGATTTTCATCAAACCCTCACCAACATGTCTATAAGTCTGCTGTAATTACAATTATATACAATTTCTTAGACAATGTCCGTCTTCTACAATTATCCCTAAATTTTGACAAAATGAAGATTTACATTGCAAATAACCCATATGGTACACATTGTGATTCAAATTGAGTTAGAAGGGTTTCAAGTTATTCGTTTTTGTTTCTTTTATCAACTACAGCATACAAAGCAGATGCATCACGTGGTTCCTCCTTGGCAATCTTTGAGGATCGGTCGACGACAGCGCAGTGGACGCCAACAATGGGTGCATTGTCGCGATTGTCCTCTGGTCTCCCCGGGGAGTAGTGGGCCACCCCCTTCCTCGGTCCAGGACCTTTATCAGGTACCGCGTAGAGATCCACCACGATGGCATCCCCACGACCATGTGGTGCACCATAGCTGTGCTTCGAGCCTTTTGGGAATTCTTGAGATGGAGTGACGTCATCACTGCGGCCCCTTGATGAAAGTGATGGGTGTATCACCTCCCCTTGGTCATCGCGGAGATCTCGGAAGGAAACCTTGCCGGACTTGCTCGCTTTGTCTGGCATGGCGTACAGCGGCTCGCCGGCGTCGACGGTTGTCGAGGGATCAGTGGTCGGTCTCGTACGGCTATCGTTGCTGTTGAAATCATACAGCTGGTTATCGACCATTCCACCAGATGAAAAACTACTGCTGTCAAGTTTTCCTTCTGCTCCTTTCTCAGTCTCTTCAATCTCCCCTGCATGTCCGGGCGGAGCAGTGTCCTGGATGCTCGCATAGCACATGTCTGTTTCCTCAATCTCTATCTGTTCTTTTCCCGTTTCGTGTCGACCTGAAGTCGACCCACCCGGTGCTCGCTCTCGCTTCCGGCGAAATCTTAAAACGACGATCGCGACCACCAACATCAATATCACTGACGATCCCACCACGCTTACAATAACCATAGCTCCTCCAGATGCGCTTTTCTGTTTGTCTGTTTCCTTTGGGATATTTTGGAAAGGGTTCCCGGCATGGGAGGATGTAGAAACTGATACAGGGTCTTGTAAACTACTGGTAATTTTGCCACGCGTGAAAGGGTGATTCGGCGGCGAAGTGGATTTTTTAGTTGGTGTAGTAATGCTAGTCGGCATCGAAGACGTTGTCGTTGTGGACTGAAGAGAAGGCGATGAAGTGGGTGTATCAGTTGGTGTAGTCGTGATAGTCGTCATGACAGTTGTGGTCTTTCGTGTAGTAGGACCAAGCGTTGGAAGAGCTGGTACGATACACGAAATGTTTCCTTCGAAATCTATGAACGGGTTCACAGTAATGGTCATGTTCCTTTTTAATGCCTTTACCGTCGTAAATATGATCTTGTTACCTAGTTTAGAACCTGCTATCCGCTTGTTAGGAAGTTGGATAAAGGTTTCCGCAAGGGCAAAGTTTGGAGTAATTTTAGTATGAAGGGTACATGTAACATTCTTTCTCGTTCGAGCTGTTCCATGATCCAACAAGGGTTCTGTGGTCACGATACACGGGCAGTCAACGACCATGGTGTCATACTGTTGAAGGATTTCACTCGAATAACATACATATACAGCTGAATTCGCGATCGTCATGTTGAACACAGTAAGCGAGAAGATATCATGACCTGGTGTCGTAGAGACGATGTGTTGGCATACCACGGTTGGGCCTACATAGTCTGGGTAGTAGTATATTTGGTTGTTCAATGCTGGCTGTAAATTTGAAATATACTTTACAGACTTGCTGTTGACATCATTGTCACTATACCAGTAAACATTTCCAAGGTTATTGCGAAATCGGCATTTAAATGTATAATCGTCACCAGCATTTATAACGATCCTTTTAAGAGAAGTGTCCGCTTGTCCATTGGCAGCCATACAAGCCATCAGAAGGACGAGGAAGCATTTGTAGCTCAACATCTTTCTGTAGACAGTCACACGATATCTAAGCCGATGAGCACAGCAAAAAAAAAGTTCTTGAAAGAGATTTCCAAAATTACAGCCAAGATGTCAGCACAGACGCGTTGAAAATGTTAAAAACTCTGTTAGGCGTGGTCGTCTTATATAGCCAAGCAAACCGATTATCTACTACATTTTCACTTCCTTATTCACACACGATGGTAGCCTGCCTTCCAGGCTGTGGGGCGTTTCTGAAACAATTTTTTTTAGAAAGGGGGCTAGGAGCAGTAGACTAACTTATTCTTGATTTCTTTCAAATACAGTGTTAAAGAGGGAAGTGCATGATACAGTCTTAGAATACTATCGATTTATTTCTTTTTCAGTTTGGATCAGATCTGCCCAACAGCTTGAAAGCCTTGACACCACTATGGTGGTCCGTGTCAGATGTGCTTTGGTGAGAAAACTTGGGGTGGCGGTCGGAGTAAATTATCATTTTGTCTGGAAAACCTTGCGGCGCCAATGGCACGATTTAACAAAAACATGTTTGTTATCGACCAACAGTTTTACAAATCATAATTATATCGGATGGAAGCGCATGAAAAGAAAAGAAAACAAACGAAAATCATGAACGTGATGAAAACGTCAAGCAACAACATAATTGAAAAAATGTTGGTTCAGATCACACGGAGAATCCAGGCACAGCACATTTTTAAGACCTTGAATACACACACGCGCACTCACACACACAGATACATACTCACATACACACTTCCCGCACATTTGTAATCTGAAAGGAAGAGTTTGGCAAAAGTATATTTCACCCTCTTAGTCCTACAGGTGAAACACTTTGTTTTCATCATATGGTACTGGAACTGTTTAGTGCCTAAAGGATTAAAAGACGATGTATTATGTCCGGTTGGGAAGATATCGATAACGAGATGCATATCATCTTGATGGGAAACAAGGGGTGGAGCGGAAAGGGGGAGGGGGCGGGACGGTACACCCTTCCCTATCCGGTCTGACACTAGGTTTACGTGGAAACTGAGTGGACATGCTTAGTTAAGACAATTCTTGCATTAGTTAAGAGTGAAAGTAAAGAGGGCTCGTTTATCCAGAGTTGTGTCTTGTACAAATGTGGAGCTTGTTGAGGATGTGAAACCTGGGAATTGAAAGTACATGTATTGTGTGACCATTTTGCGCCAAAGAATATCTTTAGATGCATACTACCATGTAACTCTCAACCTATCAATTACACTATATTCAATCGAAAATATTGAAAAAATGAGTACTTAATGTTTTGTAGAAAACAAATCAGTATGATATAATTATACTCTTTTGCTTGTGAATTATGTAAAGTATTAGACGCATGGTTTTCCTTCATGGAAAAGATTTCATTCCGTCATCAAAAACAGAAGGGGAATTTATCGTATCGTACAAACACATAACCACTTTGAGATCTAACACTTGACATCACACAATGAAAATTTAAAAGTCATACTCTTAATTATCCTTTGAGGGATATACATCAAACCTTCACTAAATTATTTTTCCTGCTATAATCATGATAATTACAACCAATACCATGAATACGGTTGGAGTTTCCCTTCAAAGGTAATATGGGAAGACAAAAGAATAGTTGCGGCATGTCAGGAACTAAAAAAAATCTCAAAACCTCCTTGTAGAGAGTAAAGCGCATAGAGATCAAGACAGAATCATAACGTGCAAAAAGAAATTGCATTAAGTATATGATTTGGTGCAAGAGGAATACATCCAGGAGAACTGACATCACAAAAGCAGCAACTGAGAACCAATCATCCAGACTTGCCTGGATCACGATCAATGAGATTACAGGAAGAAAGGCAAGCAGAGTAGGGAAGTTGTCTGGGAAATCAGCTGAGGAAAGGTGTAACAAGTGGAAGAATTACTTTAGCTCGCTCCTAGGAAAACCACCAGAGGTGGATAATGACATAGATGAAATACAACCAATAGTAAATCACATATTACCAATCAAGACAGATGCCTTCGATATGGATGAGCTGCAGGAGGTTTTACAGAAATTACCAAACAGAAAGGCTGCCTAAGGATGCTCTTTGAGAGGAGCAAACCAGAAGTTTGGTCTTCAAGTGGAATTGTACCAATTCCAAAGAAGGGTGATTTGAGTGAAGCCTCCAATTACCGAGGGATTAGCCTGACTCCAATTGCTGCAAAGATCTTCAATAGAATGATTTTGAACAGAATTCGTCCTCATGTTGACCCCTTTCTGAGGCCACATCAAAATGGCTTCAGAGAAAAACGCTCGACCACCTCTCATATCCTAGCTCTACGTAGGCTCATTGAAGGTATCTATGATAAAAACCTCACCTGTGTCATTACCTGCATAGTTTTCAAAAAAACATTTGATTCTATTCATCGTGCTAGAATGCTAGAAATTTTGAGAGCCTACGGAATCCCTGGAAGTATTACTTCGGCTATTTCAACGATGTACTACATTTTTAAATTTTAAATTTGACATTCTCGCTGGAGTTCTACAGGGTGATACATTGGCCCCCTTTCTTTTCATCATAGTCGGCCTTGATTACGTTATGCGCCAGGCAATTCGCGGCAACAATGATGAACTGGGCTTCACCGTAGGCCACGCCGTAGTCAAAGATACCCTGCGGAAGTTTTAACTGACTTGGACTTTGCAGATGACATTGCCTTGATATCAGACACACTTGAACAAGCTCAGGAACCCCTACGCAGAGTTGAGGATATGGCTAGCTCTAGCTCTGCTAGCTCTAGCTCAAATGAAGATCAATCTTTTTAAGGCAACAGTAGAAAGCATTCTTCTCAAGAATCTCTCAAGTACTTCAGAAGAGACGACTCAAACTTGCCGGGCAATGCTACAGAAGTGCTCATGAACCAGTCTCAAAACTTGTATTGTGGGCACCAACACAAGGAAAACGGGGCCGTGGAAGACCGGCTACTAACTACATAAACCGGATCACTAGAGATACAGGACCTAACCTTGATGAACTGGAACAAATAATCGACGACAGGGATCAGTGGAGGACCATCGCCAACAATGTTTTCGACCGTGGTCGATCATGATGATGAATGAATTCCCTTCAATATTTTGGTAAAACTAGAGTCATGATATTTATTACTTTTCTGAATATTAGAACCCAATACGTTATACAGAGCGTATAAAAAAAAGGGTAATCGAAGTTCAGATGCTAATAACTTAAAAAGTATAAATTTTCACACTTATTTCTAGGATTAGATATAAAGTGCAACAAAACAGCTTTCATTTGGTACCTTTCCCATATCAGCAATGTCAAACATCACTGAGTTCTTTGTCTTTGAAGATGACAGGCGCAAAACCCACTTTTTGCAAATTTGGGTAATGAATGAATTCCACACATACATACATACAACTATTAAAAAATGTGTTTTGATTCAGCTCAGGCTAGAAAAATACATTCCTGATATCACATATGAATGAATACATTGTTTACAACGGATTGACTACATGAACTATTCGGTGGAAGGGTAGTTTTGCTCAATCCCGAGGTGGAAAGGCCCCTAGGTCTTTTGACTTGACATCTAGTGATTTCTTCATGCATCTACTCTTTGTGACCTCATGGAATTGCAGAACCACATTCGACAAGAAGTGAATGTTTTGCAAAATAAGCCGGCTGTGGTAAGATGTGCTGTCCAAGACGTGTCCAAGACATGCGTCGACACTGTCAAAAGTGTCTTGAAATGGGAGGAGGACAAGTGGAAGGTGTAGATGCATGATGTAAGATAAAGCGATCATTGTTATCAGTTTTTAAAACGAAAATGTAATGCAAACTGAACACATAATTCCACATTTACCCAACATTTTGATATCTTACAAACTTGCAAAAAGCATGTTTTCGACATGTCTTCTTCGAGAACAATTTACTCAGTCATGCATGATGCTTTGCTGCAAAAAGGGTATCAAATGAAAGCAGAAAAGTTACTCTTTAATCATAACTTACATTCATATTGTGATCATGGATAATTGTGAAATGATTGACCTTTTAACTCCGATTACCTTTTTTATATACGCCCTATATAGCGGGTATCGTGTAATAGGCGAATCACACCTTTTACACGTTAAAGGGAATATACTGTACTGGGAAGACAAAAAAACCTTCAAGAGGTGATCGTGAGCAATATTCTTACCAATGGTCTTAAACTTGTGCATTTATCCATTTTAGAAACTTGCTGAAAGTTATTTGCCCTCAAATGATGTGATGAGAAATTAAAAACATGTACAACAGCGTGATTTCAATTTTCATATCTTTATTCACCTCTTGAAAATATCCTCTTCTTTCAGAGAGAACAGTGCATGTATAAACTTTATACAAAAATTGCCATTCTCAGGTGACATACATAAAATATATTTCAAATATGTAACACACATATGACAACAAAGCAAACATATGGGTACATGCCACATGTATGACAAAATACACATGATTTCATTTGGTAGTGCATGTTTATATTATTGTATTTGAATAATATCAAAATAGAACTACAGTATAATAGCCAACATCGAAGCCCACCCCGATTCTGAGCATTAAAAGCCATTTTTTATGATTTGTACACAAATCCAGAAAATGTTCAAAAATGTCATCTGCGTGATTGCATATTGTGTAATGGTGGTACATGTATCAGATACCTAAAAGAATTATGTCAAAAAATGTGCAAAACTTGAAAGAAACGAGGCACAAGTGCTTGTAACATTTTAATGTTTATGACTCATCACACAAAATGTTCATATTCCTCTTAAGAGAGGGTTGAAACTTCAAAGACAAGTCTTCTTTTATGTGATCTATGAATTAAAGACAGTGTGTCCCATTTGCAAAAGTCATGAAATGCGGCAGGAATCAGCACTGTACCCAACAATAATGTGTATGAAATCTCAGTCAGAGTTTTACAAACCTTTTCAGCAAAAGTTGAAAACTATTCCTGTTTACGTTTGAAATGTAGCGACCATAGTGTGCATTCATAGACCGTATGGCATCACTCACTGTTATTAGCCAGTGGTGCACCGCATGCCTCAATGTATCAGTGTGGGGTGTGAACAGTCGTGATGTGCGCCATTGTGTATAGCAGTCTTCAGTCTCTACCTTACAGTAACACATCCACAACCTCCTCAAAATCTAGCAAAGTTTCCAGTTCTATCATTGGGAGGGAGGCTCATACATCAAGTGTATTTTCTTCCATTTTCTGTGTTTTTTATACAAAATTTTATTTGTTTGACCTGGAAAAAGGGGCAACCCTGTCATTAAAGGGAGAAAAGTATGTGATGAGAAATAAAAACATGTACTCAACATCGTGATTTCAATTTTCATATCTTTATTCAACTTTTGAAAATATCCTCTTCTTTCAGAGAGAACAGAACAGGTTTAAACTTTGTATAAAAATTGTCATTCTCAGGTGGCATACATAAAATATATACAGTATTTCAAATACATGTAACACACACATGACAACAAATCTAACATACATGCCACATGTACGACAAAATGAAAAATACAGATAACTTTGCAGTGATATATCAGGCACCTTTAATGCTGCACCCTGTTGCATAAAACTTGCCATTGATGCTAACTTTCCTACCAATGGCAATTTCTATGGATACCTTGAATTTCATTGGCTATCAAACGATGTTACCATGTCACAATGTTACCATGTTGACAGCAGAGTTACCATTTATTGTAAGTTTTATGCAACAGGCCCTGTTCTATTTAAAACTGACAACATAAAGCAGACCAAACAAATTATCTTACCAACACACATACTGCACCATGGCCCTGTTGCATAAAACTTACCACTGATGGTAACTTTGATTCCAATGTCAACTTCTATATGGAAACATTGAATTTGATTGGCTGTTGAGCGATGTTACCGTGGTAGTTACCACTGATGACAGAGTTACCATTAATGGTACGTTTTATGCAACAAGGGTGGTGTTTATCAACTTTGTTCTAGCCTATAATCAGCTTATCCAAAAGAGATTAGAAAATGCAGATTCTGTCTGTGGCAGAGTTTATGAACTCTCTGAAGATAGAAAATGCGGATTCAAACTTCAGGGCCCTGTTGCATAAAACTTGCCATTAATGGTAACTCTGCCATCAATGGTAACTTCTATGAAACCTTGAATTTCATTGGCTGTCGAGCGGTGTTACCATGGTAGTTACCATTGATGACAGAGTTACTATTAATTGTAAGTTTTATGCATCGGGGCCCAGAAACTTGATAAATGTAGCCTCTGTTTATGGGTGGGTTTACGAATAAGAAACAAGTCAGAAACAGTGATTCAAACGTTAGAAAGTTGATAAATGCACCCAGTGGCACGATTCATTCCATGGCCCTGTTGCATAAAACCTACCACATATGGTAAATTTGCTACCAATGGCAACTTCTATATGGAAACCTTGAATTGGACTGGCTGTTGAACGATGTTACCATGGTACATGTTGTTATAATCGATGGCAGAGTTAACATTAATGGCAAGTTTTATGCGATGGGGCCCATATTAATCTGCCTTATTCTTTGAAGTCACAATGGAACGCTGGGCATGTTTTTATTCTTTGATGTAAGCATGGTCACAGCTCATCAGAAAATCAGTGAAACACATCATCTCTAATATGAATTTTTGGCAAAAGTGATGTATTAACCATGTCCTATAAAAGCTCTGATTTCAAATTTTCCTCACCATATTCCATCAAAATGAAATCACATAACATAATTACAAGTAGCGTCCCTTTTCAAATGACCATCATTTCTTTTATGTCCAAAAGTTAGCAGAATAGTTGTTTGACAAAGTATTTGTAAGATTTTACCAATTTCTGGGGTTCGCCTTCTCATGATGATAGAAGTGAAATCACATTAAAGACAGCCCGTTCCTTTTTCAGATCATCACAAAAACATCGAAACATTGGCAAAACATATAGAGAAGTGTTAGCAAGCTGTGTATTCATAATTTGAAACTAATACGTAGTGTAAAATTCAAATAATGCACGTAAACAACGTCTGATTAATAGTCTTTACCTCAGGCTCTTAGCAGTTTGTGTTGAAATATCTGCTTTATTGATTAATCTGTTTATTAAATTATAAAACGCGTTATGAAAAAAAATGTGCTATAGAAGGAATCATCTCCAAAGTTTGGTAATTACTCATAAAATTAGGATTTCACACATGCATAATAACCACATACATACTGTAACAAAGACTAATACTTTTTTCGTAGTACGAAAAAAGTCGGTTTGAAATTTAACGGATGAAATTTTTACATATACAGAAAGCTTCAACATGCTATATTCTTAGAAATGGTCTTGAATCACACTTTCTTCAATTTACGATCGTGATAGACGATTTCAAATTTTAAGCTTGCAAAAGGGACGGACAATCTTTAAACATTTGAAATGACGGCACCAGCAGGGTAATTGTCTGCACAACCTTTCCTTTGTAAATGTACAGGTGATTGTTGGAAAGAACTGGGCCTGCTCACCGACTATTGGGAGTTTGCTGCCCTCATTGTTCACTTCCCCTGAACGACTCCTGAATGTTTGAGCGCAGTTCTCTCCTTGTTTGTGACTGGTTCACTCTCAGACGAGGCCCAATGTTCATGGACTCGAGTTCTTGAAAGAGCAGCTCGCAGGCGTCTTGCTCACTATTTGAGTTTGCTGCCATCATTATTCTCTTTCATCAAGTTCTGTCCTTGCTTTTGATTGGTTGGTCTGATGCAAGGGACAATGTTAATGGACTGCAGTTCTTAGAAGAGCAGCTTGCAGCCTTCTCGCTCGCTATGAGAGTTTGCTGCCCTCAATGGTCACTTTCATTTAGTTCTGTCCTCATTTGTGATTGCTTCACTCTGCATATTTCTTGAGTTTGAGACGAGGCACAATGTTCATAGACTGCAGTTCTTGGAAGAGCAGCTTGCAGGCATACGGGATGCGTAGAGAAGAGATGTTGAGGGAACTCCGGCAGTACGGACACCTAGCACCAAGGAAAGAGAGGTTGGCAAATAATCATAAACCCTTTCAGTACTAAGCCAAGAAAAACCCGATTCCTTATTACAGTTTCCATTGATGGTAACTACCATGGCAACAGTTGTCAGGTTTGCACTTGTTGCCATGGTAGGTACCATTGATGGTAAGTTGCAATAATTGAAAACCTATGCAACATGGCCCAGGACTGTTTGCAATGGCAGCAAAAAAAAATCATGATTCTTCTAAATCGCCAAAAAGAAGTGAAAGTTGCTTAAGCCCGAAAGGTTTTTGGAAATTTTTAGAGTGTGACTTGTTTTTTTTTTAACAATACAACATTTTGCCTGTGTAAAGCGTCTCAGAGAAGTACATGGCGCACACTCTCAATGGTCATGTGGCATATGTGCTCTTTATGGTACTGAGAGTGTGAAGATAATGATAATAGGAAAATCAATTTTGGCTCACATCTACAGCCTGTCCTATAAAGAATTACGATTGATCTGAATCAATGGCGAGTCTAATGTACAGAGTTACGACTGATATCAATCACAAGTCAAGTTGCAATCAATCGGACTTTGTTATAAGACAGGGCCCTGAGATTGTTTCTATCCTTATGCAAGTGTTAACCAGACTTTAAAGAATTATTAAGTCTGTAACTTGTTACCGCCGGTCAATGCGAGGCGCTTCAACGGTCTATTGTTGGTCAAGTACCCGGATACGCCGGCTATTAGTATTGGACCATTTATGAGCAGATTTCAGTTAGTGCGCTGCACTGACCATAGGGTATTTAAACCCCTACTTACTACAATTTTGTATCACACCTGACGAAGTGTTGCAGCGGCGCACGAAACGTCGTGATCTTTTCGATTCAGTTTACCTTACATTGCGAGACAAACGATTATCAGTAGCCATTTATCCGCAATGAGTAACATATTTAGAATTATTAATGTATTGCCCAGCAAACAGTATCTGACAGTTTGGAATCCCGCTGGTTTCAAAGATATTTCTGACAATTTTGTCATAAATTCAACATATCGCGCAAGCAAGCTATATTTTTCTCCTTGAAATTCTCCAGAGTTAATCCTCTTATTCTACCCAGAGAGTCCCATTAGCCCACACATCCACCTGGAACTGGGTGGATTAGTTAATCCCTTAATCCAACTTACCAGCCAGAGTGTCCTATCAGCCCACACTCCCCACACACGTCCACCTGGAACTGGGTGGATTATTTAATCCCTTAATCCAACTTACCAGCCAGAGTGTCCTATCAGCCCACACTCCCCACACACGTCCACCTCTAACTGGGTGGGTTAGTTAATCCCTTAATCCAACTTACCACCCCGAGTGTCCTATCAGCCCACACTCCCCACACACGTCCACCTGGAACTGGGTGGATTAGTTAATCCCTTAATCCAACTTACCAGCCAGAGTGTCCTATCAGCCCACACTCCCCATACACGTCCGCCTGGAACTGGGTGGATTAGTTAATCCCTTTATCCAACTTACCAGCCAGAGTGCCCTATCAGCCCACACTCCCCACACACGTCCACCTGGAACTGGGTGGATTAGTTAATCTCTTAATCCAACTTACCAGCCAGAGTGTCCTATCAGCCCACACTCCCCACACACGTCCACCTGGAACTGGTCGCTAGAGATCATCAGACGTTCGAGAAGCAGCATGCTGGCTCCGTAGCCAATCAGGCAGTCACGCTCCATCTCACCCAATCGCAGACCTCCATCCCTGTCACATGACATAAAATGAGAGAGAGGTTAACTCAGTGATGAAGCACTGTAAATGTATGATGCAGTTCCATGTTTTCAATTGAATACATTCATACCAAAATGATGAGCAAAAATACTGGGATTTAATTCACATCCCAATCAAATTGTGCTGGCTAAAGGACTGTGTTTGAATTGAAGATTAGCATGTTACTTTCAGACAAATCACGTTTTCATCGGTATCGTATCTCGATCATGCTCTTTCAAGTGGTATCAAAAGATAATGGGGTAGCTCTCTACAAGGGTAGGGCCAGGTTAGACATCCTTTTTGGTGAATATCTGTGGCACTCTTGTGTTCTCGGGCCCATTTCATAAAACTTACCATTAATGGTAAATCCATCATCAACGGCAAATACCATGGTAAAATCACTGATCAGCCAATCAAATTCAAGTTTTCCAAAAGAAGATGCCATCCTCTTAGGACTCTCTTAATGCAAATTTGGGAGGGTTTGACCCCACCCAGTGCACATTTATTAGCCAATGGAGGAAAGTGTTTCATTTATGAACAGCCAATCACAATCACAGCATCTTATCAGACCCTTCCCCTAGGATTGATCCTAACTTTGTGGTAGCGCAACTATGTGCGCGCACATCAATCATGTACGCGCGCTTGCGCAAATAAATGCTGCTCTTTTTTATTGCGTGTGTTGTGAATGGCTAAGACAGGGGGGAGGCTCTCCTAAGTTTTCTCCTAAGTTTTCTCCTAAGTCCTCTCTTACGCGTATTCTGGAATACCAATCCTCCTAACTTTATGATTTGCATAAATTTGCATAAAGATAGGAGAAAACTTAGGAGCGGACTTAGGAGAAAAATTAAGATCGTTCTGGAATACCACTTAGGAGAATCCTAGACTTAGGATAAGATTTCTCCGAAGTTGTCGTTCTGTAATACCACCCTTGGTTGACATCTTACCTTGCCCTTCCCTCGGTGGGCTGTCTGGTGAGGACTGCCCGAGGGCCCCGCGCCCTGGCATGCATCTTGTCCAGCACCATGTGCTTCAGCTTCTGGTAGTACACCGGCCCAAAGTAGATGTAGGCTGTCAGCGGCTCTCTGCAGTGGAGGGGGGTGGATATGGTCAATATAGTATAAATATTGACTAATTGGGGGGGCAATATCACATCCAAGGATGTAATATATACTTATATGTACCCATATTATTGTTTACTGGCATTATATAACAGATATTGACTGATAAAGGGGTGAAATATCTCAATAACAACCCATTCTTTACTGAGCCTGCACATTTGCAGCCTGGCTTTTCTCAGGTCAGCACGGATGTCGACCACCTGATCACCCCTCTCTCTCTCTCTCTCTCTCTCTCTCAATCGCTCTGTTTTCTCACCCAGTGATGCCCGACGTGAGGAGGTCCTTGCCCAGGTAGTGGAAGCCATGTTTTCTCAGATCAGCACAGATGTCGACCACCTTGTCACCCCCGAAAGCTGCAGCACAGAGACAGCCGAGAAACAAGGAGGGCATCAATTTCTCTCTTGCACAAGGGTCTATCCACAGTCCCCCACTATCGTTAACCCTAATACTCCCGGGGTATTTGAAAGCTGATATTACTGTGGGGGGCGTGATCTCGGCCACGGGTCGCCCGATTACCTCAAAATTTTGCACAAGGGTCAAGAATTATGTAATCTACAAACTTGTATAGCTAAATTTACGAAAAATCCTTTTGGTTTATTTTTTATTAATTAATTTATGCTAATTCTCCCTATCGCATATAGCCGATATCAAGCGATACCGATATCTGATCGATTGCTCTTGGGACGAATACTTCCGGTAAGAGCTGGTTGTCGGCAGAAAGTGACCAAGAAATCACTTTTTTTTATGAATTAAGCAGTGAAAATTTTGTGTAGGGTTGTGGTTAGGGTCAGGGTTAGGTTTAGAATAAGGTTCAGGGTTAGTGTTAAGGTCAGGGTTAGGTTTAGGGTTAATATTCATAAAATTATAGTTGGATACCCTGGTCCCTTATTGTACGGGATTGCCGAATGTTCGTGGACCGGAAGTTCATATCCCAAGAATTAAAGGTAAAAACATTAGAGCGCCACACACGTTCAGATTCGGAGAGCTATATGCGATAGGGAGAATTTTTGCGTGAAATATTAGATTTTAGTATTTTTATTAAATAAAGCATCAGGAATAGCAATTTTTTTTTTTTCTCTTAAAAGAGAAAGGTCACCCCGAATAACAGAGCTAAACAATGAAAAGTCACCCTAATAACCACATCTTAACATTGGAGTCAAAGGGTTAAACAATGTCTTAAAAGAGAAAGGTCATCCCGAATAACAGAGCTAAACAATGAAAAGTCACCCTAATAACCACAGCTTAACAGTGGAGTCAAAGGGTTTAACAATGTCTTATAAGAGAAAAGTCACCATGAATAACAGAGCTTAACAATGTACTATCAATCCAGTCAAAGGGTTAAACAATGTCTTATAAGAGAAAAGTCACTATGAATAACAGAGCTAAACAATGTACAATCAATGCAGTCAAAGGGTTAAACAATGTCTTATGGGAGGAAAGTCACCCTGAATACCACAGCTAAACAGTGGAGTCAATGGGTTAAATAATGTCTTATAAGAGAAAAGTTACCACGAATAACAGAGCTAAACAATGTACTATCAAATGCAGTCAAAGGGTTTAACAATGTCTTACAAGAGGTTGTCACCCTAATAACCACAGCTTAACAGTGGAGTCAAAGGGTTAAACAATGTCTTGTACGAGAAAAGTCACCATGAATAACAGAGCTAAACAATGTACTATCAATGCAGTCAAATGGTGAAACAATGTCTTACAAGAGGAAAGTCACCCTGAATACCACAGCTAAGCAATGGAGTCAAAGGGTTAAACAATGTCTTACAAGAGAAAAGTCACCATGAATTACAGAGCTAAACAATGTGCTATCAATCCAGTCAAAGGGTTAGCAAAAGTCACCCTGAATACCACATCTAAACATGGGAGTCACAAAGGGTCAAACAATGTCTTATAAGAGAAAAGTTATCATGAATAACAGAGCTAAACTAGAGCAATTTGACTCAATTTGACTCAAGACATTGCCTAAACGGATTCAGGACGGATGGATGGACGGACCCAAAAACATAATGCCTCCGGCCACTTCGTGGCGGAGGCATAAAAATATTTTTTTGTTTTATTGTTACATCCAGCGTACATACACTCTGTCGCTGTTAGCTACAACCCACTACAAATGAGCGGCCTTTACTCACTGTCATTTCAAACACCGCAATCGTCACTTTTTATCAATCTATAGGTACAGCAGCGTGTTTCTTGTTAGTACACGAGTATAATGCGTTGTGATGTGACTTTTTCGACTTGTGTTGGATTATTTTGTAGGCCTGTGTGTTGGGCCTGGGACGTAAATGGAACTCTTAAATGTAATGATTATGTACAACATATTGCAAGGAAAATATCTTGCTGTATTGAAGGATGGAATCGGTAGAAGCAGAGGATCCGTTGAACTGCCCAAATTGTGATTTGATTGATTACTGGTTATATACCTCAATAATTCTGTAATGTAGCCAGGAGCTTGACCAAGAAGTGTTTTGTATACAATTAAGACCTTGAATGCTATTCTCTGCTGTATTGGTAACTAATGCAGGTTTCCTAACATTGGTGTAATAAGTGTTTATTTCGTACAACCCAATATAAGCCTTGCACAGGTGTTTTGCACAGTTTCAGTAATTGTAAAGCTAATATAAACATCATGTATCCTTTAGAATGTGTATAATTGTGTATGTCTTTCTGTTTATATGTACCTTGTGTGATGTCACATTCTTTATTTGTATCAATGTAAACCAGTGAAAATGAAATTTCCAATTGGACAATAAATTGCAATATCAATACTATAGACTCCATCATGAAGGAACTGCCAATACATGATCTATGCTAAATATTTCTATAATAGTATTACATAATATTTCATGCTGTAATTTAATATGGGTATACTGATATTATTCTCTTGTCCCAACAGAAAGCAATACATGTTTGTACAAATGCTGGTGCTTTTGATAATTTGAATACATTTTTCTACAACTTATCACTGCAAAAATGTATTACTCTGACTAAAAAAAAAAAAAACTTACCTGTTCCATAATGGAACTTCCCACCCAGTACACCAGCCTTGCCTGCAAGGAACTCAATGAGCTTGCCCACTGTCATTCTGGAGGGGAATCCATGAGGGTTCATGATCTGAGGGACGATATCATGAACAAATCCAGGGATGAATATGCATTCATATACCAGTCACAGCCTAAAGCAAGTCTAGATTATTTTGCACTAATCAGCCACTGTGCCATGCGTTGAGAGTGAGTATATCAATCATAATTCTCCTTATCGCATATAGCCGATATCAAGCGATATCACCTCGCGATACCGATATCTGATTGATTGCTCTTGGGATGTATACTTCCAGTACGAGTTTGGTACGTATTCAATTCAGGCAATAACGCACAGAATCTATAAGTCAGTCAATCGTAAACCTCGTAATATTAATACCTCTTCATACACATGGACAAAGGACTTTAAAAAAATACCACCAATCACTCACGGCGATGTTTTTGCCTACCTCGACTTTGATTGTGGATGGACTAATGAAAGAATAAAAAGACGCAATACGTTGGCTGTACAATGTACGTGGACCAGAAATTCATATCCCAAGAATTAAAGGTAAAAAAATTAGAGCGCCACACATGTTCAGACTCGGAGAGCTTTCTGCGATAGGGAAAATTGGTTGATTGCTGAAGTGAGCATTTCCATTGTGTTTCTACTAGAGATTTTGCATTGGGTTTATTTTTTATACTAAATCTTGCACCTGTGCACGCAATGTGTACTATATACCGTGGTATTGAAGATTCCTTCGGAGACAGACATACAATATTCATCAAAATCCTTCTTTAGCAACATTTTTCTCAGGAAGTGCCATGTGATCTTGAACAGTAGTTTAACTATTGATTGCACACATCAACATCATTCAAATCTACTGAAATATGTAGTGAAAACGGAGGTAAAACAAACTAAAATTGGTGCATTCCTGGGAAGTGAATATACATGTTTCAGATTGTAAATTGGTTAAAAAGCACTCACTATATCAGGACAAATTCCCCTTTCATCAAAAGGCATGTCTTCTTGTTGCACAATCAGCCCACAGACTCTGGGGAAGAAAGCAAAGGGAAAAAAAAAACATTTCTTACTCACAATGATAAAAATATTAATCCAAGATATTTTGATTGTTCTTAATCAAGAAAGCCATGACCACCCACTACCATTAACATTGTCATTTCCCTATATTCTGGCGTATAAGACGCATGTTTTTTACCTTGAAAATCACGCCAAAGTCCGGGTGAGTCTTATACGTGGCGTTAGCAAAAGTCGGGTCTTTCAAACTAACACGTATACACATGTATGGGACTATCTACCGGTCGATACGGAAACCTCACTACCACCACCATCACAGGCATCATCACCAAACACCACCATCAACACAACTAATGCTAGCACTGAAACTAACAATAGGAACACCATCAACTGTCCCCCTACCAGGCCCTCCCCACACCCCTTTCCATTTCTCATTACACCTAAAAGAGGAAAACTTCTGAGGGAGATAACACCACCACTGCTACTAACACCATTAATACCACAACTAACACCATTCATTTTTCTAACCAGCATTAACACCACTACTAACACCATTCATTTTTCAAACCAGGATTAACACCACTACTAACACCATTCATTTATTTTCAAACCAGTATTAACACCACTTCTAACACCATTCATTTTTTCAAACCAGCATTAACACCACTACTAACACCATTCATTTTTCAAACCAGCATTAACACCACTACTAACACCATTTATTTTTCAAACCAGCATTAACACCACTACTATCACCATTCATTTTTCAAACCAGGATTAACACCACTACTAACACCATTCATTTTTTCAAACCAGCATTAACAACACTACTAACGCCATTCATTTTTTTTTTCAAACCAGCATTAACACCACAGCTAACACCATTCATTTTTCAAACCAGTATTAACACCACTACTAACACCATTCATTTTTCAAATCAGCATTAACACCACTACTAACAGCATTCATTTTTCAAACCAGGATTAATACCACTACTAACACCATTCATTTTTCAAACCAGGATTACCACCACTACTAACACCATTCATTTTTCAAACCAGCATTAACACCACTACTACCACCATTCATTTTTGAAACCAGCATTAACACCACTACTAACACCATTCATTTTTCAAACCAGCATTAACACTATCACTGATACCATTAACACCACGACTCACACTATTTACACCGCCACTAACACCATCACTAATACCATTCACACCACTATTAACACTATTTACACCGCCACTAACACCATCACTGATACCATTCACACCACTCCTAACACTATTTACACCGCCACTAACACCATTCCTACTCCACTCACCCCTTCTGCCCGTGCCTGCTGCTGAACTTGTCCCCTATCTCTGGCCGCCTCGTCTGCCTGAGCAGCACCTTGAAGAGGAACGCCTCCTCTGGGTTGGACGTCACCAGCACCTTCTCAATGTAGCTGTCTGACGCTCCCTTGTAGCTGGTACACAGAGGAAACAAACAACAGGAGGGCGTTTCATGGTCAGTGCTGACAACTTCAGTGAAATCCTCAGTTTTGATTGGCTGAGAGGCACTAGCCTCTGACTGTCACTATGGTAACTATCGGAGAAAGACAGCTTGTCAGACAAAAAATGATGATGAAACGCCCTCCAGGTGCACATCATCTCCATCATCTATTCGACTTGTGTAATTGGGGTGTAATCTTTAAGAGTTGCCAATTTGAGCAAAATAAGATGAATTTTTATTTATTCTGAGGGAGAAGATCAGGAGGAAGAGAGGTGTAATCTTTGATAAAGTTGTCAATTTAAGCAAAGTGAGGATTAATTCTAATTATTGTGAAGGTGATGTCAAAAAGAGGTAAAAGGGGGCAATAATTTAATGGTGTTGCCAATTTGAGCTAAGTGAGGATTAATTCAATTCATTCTGAAACGGAGGGTGAGGAGGGAAAGGGGAGGTATAATTTTTGATAATGCTGCTTATTTGAGCAAAATAATGATCCATCTTATTCATTTTGATGGGAAGGGTGTCAAGAGGAAGAGGAGGTATATATATATATTTTTTTTCACAGCAATGCCAATTTGAGCAAAGGAAGGATCCATCTCAATTATTTTGTGAAAAAAGGGCGAGGAGGGGTCAATGAGAGGAAGAGGGAAAGTAGAAAGAGAAGAGAGGGTGAGGAGATGATGAAGATAAGTAGAGGTTTTTCCTTACATGCTGGGGTGAATTAGAGGAAGAGGAAGAGGAAGAGGGAAAGTAGAAAGAGAACAGATGGTGTGAAGATGATGAAGATAAGTAGAGGTTTTTCCTTACATGCTGGGGTGAATTAGAGGAAGAGGAAGAGGAAGAGGGAAAGAAGAAAGAGAAGAGAGGGTGTGAAGATGATGAAGATAAGAAGAGGTTTTTTCCTTACATGCTGGGTGAATTAGAGGAAGAGGAAGAGGAAGAGGGAAAGTAAAAAGAGAAGAGAGAGTGAGAAGATGATGAAGATAAGAAGAGGTTTTTCCTTACATGCTGGGGTGAATTAGAGGAAGAGGAAGAGGAAGAGGGAAAGTAGAAAGAGAAAAGATGGTGTGAAGATGATGAAGATAAGTAGAGGTTTTTTCCTTACATGCTGGGGTGAATTAGAGGGTGAGGAATAAGAAGAGGGAAAGTAGAAAGAGAAGAGAGGGGGAGGATATGATGAAGATAAGTAGAGGTTTTTCCTTACATGCTGGGTGAATTAGAGGAAGAGGAAGAGGGAAAGAAGAAAGAGAAGAGAGGGGGAGGATATGATGAAGATAAGTAGAGGTTTTTCCTTACATGATGGGGTGAATTAGAGGAAGAGGAAGAGGAAGAGGGAAAGTAGAAAGAGAAGAGATGGTGTGAAGATGATGAAGATAAGTAGAGGTTTTTTCCTTACATGCTGGGGTGAATTAGAGGAAGAGGAAGAGGAAGAGGGAAAGAAGAAAGAGAAGAGAGAATGAGGAGATGATGAAGATAAGTAGAGGTTTTTTCCTTACATGCTGGGGACTTCACGGTAGTCCTGCTGCTGTGTCTGGTTAGTGGGGCTAGCCTGGAGCGGATTCAGGTTCACCACAGGCATCGACTTGTTTAGAAGCACCTGCTTGTTGGCCACTCTCTCACCTAAACACGAATAGGACACACTTATAATCAGCCAATTTGAGCAAAATAAGGATTTCTAAACAAACAAACTAAATGTGCACATACAGGGTCGTAGACTCCTTTCCGGAGAGCCAGCCACCTCCTCAGTGACGTGTAGCTGCATTCGACCCACTACAATGCCGGCGTGTACATAATCGGGTGTGATTGAACACGCGCCTAAAATCAACCAGTAACAACAACAACATCAGGCATCGACTTGTTCAGAAGCACCTGCTTGTTGGCCACCCTCTCACCTAAACACAAACAAGACACACTTATAATCAGCCAATTTGAGCAAAATGAGGATTTCTTGTACTTATTTGGAGGAAGAGGGACAGGGACATATAAGTAGCTATTAAACTCGATACTCACGGTGCATGAGTTTAAGTACTTATCGACCATGGGGGGTGTTTCACCAAGCTGTTCGTAAGTTACGAACAACTTTACGAACGACTGGTGATCCCTTCTTGTGCTGAATCAGATTCTCAATGAACAAAGAATGAACAAAGTGTGGTAACGCATTTAGCTAAAGAAGGGATCACCAGTCATTCGTAAAGTTGTTCGTAACAGCGGTGAAACACTCTCCTGGTCTCCCAAAAAGCACATTGAAATATATTAAGTTCAATACCATATTAATGAGATAATTACAATGAAAAAAAAATCTGAATCAAACAATCATAAACATCACACATACCATGGGAACACTCATCAAAAAAACACGCACACATACGTGGTTGGAGGTGGAGACATCAAAAGGTAATATTAAGTTTGACATTGTAATCTTAAGATCTGAAGAGATTAATAGAAGGGTGTGGGCAGATGTCATTTTGCAGATTAACCATCCTCCGTATCTAAGGTCAATTCTCCCTATCGCATATTGCTCTCCGAATCTGAATGGTGCTCTAATTTTGTTTCCTTTAAATCTTGGGATATGAACTTCCAGTTCATGAACATTCTATAGTCATCGTCTTGCTCGTGTCTTTTCATTCTTTCATTAGTCCATCCACAATCAATGCTGAGGTAGGCAAAAACATCGCCGACAGTGAATGGTGGTATTTTTTCAAGTCCTTCGTCCAAGTAACAACCCTTCCATTTTAATATTACAAGGTTTGAATATGTACCAAACTCTTACCAGAAGTATACGTCCAGAGATGCCAACCTCTTGACACAAAAAATCAGACTGAATATCCTCAAAAATCGTATTTTTGAGTGAAAAATCAGATTTTCACGAAAACTCACCATGACCAGTGGCCTGTTGGCCCTAAGCCAGGAAAATGTTATAAAAATGTTTTACTGGTAACAATGGGAAAGTTAAATGTTTGCTCTTTCATCTGATCTTCACTCTTTTCATCCCATACCGATTACAGTATTACCAATAATGGGAGACATCTTCGCTGTAAAGCAAATGTATAAGTGCCAACACGTGCTATCACAATAGTATGAGAGCATCTATTTGGATCTTAGAATAAAGATCAGCGAAGTCACCTAAACCTGACCTGCCAACTTCTGGAGCTCAAAAACTGTATTCTTTAATCCAATAAGTCGTATTTTACCAACAAAAAATGAATTAAAAAAAAAAAACGGATCAATGTCTCTTACAGTTCCTACATCGGGCATTTTTTATGGAGCATTGGTTGAATATGCATGATTTTGTCATGACTGGTGTGCTCGATGAACCAATGAACATCCCCAAATTGCTAATGTGAGATGCTGGTAGGATACTTTACAAAACAGACTGGGCATTATGCCATTGAATATGGCACACACACAAAATAAGATTTAAAAAAAAAAAAAAAAAAAAAAAATCTTTTTTTTTTTTTTTTTTTTTTGAAAATCGTATTTTTTTAAAGGAAAATCGTACTGTCGTATTCAGTTCTAAAAATCGTACTAAATACGACAAAATCGTACTGGTTGGCATGTCTGTACGTCCCAAGAACAATTGATCAGATGTCCGTATCGCAAGGTATTTTAGCTTGATATCAACTATATGCGAGAGGGAGAAATGCGAGGAGGGCTCGTACTGAGTAGTTGACCAAGGGCTGGGGTTATTAAGCAAATAATCTACGTTGGTGAAGGTGATGGGACGAACTATCACTTCCGAGGCGATCTGGATGTAGCTATGCAGCGTATACATTCAGATCGCCGAGGAAGTGATAGTTCATCTCATTGCCTGAAACCAAAAGTTGATTATTTGCTTGAAATTCCACATCTGAAACCAACCATCTATACCAAAAATGACAATTTGACGTACAAAAGTAATGTTTATTTCTCTATCTAACCCTGCGCCGCTGTCATGGGGAAGTCAGTAGGAGGTACTGTTAGTTAAAAGTCCAAGTGTAACACACTTTTATTTCATGCGTACTCAAAATATTGATCACGCGTTAGGACTGTGAGGAGTGAAGAGATCAGCGAAACGAAAAAGTACTATCACCTAGAGTGTAACAAACGTTTCTTCTCAGGTGATCAGATGGGCAAAACTACGCTTCATCACGTGATCAACTCTTAACCAATCATATAGCAACATCCTTAGTATGTGGAATATAATAATCAATATCAAATGGTTCACATACCCTAAAAGTTAGGGTTAGGCTTAGTAATTTTAGATGCTTGCGAGCAATCTGATAACATACCTGGAGCACAGACGCCATCGGCATCTAGGATGCGATGACGCCAGATTGGCTGCATAGTGACCGGGTCAAGTTTGGGGCCCATCAGCCGGTCAAAGGACTGGTTCGCGTACCGCTTCAGCATGCACTTGGTGTTTCTGTACACAAGACAGCGCCCAAACCCTGCAAACACAGATTCAAGATTCGTCATTAAGTAAAAATAATCCCTGAATTGTCCTGAAAGGATGAGCCACCATGGTCAGCAAATTAGAGATATCAGACAGCTAGTGTTTCAGTTCCAGCACTTTATTTACAGCAACTAACATGTGGTCACCACAGCCGTCCCTGAGATAAACTAGTATGAGTTGTAAAATGCGATGATGACAAAACAGCAGACATATATCAAAGTAGCGTGAGCTTGTAGCGGGTCAAACAGCGAGTCTAAGACATGTATCATCCATGCCCTGCCCACAGTGGTTGCAATCAAGAATCAAACACTAGTACATTTTTTAAACAGTTCGTTGCATATTTGCGCTTAACAAAAAAAACAATGCATAACACGCGTTATACATCAAAATAGAATAAATTACCACAGTCCTGTCATATATAATCATTGAACTATGTTTGGTGAAGTTTGGTTGAATAGCTCTCAAGTTATCATGCACAAAAAAAATACTTGTCACAAACAAAACATCGCCAAAGCCCCAAACAAAGCAATGCCATGAACATTTAACACCACACAAATGTAAATGGCTGTGCAATGCATCACAGCACGAAACAAGAGTTGAATATCAAAACTAGTAAAGTTCCATTCTCTGTAATAATAATAATAATAATAATAATGAAACCTTTATAGAGCGCATAATATTAATAATCTCTATGCACTTTTCAATAATTTTAAACGTAACGAATTACATAATGAACACATTCAACTTCAGATAACTATAATCAACATGAATATAAACTACACAAGTAGACAAGAGAGTCCTTAAAACCATATTGGGTACTTAATGGGAGAGCATGAATGTTTTGAAGAGCATTTTGGGAGAGCATGTTTGAACCTGTTGACCCTGCTGAAGAAGCTGTCTAGCCTGGTAAACAAAGCTGGATGGTTTTCATGTCGCAGTGATATCAAATTCGCACTTGCTCAGTGTTGCCAGAGAATAACCAGCTTTACAGTAGAGGCTAAGCTAATAGAATGAGCCGAGCGTCCTACCTCTGTCAACGGATGCCTTGTTGAGGATGAGGGCGTCTTCGATGTCGTAGCCACTGTAGCTCATGACGGCCACCACCGCATTCTGACCAGCAGGGATCTTGTCAAAGCCAATCAGGTCAATGGTCTGTTGGCAGAACATGAATATCACTCATGAATATTCAACAGTCTGTTCTAACGGTCAGCAGACAGAATAGAGATGAAACCATTCATTCTCTCACTCATGAATACTTAACAGGTGGTAATGACCACTGCATTCTGACCAGCAGGGATCTTGTCAAAGCCGATCAGGTCAATGGTCTGTAGGCAGAACATGAATATCACTCATGAATATTCATCAGTCTGTTCTAACAGTCAGCAGACAGAATAGAGAAGGAACCATTCATTCTCTCACTCATGAATATTCAACAGTCTGTTCTAACAGTCTGCAGACAGAACAGAGACAGAGCCATTCATTCTCCCACTTATGAATATTCAACAGTCTGTTCTCACTGTCTGCAGACAGAACAGAGGCAGAACCATTCATTCTCTCACTCATGAATATTCAACAGTCTGTTCTAACAGTCTGCAGACAGAACAGAGGCAGAACTATTCACTCTCTCACTCATGAATATTCAACAGTCTGTTCTAACAGTCTGCAGACAGAACAGAGGCAGAACTATTCACTCTCTCACTCATGAATATTCAACAGTCTGTTCTAACGGTCTGCAGACAGAACAGAGGAAGAACTACTCATTCTCTCACTCATGAATATTCAACAGTCTGTTCTAACGGTCTGCAGACAGAACAGAGGCAGAACCATCCATTCTCTCATGAATATTCAACAGTCTGCTCTAACGGTCTGCAGACAGAACAGAGGCAGAACCATTCATTCTCTCACTCATGAATATTCAAGTCTACTCTAATGGTAAGGGGTAAGAGGTGTTAACGACCATTGCACTCTGACCAGCAGGGATATTGTCAAAGCCTATCAGGCCAATGTCTGTAGGCGGAACATGAATCTATCTCATGAATTTTTCCACAGTCTGCTCTCAAGCGCTACTATTGATCGTACGACTGATCTATCAATCGTACATCCGCATCAAGTAGAATCTACGAACTTGCAACAGATATTGATCTAGCTGGTATGGATCTATCGTAACTATACGATTGATCAGAAAATCATGTATAGACTTGGACTTTCAACAGATAGCAGTGATGGTTTGTGATAGTGTGAGTCTAAATAGATTTTGCAAGTTTGCAATCAATCGCATAGTTGCTATAGATAGCAACTGATTCTTTGTGATATGGGGCCATGGTATATCATTCTACGGCATCCAATATTATATAAATATCAATGGACATAGCTGGTCAAAATGAACCAGATGGCCGGTACCTTAGACTTGACCAGCGGCGCCATGGGGTAGACTAGCAGGTACATCAAGGTGTCGATGCGGTTCCTCTGGTTGTAGCCTATGGTACCTGCAAACAGACAGGACAAAAACAAGTATTTAGAACATGTCTTGAGGTCTGTAAAGTGTGCAGCACAGAATTCACCATGAGCGTGAATCCTTGCCAAAAGACCGACTCAATAATGAACTCCTACACGGGCCCAAAAAGCAACAGAAATGGAAACTTGCAAACTAAGCTTCAACAAAATAGCACATCAATAGAGTAAAGTTTTTAAATGAAATTTTAGGCATACACCCTGTACTAGTAAGGATCCATCCTGTTAATTTTCCATTCATCAAAAGTAGGCCTGAGTCGAATCGATTATTAAGCCAGTGTTCGATCGAAGACGTTGAACTCCGATTTCGTTTTGATGAATTCGATGCATCGACAAAATTACCAAATTGACTAGAAAACACAAAATCTTTTGTTTGATAGTCCTGTTATACACAATTTATCTTCATATTTTCACAATTTTAATTTGCTTACTTGGTTCCTATTCTCTTTTGTGAGTTTTGCAGGTAACCATCAAGAGAACGAACTGGTAGCTCGATAGTAGCTCAATGGAAGGATTGCACTGCGCATGCTTACTATATTTTCATTCATAAATTGGCTCTTAGCAGTGGCTGGATGACGTCATGTCATGCAAAATATACACCACCGCTAGCGTTCGCGCTCCGCTATCCGTTGTACACAATTTGTCAATGTGCCGTTGATACATCGATGTACGATCGGCGCAAAGCCTTTGAACACTGGTTTCTGAAAAAATCAATATGACTCAGGCTTAATCAAAAGGATGGAGCACGCTATCCTTACTACTACTGGGTGCCTTTCTAGTAATAGGTGCCCTGACTCTACACACCCATGACTTACTTGCTCATTCACAAACAAAGGTGTCTGGAAAGAAGTACATGGTAGATACTGTATAAAAACTGTTCTCATAACATTGGAACTGCAAACAGGAAACTAAAATTTGGCATTTTATATTTTTTTCGGTGGGATGGGCAGACCAAAATTAATCTGCTCATGAACATACATAGGTGTCCTGCAAAAGGCGCCCGGGTAAATAATAGGTGCCCTGACTGTACATACGGTCCCTGTCTGGTAGTAGTTGCCCAGACTATACATATACGTACCCATTGCCTGCTTGCCCATGGCACACTGATAGGTGTTCCTGGGAGACTGGTTGTGGTGAGGATAAGGAATCAAGCCTGCACACACTCCAAGGATGGTGAATGGCTCGATCTCCAAATGGGTCGTTTCACTAGACACCGGAAATAAATATTTTGTTTTAAAAGGATTCATAGTTGATTAAAGGCAAGGGATATTAGTGGAAAGAACTGTAACTCAATAGCGTGGCGTCCTGCGTAAACATGTAATTGTAATTAATTGTATATCCACAAAGAAGTTGTAATAGTTAACTGATCATTATTTCCAAAGGGATAAGGATCATAGATGCTTTTCACACTGGCAAAGATTTCCTTAGCCCCGTACTATAGGTGGGGCTAAGGGGAGGCCTTAGCCCCACCTATAGTACGGGGCTAAGCTTAAACCACTTTCTGTTCACATTGGTTTTTACCAAAGTGGGCTAGCACCACCAATAATCCGGGATTATTTGGCCCTGCAAAAAAAGCAGGGCTAACACCGCAATTGCAGGGCCAAGCCAAATAGTCCGCGGCTAAGAGCGCCAGTGTGAACAGAAACGAAAAATAGTACAGGGCTAAGGAAATGCGGTGTCAGCTCTCAAGGCCGAAACGCCAAGACCAATCAGATAACGCCCGACGGGCGAGTGACCTTGATGCAGAGTGGTAAAGAGCCGATGTGCAAGACGTACACTCATAAATATTCATAAGCTGTCGAGAAAGTCCGGGGCTAACGATTTCGAGTGAGAACAGCTAGTCGGGTTTAAGAAATAGTATGGGGCTAAGAAATGCCAGTGTGAAAAGCTTCAAAAAATAGTACGGGTTAAGGATAGTACAGGGCTAATTTTTACCAGTGTGAAAAGCATAATACAGTGGTGCTTGAGATCAACATCTTATTGATTGCCATCACATACTGCAAGTGGCAAGTGAGTGCAATCAAATGCAATCAGCTCTATACGTTTGTACATAATGATTGCAATCACAGATGGCAATCACAAATTCAATGTTCAAGTCAAGATCAACTTCACAGTGATACATCAATGCAAATTAGGAAGGGCTTGACTATGCCAAGTGCACATTTCCTACCCAACTAATGAAAAGTCAATTGCAATCAATAAGTCTCATCATGAATGACTTAGTGAAACCACGACATGATGTGAACTCACCCAGGGATGTGAAGTCACCCGATATGAACTCATCCTGTTATGTGAACTCACCCTGTGATGTGAACTCACCCAGTGATGTGAACTCACCCAGTGATGTAAACTCACCCAGTGATGAACTCACCCTGTGATGTGAACTCACCCAGTGATGTGAACTCACCAAGTGATGTGAACTCACCCTGTGATGTGAACTCACCCTGTGATGTGAACTCACCCTGTGATGTGAACTCACCCAGTGATGTGAACTCACCCAGTGATGTGAGCTCATCCTGTTATGTGAACTCACCCTGTTATGTGAACTCACCCTGTGATGTGAACTCACCCAGTGATGTGAACTCACCCTGTGATGTGAACTCACCCTGTGATCTGAACTCACCCTGTGATGTGAACTCACCCAGTGATGTGAACTCACCCAGTGATGTGAACTCACCCTGTGATGTGAACTCACCCTGTGATGTGAACTCACCCTGTGATGTGAACTCACCCTGTGATGTGAACTCACCCTGTGATATGAACTCACCCTGTGATGTGAACTCACCCCCTGGTGAGAACTCACCCAGTGATGTGAACTCATCCAGTGATGTGAACTCACCATGTGATGTGAACTCACCCCATAATATGAACTCACCCAGTGATGCGAACTCATCCCATAATGTGAACTCATCCTCAGATGTGAACTCACCCCCTTATGAAAACTCATCCCATAATGTGAACTCATCCTCAGATGTGAACTCACCCCCTGGTGAGAACTCATCCCATAGTGTGAACTCATCCTCAGATGTGAACTCACCCCCTGATGAAAACTATTCCCATAATGTGAACTCATCCTCAGATGTGAACTCACCCCCTGGTGAGAACTCACCCCATAATGTGAACTCACCCTCAGATCTGAACTCACCCTGTGATGTGAGCTCACCACGTGTTATGAACACATCACATAATGTGAATCAACTCTGTGATGTGAACTCACCCTGTGATGTGAGCTCACCCCGTGTTATGAACACATCACATAATGTGAATCAACTCTGTGATGTGAGCTCACCCCGTGTTATGAACACATCACACAATATGAATTAACTCTGTGATGTGAACTCACCCTGTGATGTGGACCTCGTAGAGCGCCACCCTGCAGTCGTTCTCCTCGTTGACGTCCAGGTACTCCACCAGACCCTCCCGCAGGAAATCCTCGAAGCTTCGGAATCCCTGAGACAGCTCCACCATGTGTCTGTCCGTCACCTTGGGCTGACCCTGTTCCACAATGATGTACGGTCTGCAAACAAGGTTTGGACATTACCTATTATATACCTGGGAAACGGTGCATAAAGGTCTGTAGTCTTGGGAGACACGCCCACACTGTCAATCACATTCCATGCAGGGAAAAAATCAATTCCAAATTTTGGGGGTCTACTTTTTGAGCACATTGGCACTTTGGCTACAATTTTACATTGTGTCTAGATGGGAATTGGGGGTACTCTGTTAACATTTTCCAGGGCTCTTTTAAAAAATGTTGGGGGCAAAATCATCCCAAGCCCCCGTGTATTCTTTTCCCTGATTCCATGTGCCCACCAAGGCATACATGTGTATTTCTTGGAGGGATTACTCCTCCTGATCTGTCAGTGGCTTGACAGCCAATGAAATTTCTTAAAAATTGCCATTGGTAGCAAAGTTACCATCAATGGAAGTCGAGAGCTTAGATCCCTTGTTGACCATACATTGCGAGACAAACGATTCTCACTAGCGATTTATCCGCAATGAGTAACATATTTAGCATTAATGGTAGTATTATGCAACAAGGCCCTGGGCCCCGTTGCATAAAATGTACCATAAATGGTAACTCTGCCATCAATGGGAGCTACCATGGTATCATCACTCGACAGCCAATCAAATGGAAGATTTCAGTGAAAGTTGCCATTGATAGCAGAGATACCATCAATGGGAAGTTTTATGCAACAAGGCCCTGGGCCCCGTTGCATAAAACTTACCATAAATGGTAACTCTGCCATCAATGGCAACTACCATGGTAACATCACTCGACAGCCAATCAAATGCAAGATATCCCTAAAAGGTGCCATTGACAGCAGAGTTACCATCGATGGTAAGTTTTATGCAACAGGGCCCTGGTCCTGCTCCCCACGTACCGACAGACTCTGCCCCCGTCTGATGCGATGTAGACGCAGCGCTGGGCGTGGTTGGGGCAGATAGAGACAAACTCACTGATGTAACCTGCTCTCCTGACCAGCCTGAAGGTCCTCAGCAGCCTCTTATGCTCCTTGATCACGCCGAGGATGTTACCTGGGAAGGAAAAAAAATCAATTTCTAGATATTTGGAGGAGAGTACCAAAGTGGTGTTGTCATATTTTTCTTTTTTATCAATACTTATGTTCTTTTTCTGATGATTTTTTGTTGTTCTTTTAAGTTATTTTTGAAATTGTCATGTTGTTTTGCATTAATAATCACATGAATATAAAAAACAAAATGTTATTTGTGTAACCCAGTGTCGTAATTCATCTTTGTTCCATGGTTGGTTGGAATTGGACCATCCAAGTTGTACTTAGTGTGAATATTAAATGTTCTTATCAATTTTTTGTTGTTCCATTAGACCATAGTCTAACTGAAGCTCAATTTTCCAGTGTATTGGTTTTGACTAATTACATACAATTCCAAAGTTTGATACAGAGCTGTTAAACAGCTTTAAAGATATTGCATTTACCAATTCCGGCCAGCCGAATGTACGGACAGAGCGAGAACAGGAAAACAAAATGCCTTTAAAAAAGTATTATTACAATCTCACCAATGGGTGGTGCAAACTAATACAACTGTTTTTAACTTTTCTTGAAAAGGTTTAATAAGCTATGACTGTGAGATTTCATACATGTTATCTTTTGGGTACACTGCTGGTCCATGTAAAATTTTGTGACTATCATAAAAGGACTACACTACCTCAAATCCTTATTTGGACACATGTTTTTTAAAGGGCATATACTGTACTGGGAAGGCAAAAAAACCTTCAAAAGGTAATTGTTAGCAATCTTCTTGCCAATGGCCTTATATTCATGTATTGTCCATGTTAGAAGCTTGCTGAAAGTTATTTGCCCTCAAATGGTCTACATTTGGAGTAATGAGTGATTAAATCACAAATCCTCAAAATGTTCGGCCCGAACATTTTGAGGATTTACTCATTAATCATTAATTACTCCAAATATGGATCATTTGAGGGCAAATAACTTTCAGCAAGCTTCTAAAATGGACAATACATGAATATAAGACCATTGGCAAGAAGATTGCTAACAATTACCTTTTAAGGGGTTTTTTGCCTTCCTAGTACAGTATATGCCCTTTCATTACTCTACAAAACTCCTTTTCTACAATAATGCTACGATAACAAACTTTCATTACACGCCTGATATAACAGTGATCTGATTTCTGGTCTAATGTGTTAATTAGATATAGATAGATATTGCAATTTATTGTCCAATTGGAAATTTCACTTTCAGTGGGTTACATTGATACAAATAAAGAATGTGACATCACACAAGGTAAACAGAAAGATATATACAATTATACTAATTCTAAAGGATACATGATGTTTATATTAGCTTTACAATTACTGAAACTGTGCAAAACACCTGTGCAAGGCTTATATTGGGTTGTACGAAATTAACAATTAATTACACCAATATTAGGAAACCTACATTGGTTACCAATGCGGCAGAGAATAGCATTCAAGGTCAATTGTATACAAAACACACAGAAATAAAAAAAAAATTCTTATAATCTCACCGTTGAGGAAGACAACGTAGACATCGGTCATGCTGAGCTCCTCACCTGACATCAGGTGAACAGGCTCCACTCCCAGGTTGAACGCTAGTCTGACAATGGGGGCCTCCTCCATGTCTGTGGTGATGTGAGTCATCAGCGCTAGGTTCTTGATCAAGCCGCAACCCTAGACAGTGAAATATGATTTTAATTTGCTGTCACTTTGAATCTAAACTTTACAAGCCAACACTCAATACGATATTAACCCTAATACTCCCGGGGTATTTCAAAGCTTGTTATTACCGGGGGGGTGGCCATTATGGCCCCCCCCCCCTGAGACCTTGGCCATGGGTCGCCCGATGCCTCAAAATTTTGCACAAGGGTAAAGAATTATGTAATCTACAAAGTTGTATAGCTAAATTTACGAAAGTCCTTTTATTTATTTTTTTTTAACTAATTAATTTATGCTAATTTATGCGATAAATCATAGATTTTGGTATTTCTCACTAAATAAAGCTTCAGGAATAGCAATTTTTGGTACAAATGTCTTTCATAACTCCCTCATCAATTCTTGAAAGAAAAAGATAGGTTGTGGTAATTATTTCTTATATATTTTATTGTTTTTCAATTTTCTTATGTATTTCTTTGTTTTTTGTCAAGATTCAGATGCGTATGCGTGGGTGTGGGTGTGTGTGAATGTGGGTGTGTGGGGGTGTGTGTGGGTGTGTGGTAATTATTTACACTATTTGAAACAATGATAACACTTATTAGAACAGTATTTACATAAATTGGAAAAGCTCCTGATTTTATCCATAGGGTTATACACAGTCACATAGAGAAATAGCGAAATTTCAGTGACATGTGTTCGGTAAACGTAATCTGACACCCGCACGGTAGGTCCGATCGCCATAAATTTGGTATCAAAATGTGCGGGAAGGATCAGAGAAAAAAGTCAAGAAATTTCGTTTCGAAATATTGAGGCGTTAGGAAGTACCGACAAAACTTCGACAGGGGGGGCCATAATGCCCCCCCCCCTCCCCCCCCCCCCCCCCCCGGGAGTATTAGGGTTAAAGGTAAGTCATGGTAAGTCCTATGAAAGCTGTAATTAATGGGGTGCAATTCTGCATGATCAGAGCCACGTAACATAAAGGTTTGTGATCAATCGCAAATTTGAAAGACGAATTCTGATTGGTTACTGGTCAGTCTTTTGAACAAAGAGCGCATGTAACACTGATGTTGATTGGCCATTGCCATTTTGCGATTGATCGCAAACCTTTATGTTACGGGGCCCAGGGGTCAAATTCTTGTCCAATTCAGGGCTAGGTTCTCGCTCAAACCGCATCCCTAGACGGTGAAATGTCACAGGTGGTTATGACTTATACTATGCTGTCAGTTTGAATCTACTCTTAAAATCAAACACTTAAAATCATCAGCCCAATGTATCCTTCCTATGGAACCATTCAAAATGAGCATTCGTTCAATAGAAATTATTAAAGACAGGGCGTCCCTTTGGCAGGTTAAAAATATAAAATTTTGTAAAAAAACAGAATAAATTGAAGAAGATACTGCTTAATGCACTTGTCATTTGCAAGACGCACCTCTTGACCCTTGGGGATGGTGCGTCATTGTACTGATGTGAGTCATACATTTTGATACCACAGTGACAAACCATTACTTACATCGACGCACATCTGAGTCAAACATATAACACATCATTTAAAGTTGATATTCATAGAAAATCCAAAAATATAGCGATCCATATATCAATGGAAAGCTGAAAGTGTGTAGAAGTCAAATTTATTCATTATTTCGCTTATAAAATAACACATAAGAAATAAAAACAGTTTTTATAATGCATCTCATAATGCTACGAACCCTGCCGTTTGCCGTCCGCGACGTAAGGTTTTGTGACGTAAGGTGAATGGGCACGTAAGCCATCTCCAGCCGCTACATTACGTGTTTTATACGTATAGCTCTAGTATATCGTCCTAACTGAATATACCATTTAACCCTATCTAGCCCGGGGGGGGGGGCAAAAACAGCCCCCCCCCCCTCGACATTTTTCGCGATAAATTTGTAACGCGAAAAGATCGCGCCGCGACATTTCATGACTTTTTTTCTTCAAGTCTCACGCAACTTTTAAGACCAAATTTGCGACGCGGGGGTACATGGTTCCGAAGTTACGTAACATTTTGTATTTGCATGTCAGACCAAAAATTGCTCAAAAACGTGATTTCATGTACAAATCCAATGCAAATTCTGTATCTAGCCAAAATTCATAAATGTATCATTATTTCTATCATTACTGATGAAAAACAATAGATTTCATGTTATTTATGACTGAAATAGTGTTGCCAACGATTTCCATCGAAAAAACAATCGAAAACATAAAGTCGAAAAAACAAAGAAATACATAAGAAATTAAAAAAACAATCAAATAGATAAGAAAAACTTTGATATTGCCATTTTTTAAAATCCTAATTTGATAATAATCCTAAGAAGAGTGTCTGGACTGATATCTAGCAGTTTTGGGGCAATATTTAAAGATTTACAACCAAATTATGATTTTTATGCATTTAATTACCGTATTTTTCGGTGTATAAGACGCATGTTTTTCCCCTTGAAAATCACGCCAAAGTCCGGGTGCGTCTTATACACGGCGTTAGAAAAAGGTCGGGTCTTTCAAACTTACACGTATACACATGTATGGGACTATGCATTGTGTGACAACAATCAACATTTCACAACAAAATAAATGGCTTTGATAGCCCGACATAATACCGGTAATACGATCTCAATCACATCATCAGCATAATTACAGGTACGAAGAAAGCACCAGGACTAGTATTTGTCTGAGACACCTCAAAGAAACCGCTAGCTAGAAAGCTAAGCCCTAAGGATAACCTCCGTTAGATCAGAGCCGCTATTGTTGCTTTGATCCGGCCTCGAGGTGGCGCTGTACACATTATCGTCCGCGGAGATTTTTTTTTTTTATCTCCGAGGCCAAAAGGTGTACAGCGCCACCTGGAGGTCGGATCAAAGCAACAATAGCGGCTCTGATCTAACGGAGGTTATCCTTAGGGCTTAGCTTTCTAGCTAGCGGTTTCTTTGTGGTATCTCTGACAAATACTAGTTCTGGTGCTTTCTTTGAACTGGTAATTATGCTGATGATGTGATTGAGATCGTATTACCGTTATTGTGTCAGGCTATCAAAGCCATCTATTTTGTTGTTGGATGTTGATTGTTGTCACACAATGCATAGTCCCATACATGTGTATACATGTACGAGAGACCCGATTTTTTTTTTTTTTTCAAATTGCGTGCTCAAAGTCGAGGTGCGTCTTATGTGCGAGGGCGTCTTATCTGCCGGTCGATACGGTAGCATAATTAATTAATTAAAAATAAATTTGAATAATTTTGGTGCAATTGACAATTGAATTGTGGAGATTACGGCATCAGTGGCATACGTGCCAATTTTCGTCGTGATCACGCGATAAACGGTCGAGATCTTAGGGGGGGGGCTGTTTTTGCCCCCCCCCCCCCGCGCTATGCGATTTCAAAATAGCCCGGGCTATATAGGGTTAAGGCTATATTTCACTGTCTTTTAGATTTTTCTTATTAGTAGCATTTGAGTAAGTCTTGCACAAATCTAAGAAAAATAATCTCAGCAATAATAAAGTAAGAAAAATGAAAATATTCTGACCTTTATCGGGAGGTTTTACATTGAAATACGAAGTCGAGTCTACTGAATTTAATACGAGCTGTCGTTCGGAAAAGTTAGTTTTCTTGCACTTGTACGTTTTGTAGAGGTTATGCCATCTATAACGACCTTTCAATTAAGGCTTACAGATATCTCAAATAATGTTGATAGAAGACTTGAGATAATATAATCTAGATATCAAACACTCTATAGACCCATTTATATTTCTCTCGAAAGATTTGTTGACGTTCAACGTCATACATACTGCAGTACGATTATGCACGCGCGCGTACGTCATAGCCCATGCATATCGCGACTGCATATCGTATGGTATAGCCTTACTGGTGCATTCGCATTCCATGATTACAATGCATGCTCGTGATCGCACACGTACGTACACATGTATGGGTATTGCGCATTTTCCTTTCATCAACACTCTGCTCATCGTTCGATATTTCTGCTCGCAACCTTCGACTGACAACAACTTTTGCATGTATGTACATTGTTTGGTCTCTTATTGCGCGAAATATAAACTGGTTTGTCAACATGAACGGTATCATAGTACATGTACATGTCTGCATCGTAGTTATAATCTTATACAATTTCATCAGGATTGTTGACAGAACAATTGAGTCCTGTTCTTTTTTCTGTTTCGTCCCGGCCGACCGGTAGCTAGCTCGATAGCGCTAATATACTGCTACGGCTACGCTGAGCTACTGCACGGATCGGGCCCACGGTTATTGCAAACTCGCGCACTAAGTTTTGGAAAAAATAAATACCCTCTAGTCTAAATCATTTCAACTACATACCAATTTTCGGTGCTGTTTGGATCAAGCCTGGCATGATCCTGGTTGCCCCTTGGCCTAGCATCCCCGTAGTTTTCCATTTGTAGATCGAGATCGACATCTTCTTGAAGTTCAGGTTGGTTCATGCCGGTAAGCAATACCTACAGCGTCCGTAACAACACCATTCGTACTCGCAGCTCGAGCCTGAGGAGCGTTTGATTCATCATCAAAATCTCCCACTTCACCTTCATCGATTTCACTATCTGGTCCACTACTAGAGCTAATACTCTCGCCTTCAAGTTCTTCTTCAAAATTGTCGATTTGAAAATCTAAATCGAGGTCCAACTCATCCATTGTTGAAGTCTAAAAAATAGTTCAGTTCGCGAAACGTAATTTGCTGTTCGGTACGTACACGAAAGCTGCACGTGACCGATTGTCAAATGAAATCATGGACATTCAGTTACGTCATGTATAGTGGCCTATTTTACGGGACGTAAATTGGGCAGATTTCGAGAGGGAATTTGAGTAGTTTTTGTTTGGATATTTCTGCGCTCCTGGTTTGTTTTAAAATTTGGGATTAGCATTATAATGATCATCAAGTCATAAACTTTACAATGATATCAAATTCAACCGTATTTAAAATCAATGAATATCAACTTTAATGAAAATGACGAGCCAATGACGCACCTTAAGACGAGCTCGGAGAAGAGTGACGGTCCCATTGACACACCAAATGACTCAACATTGTAAAGTGACTTACTATGACGCACATATGGGTCAGATTTGTGACGGACATTTTGCGTCCATGACAGACCTGTGCGTCACAATTCAGGGGAATATGAGGCAACCATGACGCACCATCCCTGGGGGTCAAGAGGTGCATCTTGTAAATGTCAAGTGCATAAGACCTTCCCTCCCAATAGTAGAACTGGAAACTAACTACCGGTATAAGCAAAATCATAGCGATTAATAGACTTGGAGGTTTTGGGCGGGTCGTCTGAAACCTGAGACCAATGTGCACTATGGGCCGCATTGGTCCGCTGAGCCGGGCATGCGTTCAATGGGACCATTGCCTGAATATAACCTCTGAACCTTAATTATACATTTCACAAAAATTGCAAATAAAGAGTTAATTGACCCAAAATAATTAGCCATGCTGAGCTATGAAATAAATTGCAAGAAAGGAGAATATCAAATTGCAGACTGGTATCATTTCTCACCTCTCCTTCTGGAGTGTCTGATGGGCACAGCATACCCCACTGGGAGGGCTGAAGGGAACGGGGACCACTCACTTTCCTTGTCTTCTCAAACTGTAGAGGAACACAAGCATGGAAAGAAGCTGCAAATATGAGGCTATTTCCTTCTCCTACTTCACCCGCTCAGTTAAAACAAGGTGGTTCGCGAACCACGAGTCTCGCCTGATTTCGCAATCGATAAACAGTGCTAAGATTTTTTTTCAAATATTTAAAATGGTGCTGAGATGACCTTTGACCTCATCATCCTCATCAACAGACGTGGTTTTACCCAAGGATCATTTGTACCAAGTATGAACACAATTGACGCAGAAATAACAAAAAATGAGAGGAAGTTAAACCAAAAATTTCAGAACAAGCCCCTGCACATCTGTGCCAAGTTTGATCTGACCTGTTATAAAGAACTGTTCTTTAGTTAAGAAAAAAATGCAAAAAATGACCTTTTACCCCATCATTCTCATGGAAACACATTTGGTAGTGCCCAAGGATCATTTGTACCAAGTGTGATCACAACTGATGCAGAAATAAAGAAATGAAAGCAAGTCAAACAAAAACTTTTGAGAAAACTGATGCACACGGCCTATTATTTGACCTTTTCACCCCAAACTGACTTTTAACCCCATCACCCTCATTAAGACACATGTGGTATTGCCCAAGGATTATTTGTACCAAGTGTGATCACAATTCATGTGGAAATAAAGAAATGAGAGCAAGTCAAACAAAAACTTTCGAGAAAAATGATGCACCCGGCCTCATATCATTTGACCTTTTGACCACTAGATGACCTTTGAACTATCATCCTCATGACGACACATGTGGTAATACCCAAGGATCATTTGTACCAAGTTTCATCACGATTGATGCAGACATAAAGAAATGACAGCAAGTTAATCCAAAAAAAATGTTTTGTAACAGACCAACAGACCAACAGACTAACAGGAAAAGTGACTACTAGGTCTCTGCCGAACTTTGTTCAGGCGAGACATAAATCACCTGAAATCTCATTGGTATGTCCTGGTTAATAGAGCAGTGATGTTAAAATTAAAATGACATGCAATTCACTGTTCATTTCCCTTCAAATATCTTGTCTTGTCGATGATTTATCTATGTGTTTGTCTTTCCTCTGTCTTCTCCATTTCTCTACTGTAAGGACCGTAAGGCACTATTTAAGCTTGGTTTACCATTATCTTATAGTAAAGCGAGTTTATTGCAAAGAAAAGAAATCTAAAAAAGTGACTTCAAATCTAATTTAATACACTTCACTTCATGTATCTTAAAAAAAAAAAGAAATAGCATTGGCAGACTGAGAGTCTACTCACTGAAACGGTGAGAAACTTCAAAATGTATTATTTTGAGGATATGTCAGTCCCACTAATGAAGTGTGTTTGTAGTCTACATGGCCATCAGTCCCACTAATGACATTGGATGTTTTTAAGCCTTCCTGGCTATCAGTCCCATAAATGACATTTTATGTTTGTAGCCTGCTTGGGTATCAGTCCCACTAATGACATTGCATGTTTGTAAGCCTACCTGGCTGGAGATTCTAGTCATCATGCCCAGGCACGAGATGTAGGACAGGCGGGAGAGCACCTGAGTCACGCCTGCTCGCTCCATCTTGAACCGCTTCACGGACCAGTTGCCCTGGGGTGGGGAGGGATGGGGAATGGGTGGGAGAGATGAGGGGTGGGGGTGTAGAGAGGAGGGAGGGGTAGGGGTGATGAGAGGGTGAGAAGGAGGGGGGTAAAGGAGGGATCGGGAGATGTGGGTAAGGGTGGGAAAGATGAGGAGTGGGGAGGGAATAAGAGGGGGGGGAGTGTGTGTGGGGGGGGGGGGCGGGGTCAAGGAAAGAGTTTCGAGAGTTACATTGAGGAGATGTGGGAAAAGGGAAAAAGGGTGGGAAAGACAAGGGGAGGAAAAGATGAGGGAAGGGGTGGGGTGGTGAGGGAAGGGGGAATGGGGAGTAAGGGTGGGAGAGGTGAGGGGAGGGGGGATGTTGGGGGAGATGAGGGGAAGGGAGGGGAGTAACAGTGGGGACATTTGGTTAGGGGGATAAGGGATTGGAAAGATGAGGGAAGGGGTAAGGGGTGAGGGAAGGGGTGGGGTGGTGTGGGTGAGGGGTGAGGGGTGAGGGGTGAGGAGTGAGAGAAAGGGGAAGGGGGAGTAGGGTAGAGTTGGGGAAAAGGAAGGGTAGGAGAGATGATAGGTGGGGGATGTCGGGGGAGGGAGATGAGGAGAAGGGGAGGGGGAAGGGTGGGGAGGTGAGGAACAAGGTAGGGGAGATTTGTTATTTTTAGTCTGAACTCAATTGTTGATCGCAATGATCCATTTAAAATCAGTAATGCTTAATGATATATCTTCAACACCCATCACGGCTGAGCCATCTCACTGTGGAGATAGCAGTAACCAGCCCATTGGTGATCTGGTTTCCTTGTTCATAATTGTTAAACATTTGTTCATTTTAAATCAGTAATGCGAAGTGATTGAATCCTCAAAATGGCAACACTCACTGTGGAGATGGCAGTAACAAGCCCATTGGTGATCTGGTTTCCTTGTTCATAATTGTATAACATTTGTTCATTTTCAATCAGTAATGCGAAGTGATTGAATCCTCAAAATGGCAACACTCACTGTAGAGTTGGCAGTAACAAGCCCATTGGTGATCTGGTTTCCTTGTTCATAATTGTTAAACATTTGTTTATTTTAAATCAGTAATGCCAAGTTATTGAATCCTCAAAATGGCAACACTCACTGTGGAGATGGCAGTAACAAGCCCATTGGTGATCTGGTTTCCTTGTTCATTATTGTTAAACATATTCTTAACTTTAATCAGTAATACCAAGTGATTGAATCTTCAAAATGGCAACACTCACTGTGGAGATGGCGGTGATGAGTCCATTGCTGAACTGGTTTCCTTGTTCATAATTATTAAACCTTTGTTTATTTTAAATCAGTAATGCCAAGTGATTGAATCCTCAAAATGGCAACACTCACTGTGGAGATGGCAGTAACAAGCCCATTGGTGATCTGGTCCTGCCGCATGTACTTGACGATGTCAAACTGGGCCGCCCGGGGCCGCGGGATGTTCTGGTTGGCGTACTTCCTCAGCTCAGAGTTGAACTTCTTGAAAAGGTCCTCAAACAGAAGCGCAATCAGCTGAGCAACAAAACAAAGGGGTGACAAAGATGTCAGTCATTGAATGTGGACAAATGTATGGTGTTGATTGGGTTGATTGCAATCAATGTGTTTACTTGTATGGAGCTGACTGCATGTGATTGATGTTCAGATTGGCATACTTTCTCTGCTCAGACTTCTTGACCAGGTCCTCAAACAGCAACACAATCAGCTGAGCAACAAAACAAAGGGGTGACAAAGATGTCAGTCATTGAATGTGGACAAATGTATGGTGTTGATTGGGTTGATTACAATCAATGTGTTTAAATGTATGGAGCTGACTGCATGTGATTGATGTTCAGATTAGCATGCTTTCTCTACTCAGAGTTGAACGTCTTGAACAGGTCCTCAAACAGATGCGCAATCAGCTGAGCAACAAAACAAAGGGGTGAAAAAGATGTCAGTCACTGAATGTGGACAAATGTATGGTGTTGATTGCAATCAATGTGTTTACATGTATGGAGCTGACTGCATGTGATTGATGTTCAGATTGGCATACTTTCTCTGCTCAGAGTTGAACTTTTTGAACAGGTCCTCAAACAGAAGCGCAATCAGCTGAGCAACAAAACAAAGAGGTGAATTCAGACCGTCAGCGATTGCAATCAATGTGTACAATTGGATATATTTGAGTGCACTGATTTGCAATTGATTGCAATGGATGTCAATGAATGGATGGAGCTGATAGCATTTGATCACAATCCATTGCAGTCAGTGAGTGCAATCAATATGTGGATTATATGAGGATGATTGTATTTGATTGCAAATTGATAGTAATCAATTCGTATTAAAGACAGCCAGTCCCTTTTTCAGATCACCACAAAACCATCAAAACATTGGCAAAACGTATAGAGAAGTGTTAGCAAGCTCTATATTCACAATTTGAAACTGATACGTAGTGTAAAATTCAAATAAAGCACGTAAACAACGTCTGATTAATAGTCTTTACCTCAGGCTCTTAGCAGTTTGTGTTGAAATATCTGCTTTATTGATTAATCTGCTTATTAAATTATAAAATGCATTATGAAAAAAATTGTTCTATGGAAGGAATCATCTCCAAAGCTTGGTAGTTACTCATAATATTAGGATTTCACACACGCATAATAACCACATAGATACTGTAACAAAGACTAATACTTTTTTCGTAGTACGAAAAAAGTCGGTTTGAAATTTAACGGCTGAATTTTTTTACACATACAGAAAGCTTCAACATGCTATATTCTTAGAAATGGTCTTGAATCACACTTTCTTCAATTTACAATCGTGATAGAAGATTTCAAATTTTAAGCTTGCAAAAGGGACGGACAATCTTTAATGTATGAAGCTGATTGCATTTGATTGCAACCATTTGCAGTCGGCGATTGCAATCAATGTGTGCCAATGGATAAAGTTGGTTGCATTTGATTGCATTTCCTTGCAATAAAATATGAACACATGGAGCTGATCGCATTTGAGTGCAATCAAATGAAATCGGTGATGGCCTTCAATGTGTGCAATCATATCGAGGTCATTGCACTTGATTGCAATCAAATGAAATCGGTGATGTCCTTCAATGTGTATAATCATATCAAGGTGATTGCACTTGATTGCAATCAAATGAAATCGGTGATGGCCTTCAATGTGTACAATCATATCAAGGTGATTGCACTTGATTGCAATCAAATGAAATCGGTGATGGCCTTCAATGTGTATAAATGCAGTAGATAATTTCATACATATGTATGTCTTACAATTATGTTCCTGCACATTACTTTCAAGCTAAGCTGTACAACTGTTCCGTTTTGCTCACTATAATCGCCATCTTAATTTGTTGTTGTATGTGGAAATAAAGCAATGAAATATAATTCTCCGACTTTTTAAAACTGCTCTTCTTTCCCCCCATCCTTATCCTTACCTGTCCAGCCAGCTCCAGCCTCTTGTTGCCATAGTAATCCTTATCATCCACCCTGACCGAGTCACCTTGAGCCTGGATGACCCTTCGGACCATCAGGGCAAGGTAGATGCACTTGGCTCGGAAGTTGAATTGCACAACCTTTGGGGGAGAGAGGCAATATGGTGTATTATTGACCATAACATATAACATTGTAATATATAATATATAATATGATATAGAGAGAGGTAATATGGTGTATTATTGACCATAACATATAACATTATAATATATAATATATAATATGATATAGATAATGGCGATATATATATTCAATTCAATATTCAATATTCAATTCAATTTGAACTATCAGGGGAAGGAAGATATAGACCATGATAATATTCAAGACAAACCATCACTTGGCTAGGAAATTGAAGCTAGGGGTGGAAGAGGCACAAGATGGTGTATTATTGACCATGATATATAAAGAGAACATGCTATATAACCGATATGTAATATAAAATTCCACTCAATGTTTAATTCAATATTCAATGTCCAATTCAATTGGAACCATCAGGGCAAGGTACATGTAGATGCACACGGCTATGAAGTTGAACTGCACCGGGTTTATCCTGTTCCTGTTTCTGAGTAGGAAACTTGGGAACCGTGTATACCCAGTTCCCATAGTAAATGGCTTAAAGGGAATATACTGTACTGGGAAGACAAAAATGCCTTCAAAATGTGATTGTGAGCAATCTTCTTGCCAATGGTCTCAACTTCATGTATTGTCCATTTTAGAATTTTGCTGAACGTTATTTGCCCTCATATGATCCACATTTGGAATAATGAGTGATTAAATCACAAATCATCAAAATGTTCGGGCCGAACATTTTGAGGATTTAATCATTAATCATTAATTACTCCATATGTGGATCATTTGAGGGCAAATAACTTTCAGCAAGCTTCTAAAATAGACAATACATGAATTTAAGACTATTTGCAAGAAGATTGCTAACAATTACATTTTCAAGGCATTTTTGTCTTCCCAGTACAGTATATTCCCTTTAATAGGTGAGAAGAAACACTTGGTGCCTGACAGAGGTACGTGGGCGCCCTCATGGAGTGACTTACAGGAACGTGTGCTAGGATGGTGGTGACCAGGATGTCTCGGACCTCGTCCACCTTGGACTTCTTGCTGCCGCCCCACATCCTCCGCTGCCGCACCTTGCTGCCCATGTACCAATCGCTGCACTTAGTGGAGGTCACATCACATGTGTGGACCAATTCTCCTAATCAATACAGCTCTCCGAATCTGACCGAGTGTGGCGCTCTGATTTCTGTACCTCTTATTCTTGGTATATGAACCTCTGGCTCATGAACATTCTATATCCATCGTCTTGCTTGTGTCATTTCATTCTCTTATTAGTCCATCCACAATCAATGGTGTTTTAATGTTTTTTGATAATGGTTTATTCAGTAAATATTCAAAAGTTACAAACATTGAAGGAAAATACATGCAACTGCAGCCAAGAGGCTGAAATGTTGATGTTTACAAAAATAGTAATACAATAAATACAAAGGTAGGCAAAATCATTGCCGTGAGTGATTGGTGGTATTTTTTCAAGTCCTTCGTCCATGTAAAAACCCTTCCATTTTGATATTACGAGGTTTACGAGGGTCGAAATTACAGATCCTGTGCATTATTGCGTGAATTGAATAAGTACCAAACTCTTACCGGAAGTGTACGTCCCAAGAGCAATCAATCAGATATCGGTATCATGAGGTGATATTGCTTGATATCGGCTATATGCGATAGGGAGAATTAGATTGCTTGGTCACAGCTTAGACTACCCCGTCTGTCAAAGCAATATTATCACTTTGCAATAGCACAACAGTAGCCTCAAAGACCCATATTCACAACAGTGGGTGAACAAAATTTCAAAAGGTCCCTCTGACATTGTGTCTGCGGAACAAAAAATTATGTTCATAACAAAAAATCATGTTCATAGTGTTAGACTATTATGTAATTCATCCAAATATCTTGAAAATGTCCTCATTATTTAACACGAGAAGTTCAAAGAAATTATCACAACTTGCTAAGTTCATTAAAGTCATAATGGCGAAATTTAGGACATAAATTGATTAAAAATTTCTTATAGGTCTATGTTATAAAGTGTAATACATTGCTTCTGTGAATACTAGTAAATATTGCAAATACTATTACATGTACACGTATTTCGAAACTGTTATCTTTTTTTTTTTCTTTTTCTTAGAGAAAACATAAGTGTATATTATAAATTGTATTGTACAATTTACTATGTATTTCTCATACCTCGAAAGGGGTCGTCAGAAATAATAAATAAACTTCAAACTTCATTTAACATTGACTCACTTCAATCATCTGATGCTGTCACAAAATCATTGATTTTCGTCACACAGAATCACAACAGTGGGTGATTTTAATGATTCGCTGTAATCATGATGTGGACAAACTCGACATAAGTAGTGATTCTGATGACAAAATCATTGATATGGAATCAAAAATAGTAATTCATGCTGTTTTATTTGGTATCATGTGAATTAGTCCAGGTTGAGTATACTGTTTGCATAAAACCTCTGTTCAGACTACAAGCCACATGGTTTATAATGTCTTCTCTGCCCTACTCTGACAAAAGGAAGCAACTAACAAAAGATACTTTTCTTGTAAATGAGCAAACTGTGTCTGCCACTTGCATTAGCATCAGTGCAAAACCACATCATTTTAGATTGAATATCTCGCAGCAAGATGAATATTTCTTGTCCAGATTTTGCCTGTATGTCTACTAACCTGTAGCTGTGTCGCACTACTCTGTTCACACAACAAACATAACCCAACTCACCCGCAGCTGTGTATAGACCTGCAGCCTCGAGCAATCCTTGAGGTCAGAGGCAAAGCAGACCATAGTGGATTCCTCCGTCCCAATGGTCAGGGCCCCATTGCATAAAACTTACCATTCATGGTAACTCTGCCATCAATGGTAACTACCATGGTAACATCGCTGGACAGCCAATCAAATTCAAGGCTTCCATAGCAGTTGCCATTGATAGCAAAGTTACCATCAATGGTAAGTTTTATGCAACAGGGCCCTGGACAATCTCTTGGTCATTCTCCATCCCCACTGGCCATCCGCATAACCTTGGTGCTCTGTTCACACAACACACACAAAACCTTGCTACCCTGTTCACACAACACACACAAAACCTTGCTACCCTATTCACATAACAAACATAATCCCACCCACCTGTAACTGCGTGTAGACCTGCAACCTCTGGCAGTCCTCAAGGTCCGAAGCAAAGCTGACCATAGTGGACTCCTCCGTCCCAATGGTCTGGACAATCTCCTGGTCACTCTCCATCCCCATGGCCTTGAAGATCACCACAATCGGGATATCCTGGAAAAAGAGGAAAACCCAATCATAACCTCAGTTCAACTTTTTTTATTTACACTCTTATCAACAAAAGTGCAACTAGTAACAAACTAAACAACAAACGATCACAATTATCTATATTATTAAAAAGTATGGCACTTTTATTTCTTTTCACCCTCTTGTTGACAGAAGTACCACTAGTAACAAACTAAACAATCGGGATATCCTGGGAAAAGAGGAACCACCCAATCATAACCTAAGTTCAACTTTTTTCTTTACACTCTTATCAACAAAAGTGCTACTAGTAACAAACGAAACAACAACCGATCACAATTATCTATATCATTAACAAGGCATTAGCAATATTGTGTCTCGCCCACTTGCGAAAATAACCAGAAATATCGCGATCTCCCCGTTGCTACGCAAAAGAATTGTATCCCTGGCTGATTGTGAAATATCTGCCATAGAATGTAACAAGAGTCTTGCAAGTAAACTTTAATGTATGACCTCAAATGACCTTTGACCTTATCATGTGACCTCTTACAGCACAATAACATGCAGGTGCCCCCAGTGCATCCATCATCCAAGTTTGATCGCCATTGTAGCAACATGTGATGAGTTATGTGTGATAAGAGAGACTTGCAAGTAAACTTTAACGTATGACCTCAAATGACCTTTGACCTTATCCTGTGACCTCCAACGGTACCATAACATGAAGGTAGCCCCAGTGCATCTATGACCCAAGTTAGGTTGTAATCAAAGCAACCTATGTGAAGTTATTTGTCAAAAGAGAGTCTTGCAGGTAAACTTTAACGTATGACCTCAAATGACCTTTGACCTTATCCTGTGACCTCCAACGGTACCATAACATGAAGGTAGCCCCAGTGCATCTATGACCCAAGTTAGGTTGTAATCCAAGCAACCTATGTGAAGTTATTTGTCAAAAGAGAGTCTTGCAGGTAAACTTTAACGTATGACCTCAAATGACCTTTGACCTTATCCTGTGACCTCCAACAGCACCATAACATGAAGGTACCCCCAGTGCATCTCTGACCCAAGTTAGGTTGTAATCCAAGCAACCTATGTGAAGTTATTTGTCAAAAGAGAGTCTTGCAGGTAAACTTTAACATATGACCTCAAATGACCTTTGACCTTATCCTGTGACCTCCAACGGCACCATAACATGAAGGTACCCCCAGTGCATCTATGACCCAAGTTAGGTTGTAATCCAAGCAACCCATGTGAAGTTATTTGTCAAAAGAGAGTCTTGCAGGTAAACTTTAACGTATGACCTCAAATGACCTTTGACCTTATCCTGTGACCTCCAATGGTACCATAACATGAAGGTACCCCCAGTGCATCTCTGACCCAAGTTAGGTTGTAATCCAAGCAACCCATGTGAAGTTATTTGTCAAAAGAGAGTCTTGCAGCCTTTTGCAGGTAAACTTTAACGTATGACCTCAAATGACGTTTGACCTTATCCTGTGACCTCCAACGGTACCATAACATGAAGGTACCCCCAGTGCATCTATGACCCAAGTTAGGTTGTAATCCAAGCAACCTATGTGAAGTTATTTGTCAAAAGAGAGTCTTGCAGGTAAACTTTAACATAGAACAAGGCATTAGCAATATTGTGTCTCGCCCACTTGCGAAAATAACCAGAAATATTGCGATCTCCGTTGCTACGCAAAAGAATTGTATCCCTCACACAATTCTGTGCCCAAGTTAGGAAGCCTTCACTAAGAGTCTTGCAAGTAAACTTTAATGTATGACCTCAAATGACCTTTGACCTTATCCTGTGACCTCCAATGGTACCATAACATGAAGGTACCCCCAGTGCATCTATGACCCAAGTTAGGTTGTAATCCAAGCAACCTATGTGAAGTTATTTGTCAAAAGAGAGTCTTGCAGGTAAACTTTAACATATGACCTCAAATGACCTTTGACCTTATCCTATGACCTCCAACAGCACCATAACATGAAGGTACCCCCAGTGCATCTATGACCCAAGTTAGGTTGTAATCCAAGCAACCTATGTGAAGTTATTTGTCAAAAGAGAGTCTTGCAGGTAAACTTTAACGTATGACCTCAAATGACCTTTGACCTTATCTTGTGACCTCCAACGGCACCATAACATGAAGGTACCCCCAGTGCATCTATGACCCAAGTTAGGTTGTAATCCAAGCAACCCATGTGAAGTTATTTGTCAAAAGAGAGTCTTGCAGGTAAACTTTAACGTATGACCTCAAATGACCTTTGACCTTATCCTGTGACCTCCAACGGCACCATAACATGAAGGTACCCCCAGTGCATCTATGACCCACGTTAGGTTGTAATCCAAGCAACCTATGTGAAGTTATTTGTCAAAAGAGAGTCTTGCAGGTAAACCTTAACATAGAAAAAGAGAGTCTTGCACATACTCTTTAATATATGACCTCAAATGACCTTTGACATCATCACATGACCTCTGACAACACCATAACATGAAGATACCCCTAGTGCTTCTATCAACCAAGTGTGGCTGCCATTGCTGTAACAGTTGCCAAGTTATGGATCATAAGAGAGTCTTGCAGGTAAACTTTAACATTTGTGACGGACGACGGACGACGGACGGACGACGGACGACGGACGACGGACGGACGACGGACGGACGACGGACGGACGCCATTTGGATCCCTTAGTCTCGCCTTCACCTCCGGTGGGCGAGACAAAAAGAGAGTCTTGCACATACTCTTTAATATATGACCTCAAATGACCTTTGACATCATCACATGACCTCTGACAACACCATAACATGAAGATACCCCTAGTGCTTCTATCAACCAAGTGTGGCTGCCATTGCTGTAACAGTTGCCAAGTTATGGATCATAAGAGAGTCTTGCAGGTAAACTTTAACATTTGTGACGGACGACGGACGACGGACGGACGACGGACGACGGACGACGGACGGACGACGGACGGACGGACGCCATTTGGATCCCTTAGTCTCGCCTTCACCTCCGGTGGGCGAGACAAAAATTATGGCACTTTTATTTCTTTTCACCCTCTTGTTGACAGAAGTACCACTAGTTAATGCCTGTTTGACACCATTTGTAGGCTAAATAGCCTTCTGTGGTGAGCCATGTTGGGTTGGCATCTCTCATCCATTTTCCAATACAGGCTTTCTGTCCACTCCACCGGGTTTTCACCCTGCTCTTACATAAGAGGGGAAGTGGGCAATTTCTATGCACAGGACTTCCATCTAATGTTTTATCTGAGGGACAGAACCAAGTAAAGTAAAACCACAAATACATTTCGAATTCTATTTCCTTGTTTTAATGACAGTAGACCTACTGAAGGAAACAAACTACTTTTTCTCTAATGACGTCACATGAAAGTCCTTTTTCCCCTTGATATCACAAAGTGGACTGTTTCTTTTCACTCAGCTTCTTTCACTCTCTCTCTCGCTCTCGCAAACATTTGTGGTCATGTGACACACTTTAAACCAATCAACAAACTGAAATACACTACAGCTCAAAGGAATTGGCATAGGGAAAGGGAAAGGGAAGAAAGGGAAGGAGCTGCAGTTTTAAACCATGGCATATTTTGTTCAGTTCAGCATGAAACACGATGCTTTTTTGGCTAATGCATCGTGTTTCATGCTGAACTGGACAAAATATACCACGGTTTAAAACTGCAGCTCCTTTCCTTTCTTCCCTTTCCCTTTCCCTATGCCAGTTCCTTTGAGCTGGAGTGTATATCAATGAGGGATAAAATGCAGTCGAGTGCACGCTAGATCGCGGTACTTCTTGCAGTGTAAACAGCCCCATAGATACCAGCCCAGACTTACCTCGGTGAAGGTGTTGTGTTTCAGGTAGTGCTTGCCCTTCTTCATGAGGACGACCGTCCTACTCTTCCTCTCGTGGGTAGAGCTAGGCAAAGACAAGAAGTAGCAAAATTAGGGTGGGGGCTCCGGGCGAATTAGCCCCCACAAGGCAAAAATGAGCCCCTACGGGTTGTTTCGCAAACCGGTTTGTAAGCTACGAACAACTTTACGAAGGACTGGTGACCCCTTTTTGTGCTAAATCACATTCTCAATGATTTTGATTCCCATCAGCTTAAGTTCAAGTCTGATGTTTAGAGATGAAAATTCTTGTTGTAAACAAGTGTCTGAATACAAGGCTTATGATTTGTCAAATTTGATAAGGATTGTTGAAAATTAACTACCAAAATCTTAAAACAGGAACAAAGTGTGGTATCACATTTAGCACAAGAAGGGGTCACCAGTCTTTCGTAAAGTCGTTCATAGCTTACGAACAGCTTGGTGAAACACCCCCCTGTGGACATTAGAAGAACCCCAGTGAAAACAAAAAGATTCTTATCAAGTAAGATACACAGGGTGAATCTGGGCAAAGGAGACACAGCAAAGCAGGAATCAAATAAGAATAGAGGCTAAGGGTGACAGCCCCCATAAGGCAAAAAACAGCCCCTGTGAAAAAAAATGATCATAGGCAAAGTAGACTCAGGCAAGCAGTGACAACATTCGGATGGGGGATCAGGGCAAATGAGCCCCCCATAAGGCAACAAAAAGCCCCTAAGAATTTGATTGCTCTCATACAGTATAAGACATTATACAGACACAGTTCAGTTTATTTAACTTATTATTTTTCTCTGAAACATAATGATACCAACAAACAAATCATTACAAAAATGTTTGGAAGGATCTTAAACATATCTCTTCTCAAAACATATATGTTATATAAGACGAATGCATTATTGATCAGTTGTGTCATGGAAGACTTGTATAAACATAATGATACATAGTCAGGCTAACAGGTTCGAGCATCTAGCATAAATGTGGAAACAGGGCTTTCATTCACCATGCATTCTCGACACACATTCTCTCACCTGGCCGCACTACAAGAAACAAAGCCCATCCAGCTAACATTCATTTTATATGGAAACAGGGCTTTCTTTCACCATGCATTCTCTACACATGTTTGCTTACCTGGCCACACTACAAGAAACAAAGCCCATCCAGCTAACATCCATTTTATATGGAAACAGGGCTTTCTTTCACCATGCATTCTCTACACACATTCTCTCACCTGGCCGCACTACAAGAAACAAAGCCCATCCAGCTAACATCCATTTTACATGGAAACAGGGCCTTCTTTCACCATGCATTCTCTACACACATTCTCTCACCTGGGCGCACTACAAGAAACAAAGCCCATACAGCTAACATTTATTTTATATGGAAACAGGGCTTTCTTTCACCATGCATTCTCTACACACATTTGCTTACCTGGCCACACTACAAGAAACAAAGCCCATCCAGCTAACATCCATTTCATATGGAAACAGGGCTTTCTTTCACCATGCATTCTCTACACACATTTCCTTACCTGGCCACACTACAAGAAACGTATCCCTTCCAGTCCACCTCCACTATCATCCTGTTCTTGGAGATCTGTTCTTGAATGAGGATGACCTTCTCCGTGCCTCGGACGATGAAATAGCCGCCAGGGTCCAGCGGGCACTCGTTGAGTCTGGCCAGCTCGGCCTGAGACTTACCGGTCAGCACACAGTTGGAGCTCCGCAACATGATGGGCATCCTGGGAGTCAGATCGGACAGTTTGGACAATGGTCAATAAAAGAGCAGATTAACTCTTTATGTGGTTTGTTTGCACATTTGCACCATCTGCATAGCAGCATACGTGTACACTTCCATAGATGTAAACAAGTCTGTTACATGTTCTTACACATAAGTTGGAAGTAGATGAAAATCAATAATTTAACAGAGAGAATTTTATAGAGATTTTTTTAGATATAATTTAGAGAGAATCAAAACAAAAGTGGCCACCATTGTGAGTGAACCCCTATTTATTTATCAAAACATCTTTGTTGAAACTCAAATTTCCTTCCTTTTTATCTCAACAAGCATGGTGTTTCTGGTTTCAATAGAAAGCTTACATCATCACCTAAATGACTTTATTAGAAATTGTATAGTTATACCCTACAAAATGGAGAATGATAAGATTATGTCAAAAAACAAGGCATTAGCAATATTGTGTCTCGCCCACTTGCGAAAATAACCAGAAATATCGCGATCTCCGTTGCTACGCAAAAGAATTGTATCCCTTGCTGATTGTGAAATATCTGCCATAGAATGTAACATTCCATAAGAGAAGGGCTATTTCATGCAATGCTACTTCCTCTATCTACTCCCCCTCCCCCACCTTCCCCCTTCTTTGAGATGGAATAAAAAGCCTCCACCAAGTTCTATTAGATTAGACAAAGACAAAACAGGATGATAATCAGTTGCACACCTTATCCTGTGACCTCCAACGGTACCATAACATGAAGGTACCCCCAGTGCATCTATGACCCAAGTTAGGTTGTAATCCAAGCAACCTATGTGAAGTTATTTGTCAAAAGAGAGTCTTGCAGGTAAACTTTAACGTATGACCTCAAATGACCTTTGACCTTATCCTGTGACCCTGTAACAGCACCATAACATGAAGGTACCCTCAGTGCATCTATGACCCAAGTTAGGTTGTAATCCAAGCAACCTATGTGAAGTTATTTGTCAAAAGAGTCTTGCAGGTAAACTTTAACGTATGACCTCAAATGACCTTTGACCTTATCCTGTGACCTCCAACGGCACCATAACATGAAGGTACCCCCAGTGCATCTATGACCCAAGTTAGGTTGTAATCCAAGCAACCCATGTGAAGTTATTTGTCAAAAGAGAGTCTTGCAGGTAAACTTTAACGTATGACCTCAAATGACCTTTGACCTTATTCTGTGACCTCCAACGGTACCATAACATGAAGGTACCCCCAGTGCATCTATGACCCAAGTTAGGTTGTAATCCAAGCAACCCATGTGATGTTATTTGTCAAAAGAGAGTCTTGCAGGTAAACTTTAACGTATGACCTCAAATGACCTTTGACCTTATCCTGTGACCTCCAACGGTACCATAACATGAAGGTACCCCCAGTGCATCTATGACCCAAGTTAGGTTGTAATCCAAGCAACCTATGTGAAGTTATTTGTCAAAAGAGACTCTTGCAGGTAAACTTTAACATAGAAAAAGAGAGTCTTGCACATACTCTTTAATATATGACCTCAAATGACCTTTGACATCATCACATGACCTCTGACAACACCATAACATGAAGATACCCCTAGTGCTTCTATCAACCAAGTGTGGCTGCCATTGCTGTAACAGTTGCCAAGTTATGGATCATAAGAGAGTCTTGCAGGTAAACTTTAACATTTGTGACGGACGACGGACGACGGACGGACGACGGACGACGGACGACGGACGGACGACGGACGGACGACGGACGGACGCCATTTGGATCCCTTAGTCTCGCCTTCACCTCCGGTGGGCGAGACAAAAAGAGAGTCTTGCACATACTCTTTAATATATGACCTCAAATGACCTTTGACATCATCACATGACCTCTGACAACACCATAACATGAAGATACCCCTAGTGCTTCTATCAACCAAGTGTGGCTGCCATTGCTGTAACAGTTGCCAAGTTATGGATCATAAGAGAGTCTTGCAGGTAAACTTTAACATTTGTGACGGACGACGGACGACGGACGGACGACGGACGGACGCCATTTGGATCCCTTAGTCTCGCCTTCACCTCCGGTGGGCGAGACAAAAAATAAACAAGCAGTGATAAGTTACATCAATCTTAGAGTAGTTAATCATTCAAAACTTGAAATAAATTGCATGATCAGTGAAAGCATGAATTTTTCTCTAACTTTCCAGCATAGTATTTTTTAGAAATAATAATCATGTAAAAAGTTATAGCCATTAACATGCAACACACTGTCTTCAGACCAGGGCCCTGTTGCATAAAACATACCATTGATGGTAACTTTCCTATCAATGGCAACTTCTATGGATACCTTGAATTTGATTGGCTGTTGAGCGGTGTTACCATGGCAGTTACCATTGATGGCAGAGTTACCATTAATGGTAAGTTTTATGCAACGGGGCCCAGATGAAAACTGCACCCTCCAAATGAATGTACCGTCCAATGGGAAGGTTATTGCGGATGACTCTCTGCTGCCCTCTAGTGTACTCGATGTCCACAGTGATGGGGGCGGAGTAGGTCATGTCTCGCAGCCGACACTCATGGGGCGACGTCGGCTTGGTGATGTTGAAGCTCTCCTCGACATCAGGGCTGCCCACATAGATGTTCCGATACCTAGAGGCAGGAACACAACGTGACATGCAGTGAGGTTTCTGTTTTGTTGTTATTTTCATTCAACATTTCATGAATACACATTATCATTCAACATTTCATGAATACACATTTACAATCACCATGAATTGTGTACATAATCAATATCCCTTCAATAACATGCATGCCGGTTCCAAAAGAAGGAATACAAAAAAGAAGTCCATGCAAAAAAAAACATAACGCCCCTGTAGAAAGGTTTTTACTTCCATCTAGAAGGTTTCATCTTGCCGTCTTAATGATCCTTGTAGTATAACACACAAGAGCATATTTTGAACACAAAGGAGATGTACATTACATATCATCACAGAAACACAACACAACACGGCATGTGGTCATTGAAAACAACATATTTCAGACTCAATGTAATTTTGCCTCAGCAGATCGTAAAAAAGCCAACATAAATTAAAATTGAGTTGAAAATTATTTTTCTTCAAAATGGAGTAAACAAAAAGTTTCAAGGAGGTTCAGGGTGATTTAGCACCAGGAATGCAGAAAAAAGGTCACCATGAATTAACCATTTTGCGAAATTTGTAGATCAGTGCTCAGAGCCTAACACAAGATTTTTTTTGTATACCCAGCCACTGTACCGGAGTGCCGTGTGTGGTACTACTGATAAACAAAAGGTGAATATCTATCGTAACTAGTTGCTCGCAAGTACTAACATCTGTATATAAAAAGTAAAAAGTTTGATAGCAAAATAAAACTCATCAGAAGCTTTTTATCTTCGCATATGAATATTTTAGAAACTATCTGCTTACGTGTCGCTTGCTAGGAGCTAACAACTAAAATGGAGAGAGAGTTAGCCGCCGCACAACATAACATGCAGCTACATGTAAGTATGCTCAACATCACTTACAAAGATCGCAAAAGCAATAAATGGATAAGGGAGCAGACCAAGGTCAGGGGCATGATTAAAGTAATCAAACAACGTAAATGGAAATGGGCTGGCCATGTCTCCAGAAGGAGAGATGGAAGATGGAGTACACAAATTACTGAATGGACACCTCTTGATGAAAAAGAAACAGAGGCAGACAAAGAAAGAGATGGAGAGATGAGATTTCTGGCATGATGCCAACTAATATAAATATGCGAGGGAAAGAGAGAAGTGGAGAGACCATGCTGAGGCCTTCATCCAGCAGTGGATCGACAATGGCTGAAGTTAGGAGCTAATGTGAATTTAGTTTTCTAGAACTAAACTTAAATCTTTGCTTACTTCATGTAGAACGTAGGATCAGCATCACTTGTGATCTTCTCATTCGCCTTCATAATCTTCTTTATCTGTTGGGGTTAAGAAGAAAATTTGATTATTTATTGATTGTTTCACCATCATTTCACAGTGAGAATGATAACAAAGGCAACATCACTTTTAAATGAGAAAAAATTGATTCATAGATTAATTTGATACCTTTCAATATTTGTATGGGTAGTACTTTCTAATAAAACTCATAACCCTAAACTACATATAACCAAGTACAACACAGTGCTGAGTCAATTTCAATGGGTGGAATGCACTCTGAATCTATAAGGTGTTGCTAGGCGGGCAAAGCTCAAACAAGCTTTGATTTCACTATGAACGTATTGTTTGAACAACCTCCATAAATTTGCATCCATGTACATAACGAAAATGGCCTATCATCTACAAAGCCAATATCCATCAATGCCTGTGATGACATTACCATAGTTTCTCAGGGAAAAAATGCATGCCCTGGATAACGTTAAAAGAACCAAAAAAATCCCCAGACATAATGTTGAAATGGAGGCAAACAGCTAATGTGCTCTAAAAGATGCCCCCCAAAATGTTGAATTTTTTTCCCCGGTGTGCCTAACACACCACCCATACCAGTAACATTGGCTAAGTTTGGTCACCAGTCTTTTACCTCAACGTTAATGAAGTAGTTGAAGGAGTCAATGTGCTGCCTGACCAACCCTCGCACCTTCAAGAAAGCAGGCAGGAGCTTCCATTTATCCTGAAGGGGGAGCAAGTGTCAAATGAAAATAGAGGTAATAATAGATAAGGAAATATTTATGTGGAAGTCATTCACGCCCAGGACTCAGTAGGCCTAAAAAGAAATGAAAAAAATAACAAAAAAAAAAAAATATTACATGACAAGGACAAGTCCTCCACTAAAAAATGCACACAAATACTTAGCAACACACAAAGATGTTATTGGAATCTTGAAGAAAATGGAAACATTACAGCCTTTAATATGCTGACCAAGATTGTGTCATAAAGTGAAAACATTCTGAAATTTGAATGATTTTCATTAAACTTTTTGTTGCTCATTAGCCTTGGATTGTTCTGCGTTTATCAACGACTAACTATGCCTAGAGACACGACGCAAGTTGAGTCACAGCTACGCAGCCATACCTGACTAAGGCTAATATGCTTAGCATTAGACCGAAAAATCAGTCTCTATAGGATGTTGGATCTGCTGAGATTGCATCTGGCTCCTTTGAACGGGGGTAGGCCTAGGCCCATGTCCAAAAATGTAATTTTGATTAAAGAATGACCCGAATGAGATGGTTATTCCTATTTAGCTTAGGCTTAGCCTTGTCGTAGACAATAGTGGTAGCAGACATGGCTAAGACAAGTAAGAGTAAGACTCATAGAGACTGATTTAGTTTTGTCGAAGATATTTCATGTATATCGGCAACTCTGCTAGCTAGCTTCAGAGCCGGGAGCTCGGGGGATGACCATACTGGCGCCTGACTGCGACTCTATCTCTGCGTTAATATTTTTAGCCGACTTTCACTCAACCTTACAACCGTACCGGCTCACAGTGGCCCGCTCCGCGCTCCAGCTGGCTCCCGGCCCGGCCGGCCCCCGGTCCGGACGGAGGCAATAGTGGTAGCAGGTTGGTAACCCGCCGCGGCCGATCAGCTCAGGGCACAGTTTCATCTAAAAACTTAGTATTTAGAGTTGTTATCGAAATTAAATTACCTCAACAGCCTTGACCGGTGCTGTCAGCAATGCCTTGTCGACTTCTACCTTCTCTTCGAACTCACTTTGTTCATCATCTTCCCCCATTTCTTCGTCGTCTTTGATTTTGCTCGACATCTCGCAGATTGTATATTATTTCTCACATGGACGAAATTAGCGAGTCGTTGTTGATGTTGTTTCTGTAGTTGGCGCTCTTCAATCTCGCTTGCTCGGATCGCGGCTTGATCGCATTTCAAGAGTGAAAGAGAGGCCTATGGAAAGGGGGAAGGGGGCGGCGGGCCGGGGGGCCTGGGAATTATACCGCAAATGAAAAAAACAGCAACAAAGAAATGGACATTGACATGCCGCCTTGCGAGTCGTAGATACAACTACTACGTTATTATAACGAATTTGATACCAAGAACACACACCGGATGTACAGGCAGACTTCAGGCATTGGATCGATGGATGACATCAAAGAATAAGGAGAGAGGGAGGGGGGGGGGGGTGACATATAGAATGAGACAGCACTAGAAAGAAATGAAATGAGACGAGGGCTATATAGATAGATATATAAACACAAGAAGAAAGTAAGCCCCCCCCCCCCCCCCCCCCAAGCAAAATAGCATAACTTTTTATCGATGAGGGTTTGGGCAAAATAATCTTGGCAGACTTGTTCATTAACTTATTGACTAACTTCTGTGTAAAAATAACATTAATCCAATTACATGTAGTTATGCATGAGTGGGCATATTTTAAAGGCAAAAATGTCACTTTTTAAAAGTCACAAGGGTGGTTCATGCCATTTTAACAGTACATTTTGGCGTTCTTGTGCGATTTTTAAAGTGTTTTCACTCAACCATGACACGAAAATGACTTATGTTTACTTACCAGCTCATGTCACATCTTTGTCAAAATATCCATAGTTTTATTTTTTCACCAAAATAAAGTGTTTTTAAAAGTTTCAAACATAAGAGGGATGAGTATTTGTTAAACGGTGCTCACTCAACCAGAATACTGGATTAAGTGTCGGGATAGGTGTTAGTGCATCGAGAGATGGATGATAAACAATGAAAGGACATAAATTAGCCTATGCACCAGAAATGGAATTCATCAAAATTTATGACAGAATCCCCAAATTACCCTTGTGACTTTTGAAAAGTGACATTTTTGCCTCTAAAATTTGCCCACTCATGGATGACTGATTAGATTAATGTGATTTTCGCACATAAGTTAGTCAAAACCTCAGCTTTGATAAAAAATTTATGCTGCTTAGGGGGGGGGGGGGGGGGGCGGACCTACTTTTTTTTTGTGTTTAGATAGATGGACATAATAGATAGATAGAGATAGATAGATAGATTTTCAAGTTCAAGTTCACTTTATTTTCATGGATAACAAACATATTACAATCAAACTTAAACAATAGATAGATAGATAGATAGATAGATAGATAGATACATGTAGATAGATAGATAGATAGATAGATAGATAGATAGGTAGGTAGATAGAGATAGATAGATAGATAGATAGATAGATAGATAGATAGACAGATATGCATGCATATTTCTAGATAGGTAGATGGATAGATAGATAGACGCAAGTGCCTCTATTTTATAGGCCAAGACTTATAGGTCCTATGCGTTCCAACGGTGATAGAAATATACCAAGGCATAAAGACCTCATTTATTATATTAATGCATTTGACTCAAATAAAACCCAATTGATTATCAGATTGATTTATCAAGCAGTGCTGAAAGCCAATAACGTTACATGAATATACTAAATTCGGCCTTCTGGATGCGTTTTGAATGTAATCAATGATTTTGATTTGATTCCATTCACTCTGCTGATGCACTTTAGTCCTATCGGTGGTGTTCCCGGCTCCCGCCACCCCCCCCCCCCCCCCCGGAACAGGTGCGTGAATGCAAACTAATCTTTAAGAACAGTCACGTCCTCATATTTGTTTTTGTCCCCAACATCAACGAGGGCAGAGATTTAAAAGTTTGACTTCTGTAGCATGCCGATAACAGGCAACACATTTGTTTATTATTCTAAAACTTTCTTTTCTATTTGTACATCCACGATGGATCTACTTCACGTACATATGCAGGTTCTCCTGTGTAAAGTCTGCCCATAATTGTCCTGACCAAACGGATAATATTGAAGCCTCCGCCCCCCCCCCCCCTCCCTTCTCCCCACCTCTGCCCAATGCTAATTTTCTCGATAACGGTTATTTCTCTGTTGTCTCTTTTCATACAGTATTTTTGGCATATGCTCGATATTGGTCTGATATCAACTCTTTATGTCCCATTTATGTTTTTTTTTTTCTAAATCATTTTTTCTTCAAATCAATTACAGGTATATTCAAATATTCTCGAGATAACTTGTCTCAATAAACACATACTAAACTACACACCACGGTCTGTCTGCATGCATAACAAAATTTGCATTTCCGGGTATAAATGTACTTTTCAATATCTTTATAGCATTTAAGCATATTTTTAAAATTAGAGTATTAAAATCATGACAACTGTATTGAGTAACAGTTCGTGTGTCATATAAAGGATTTATGAACTTTCCATAATTGCCCAAGTGCCGAGTCTGTGGCTTAAAATTTTGGCGAAAACGGGAAAATCTCACTTTTCGGGCGAGTTGTTCCGGTACCTTAGCTACGCATTCGCCGGCACAGTATTTTTACCGGCGACTATCATCTATTTCGTCTTCCAAAGGTAACATTCATTTCAGAGTTTGAATTTTGTGTGATAAATTATCAGAGTAAATTTTGAAATGACGCTAGATGTACATGTATGTCTGGATTGCGGTACTGAACAACCAAGAGATTGATAACCTCAGTCTCCGGCTCCAGCGCAGACTCCTTCGGCATCGCCGGTTCGATCATGCAGCGAGTCCACTCGGCAGGCCAGGGCAAGGACCAATCGCACCCCACACTTGTCGGTAGCACACGGACTGCTCTCGCGTGGCCTCCCGCGCAGCGGGCTGCTCGCAGTAAGGTTGTCGGCTGCCCGGCAACGTCCGACCGCCTCACTGTGAAATTTAGTTACTAGTAACCGTTTATTTGCCAAGCAAAATGGCACAGAATGACATGTGTGTATATTAATTGTGAATTAATACACATATTTACTTCATCATCATTTTGGTGCATTTTGATCGTTTCTTCAATGAATTAAGTTAGCTTAAACTTGATATTTACAAAAAATATGTTCTCTTGATATAAACATTAAAAATTATAAATTGTTTTCCTGTCCAGACTGATTAGTGTGACTGTGAGTAGTGTGAGCTGTAACAGTAGAGATGGATGGAGACCTGGAGAAGAAGGCATCTCATTTTTAGGCCAGGTTGGATGAGATGGCGGACATTTTTGTTCTTTCTGTCTCCTTTTCTCTCCTCTCCTCTTCCTCTTCACTTATGATCTTTCTTGATAAAATCTTTTTCTGTGCAGATTGGTGTGACCTGTAACTGCAGAGATGAATGGAGACGTGGGGAAGAAGGCTTCTCATTCCTGGGCCATGTTGCTTTTATTGGATTAGATGGCAGACATTTCATCTCTCTCAGATTATTCTCTTATTTCAAAATACATTTTTCTTGATGAATCATTTCTATGCAGATTGGTGTGAGCTGTAAACTGCAGACATGGATGGAGATATGGGGAAGAAGGCTTCTCATTTCTGGGCCATGTTAGATGAGATGGCAGAGAGTGACCCAGCAGCCTACGAGACCTTCATCAAGAAGACCATGGCGGAGGGCAAGGAGAAGATGGCCCTGCCCAAGCCATTCGCCTGCCTTAGGGCCGCTCAACTGGTATGTGGGTATCTCCATACTAAATAGAAATGCTTGATGTCGCAAATAACTATGAAATATCACAGTATGCAGCGCTATAAGCTTTTCCAAATTTGTTAACCTGTATATTTCCAGTCTTGTAGTCTGGCAGAAAGTGCTTTGCTATGGTGCAAGGACCCCCTTTTGTAGTCAAGAAAGTTCTAAGGTCTACTTCAGTTATCGTCTAAAACAGCTAGTACGAACTCTCCATCTTAAAGAATTGTAAGATACCAAACAATATTTACCTATTAGACCATGAAACCTGGGGAAAAACTGAATTTCATCTTACTTCAATGGAGATAGCTCAAATAAAAACATGTCACTGAACAGAGCGTTAACTTGTATTTTCTAAATCACCCATAACAATTTCCAGTGTAATGTTGGTAACAGGAGAGACACAATTGATGCAAAGTAGTCTGATACACTCCAGCTCAAAGGAATTGGCATAGGGAAAGGAAAAGGGAAGAAAGGGAAGGAGCCGCAGTTTTAAACCGCAGTATATTTTGTCCAGTTTAGCGTGAAACATGTACATTTTGTCCAGTTCAGCATGAATCATGATGCTTTTTAGGCTAAAGCCTCGTGTTTCATGCTGAACTGGACAAAATATACCGCGGTTTAAAACTGCGGGTCCTTCCCTTTCTTCCCTTTCCCTTTCCCTATGCCAATTCCTTTGAGCTGTAGTGTACATGATATGGGACATTTGTCCTGAGTGACTTTTGGGAAGCTTGCCCTGTGCTGGAAATTCAGCCCTTTTTTAAAACTTATTCCAGTGCTCTTTATTTTAAAATCAAATCAAATCAAATCAAATCAAATCATTCATGTCATGTCATTGATTTTCCCTGTAGAAGCCAACGAGGTGTGTGCTGTATGTCAACATGTGCAGCTGGGAACACATTCCCAAGCCCGCCACAGACGCAGACCCGATCTCCGTGGCCGGGGGACCGATTGAGGAGATAACAGATGCTGGAGGTAAGCATTAATCATTCTGGAACACACAAAGCTTTACTCCCTTATTACCATTGGCATGAAGATGTGTAGTAAGCTAAAGGGTTTTCAAGACCAGGTAATGTAAGGGTGAACAATGTTAAAAGGGGAGAGGAACTCAAAATCTAACTTTATCTTCTTTCTCTTTCATGCTTCTTACATTTTGTAAGCAAGAAAGCACTCCACTCATAATCAGTCACAATTTAAAGCAATAAATTGCCAATCTGATGAACTTTTCCCGTGCATTGCCAATTTGAAAATAAAGTGATTGTTTCATTATTGAGCAGGAATATGGTGCTAAAGGTAGGCACTGTCCATTCCACACTTTGACAAAAGGAAGCAAGTAACAAAACTGACTTTCCTTGTAAATGAGCAAATGTGTCAGTCATTTGCATTTGCATCAATACAATACTACATCATGTTAGATTGAATATCTCACATCAAGTTGAATATTCCTTTTTCAAATTTTGCTCATATGTAGGGAATGCTTGGTAACATCTAAAAACATCCACAACCAGAGGTAGGAAGAAGAAGAACTATCAGAAGTAAAAAAAAAAAAAAAAAAAATCTTCTGATAGTTCCCCTTTTGTCCCAGTAGGGGAGAGAAGCTCTAAATTTCAAGCAATAACATTGCCAATTTGAAGAACAGAAGCATGAGTTTAGTTTTAAAGTGCATTGCCAATTTGAAGATTTAGTGGTTATTTCATCATTGAGCAGGCAAAAAAAGGTGCCAAAGGTAAGCAATAACCATTCCGCCCAAGACACAATAACAAAAAGTGAAAAGATCGCATTTTCTTATCCTTTGACGTTTTTTTAATTTTTTTATTTTTCTGCTGTGATTTAAATCAATGAAATGGCAGGGTGGACTTTCTCATTAATTGATTGAGTGACATTTAGAGTACCAGTTGGAGGAATCCATTTAATTTCAAGATTCTGTGCTTTCCTCACAAATTGTATCTTTCATTTTTTTTCACTACCAGGAAGTTACCTTGTTGTCAGACTGGCCTTTAATCCATATGTCTTGGAAGAAAGCTTCAAGAACGATGTCGATAAAGACCTCCTCATCAACCTTGGCATGGACTACATTGAAAACTTACACAGCGTCAAAATTGTGCGGACGTATAAAGTCTTAAAGGACCTCAAGTTTAAAGGGAATGTTGAGTCGTTGGGTTCGTCGAAGCGGTTTTTCGGGAAGCGGGAGAAGAGCGAGGAGGAGACGCTGAGGGAACAGCTTGCCGGGCTGAGCCCCGAGGCCCTGATTGGTCAGATCCACGACCAGTGTGGCTCGGACTTTAGCCGGGAGGAGATCGAAAGCAGGCTCACCGACCTAACTCTGGGGCCTAGTGGTTCGGGTCCAGCGAAGAAAAAAAATGGACTGATTGAAGAGATTCAGAGCACGACCGTTGAGCTGCCGGCTCCAAAGTATGAGCTGAATATGCAAGGTGGTGATGGAAATGTGGAGAGGAGACTGGAACTGAGGCTAGAGCTTGATGGTGTGCGTTCTGTAGCGGATTGTGAGCTGGATATTTCAGAGGTACCTGGGTGGTCCAAACCAGCTTTTGTGTTCTATTTCTCCCTCACATATTAGTTGTCAAGAGTCAAGACTACATACATTTTTATGCCTCCGCCACGAAGTGGCCGGAGGCATTATGTTTTCGGGTTGTCCGTCCGTCCGTCCGTCCGTCCGTCCGTCCGTCCCGAATCCGTTAAGGCAATATCTTGAGAACCGTTAACCAGATTTGCTTCACACTTGGTACATGTGTGTATTGCATGAAACCAATGAAGTGTGTGAAATAGGGGTCAATTCTGATCGAGGTCAAAGGTCAAAGGTCAATGAACTTTGTGAAACATTGCCCAAAATTGACCTTTTTCACAATAAAGCCAAATCCAAGGATCCGATTCTCATGAAACATGGTACAAAGATGGATCACTACTTGGGAATAGACTGGTGACATTTATGATAAATTTCCTGAAAGTTCAGAGGTCAAAGGTCAATGAACTTTGTGAAACATTGCCCAAAATTGACCTTTTTCACAATAAAGCCAAATCCAAGGATCCAATTCTCATGAAACATGGTACAAAGATGGATCACTACTTGGGAATAGACTGGTGACATTTATGATAAATTTCCTGAAAGTTCAGAGGTCAAAGGTCAATGAACTTAGCCAAAATTGGCTAAAAACTGCCCCAAGCTTTATATTTTTCACAATAAATCCAAATCCAAGTATGCAATTCTTATGAAACGTGGTACTAAGATGGATCACTACTTGGCAATAGACTGGTGACATTTTTTGGTGAAATTTCTGGAAGGCCAGAGGTCAAAGATCAATGAACTTTGCAACAATTTGCTAAAAATTGGCCCCAAATTGATATTTTTCACAATAAACCCAAATCCACTGGTGCAATTCTAACCAAACATGGTACAGAGATGTATCACTTCATGGAGGTAGATTGATGGAAGTTTGGGTAAAATACCTGAAAGGTCAAAGGTCAAATGTCAGTGAACTATGCCAAAATTAGCTAAAAATTGTGCCAAATTTAACATTTTCACATTGAATGCAAAACTAATGGTTCAATTTGAACCAAACATGGTACAGAGATATATCACTTTATGGAGGTAGACTGGTGAAAGTGTGGGTAAACTTTCTGAAAGGTCAAAGGTCAATGAACTTTACCCCCAGATTGGCTAATTTTACACAAACTTGATACAAGGATGGCTTTAGACAGACTGATTAGATTGGAAGTCAAAGGTCAATGAACATTGCCAAACTTGGCCAAACATGGAAAAACAGAATATGATATTTTCATTTCACATAGGAATTAAATGGTTCATTGCCCATGCAACAAACAGGTTTTCTGAGAATAAATGTAAATAGAGCTAGCAAAGAGGCGGAGGCATATTTATCGACTGCGCGGCAGTCGAATTGCTCTAGTTAAGATAAAAATGAGCAGCTACAACAGCTTTTGTTTTGATTCCCTCTGATAATTGTTGTCAAGGCTACATATCAATTTTCAAGATGAATATGAGCATCATTCGAGGCATCATGCTAGGAAAGATGGCCATAAATACACTAGCGCTGACAGTTTTAAGTTTCATTTGTCATGCAAATTCAAGATTCAAGATTCAAGATTTTATTTATTTTATTTTATTTCCAATATAAACATTGCACTACATTGTTCAATATGGGCAAATCAAGGTAACGTATGAGAAAATCAATACATTTGAAGTTTAGTTTTACAAAGTGTAATACATTATGTACACAATCAGTATTTCACAGTTTAATAGATTAGAAAATGGACTGAAATTAAAAGCTCAATGGCTTGACAAAATTAATCAGCCCAGTATGATATATGGCATTGACAATGGTGGTATTGAAAAAAATACTTCAAATAACATCTGTATCATGAATGCAGTCCTCACACATGAAAGTGCTCACACATTTAATGACTTAAAATTTTCTCCTTTTTTCATGAGTTAACAGTCAGACAGCAACTCATCAATCTTTTCTTCTTTCTTTTCTTCTTTTCAGGATGAATTGAATCTCTATGTGGAGGGCAAATATAGACTCGGACTACCTCTACCGGAACTGATCCTGGAGTCTGAAGCCAAGGCTAAGTTCAACAAGAAGACCTCTGTCCTGGTGGTGACCCTCCCTACCCACTCAAAAACAGCAGGTTCATGACCCGAAATCTGACCTAGAGAACTAGTTATAGGGATAGTTCACAGTGAAATGAGTTGGTTGCAATAAAAGCAGAAACATGAAAGAAACAAATTAGCGAAGGTTTGACGAAAATTCATCAAAGGATGAGAAAGTTATAATCTTTTGAAATTCCAATTTTGTGACGCTGTGTGCGAGGTGCTCTCCCATATGTTTTGTACAGAATAAATCCATTGATTGCTCTTTTTCTGTTTTTGTGTTTTTGACAAAGTAGTTATTTTTTTATACAGGTATGTATGTAAAGGCATATTTCTAATGATGTATCAAATGCACTGGTAAAAGGATACTATAGCGGAACACCCCTTTTATCTTTCTGCAAAATAGAAGGGGCAGACGGTGGGAAGTCACTACAATCGGTTACTCCGGAAATTGTCAGGATGGCTCCACCGGTTCCGGCCAAGATCCTCGTTGACATGGTCTCGTTTCGTCACAATTTACGATGCCTTTAGCACTACTGCAGTTCTAACTTCTACTTATTCCAGCCTTCCCCGTAATATCATCTGTTCCCCTGTCACACAGTTCCAATGTCCCACTCTGACACAGGCCCACGCTGGCCTATCTTCATCCGTCTTCTTCATACCCCTGGTGTCTCATAGGTTCAATGTCCCACGCTGGCACAGGTCCCACGCTGGCCCAGCTCACACCAGTCGTCTGCAACCCAGCTCGACAATCAGAAAATCACACCTAATTACACGTATAATAACGAATCTTGCCTCTTATTTGAGGGCTGTTTCGTTACACAACCCCCCACCCAGATAAGCTTCGTCTCGGAGCTTACCTAACTTTGCCACAAAAACATTACAACATTATAATCAAAACATTTGAACTTCATAACGTTAACACTCCTCAACAGTTAAAAACACCAACTTATCACCCAGCATCACCTGGTTGCTCTACTGAATTATGCATAATTATGCGTACAGTATTGTAATCTTGACAATCTCGACAACTTTAAACACACTAGCTTACCAATGAGCAACACCTGGTTGCCCTTACTTTATAACTTACTTTATAACCTGTAACTTGTCCAGGTTACAAGGATTCGTCCAAAAATTATAATGTTCGTTGTCCTGGTCCTAGTAGTAGTCCGGTGGTTCGGTGGGGTGAAGGTCTCATAGTCTTGCAGTCGTTGATCTTGGCGGTCCCTCGTCGTGCTCCCAGACGACTGTTGACGGTAATGGCACAAACGTTGTGCCCCCGAGGAAACCCGGTCCGTCACATCGTCCACGGTGCAGGCATCGCACCACCATGTGATGTTATCACCACAGCTTGAAGTTCCTGATAATGGCGGTCCCTCGTCGTGCTTCCAGATGACTTCTGACGGAAATGGCACAGACGTTGTGCCCCCGAGGAAACCCGGTCCGTCAGATCATCCATTCCATGGCACAGACTTTGCACCATCATGGTAGTTACCACAGCTTAGTCCCTGCTTCGTCCGTAGGTCGTCCTTAGTCATCTGGTCTATTTACACTCTCCTGGTCTCCTCCTCGACGATCTCGATGTATTCGGTGTTTGTTATGTACTTGGTGACTTTTTGGGTGAAGGACGTGTTTGACGCCATTGTGTTCATTTCCGCGTAGGAACTCCATGGATTTCCCTGTCTTCGGAGCTCTTCCACTCTTCCCCTCACCCTCTCGCGGTCAATAGTGATTTCAGCTGCCTGAGTACCTGCATCTTTGGTGTCACGCGTCTTGGTGAAAACGAACCTCCAATCCCGGGATGGGGATCTAGTATAACGCCTCTGAAATGGCGCCTGTTCTCCCCTCAATGATGTCGTCGCCCCATTGCGCCAAACCGTATGGTGATTAGGAGGGATGTGGGACCTCTAGGGTCGACGCCCCGGCTTTTTCTCGTCGCGGTTCCTTCCTGAGGTGGTCTTATTCCACCTATGGAGTTGGTCATCCCATCGTGGTTTTTGCTTTTCCCTGATTTCCCACCCGGGTGATCTCTCTTTGCGCTCTCCCCGGAGATCTACTTCAAACAGCTCTTCCTCATCCTCTGATTCTGCGTGGATGCTCAGGTTGTCCTCGACAAGGATGGGGTTGGGGTGTGACGGCGATGAGATCAGTTGGCAGGTACTGGGATCGTCAACTGGGGTGCTGACGTTGCTTGACTCCCCAAGGTCTGGGTGTCTTCCGCCTGAGGCCTCCCTTGGTGGTGGGATGCAAATTGTCCGCCGGTGTCCATCTCGCCGCTGGTCCACAGGTGGGACAACCTTCGTCTTGGTGGTAACTCGTTCTAGTACCACATCCGTTGCGTGCCTCTTCTCATGGGTGGTCAAGTTTGTCTTTCGTTGGGTTGTGAATTCACACCTCCCACAGTGTAGGGTTGAGCCATGCGCCTCTTGCTCGTGTCAATTGAGGGACACATTTAGTTAGGAGTTCATGGCTTTACTTGTCCAGGTTACAAGGATTCGTCCAAAAATTATAATGTTTGTTGTCCTGGTCCTAGTAGTAGTCCGGTGGTTCGGTGGGGTGAAGGTCTCGTAGTCTTGCAGTCGTTGATCTTGGCGGTCCCTCGTCGTGCTCCCAGACGAATGTTGACGGTAATGGCACAGACGATGTGCCCCCGAGGAAACCCGGTCCATCAAATCATCCACGGCGCAGGCGTTGTGCCACCATAGTGATGTTATCACCACAGCTTGTAGCTCCCAATAATGGCGGTCCCTGGTCGTGCTCCCAGACGACTTCTGACGGAAATGGCACAGTCGTTGTGCCCCCGAGGAAACCCGGTCCGTCAGATCGTCCATTCTATGGCACAGGCGTTGCGCCATCATGGTAGTTACCACAGTTTAGTCCCTGCTTCGTCCGTAGGTCGTCCTTAGTCTGCTGGTCTATTTACACTCTCTTGGTCTCCTCCTCGACGATCTCGATGTATTCAGTGTTTGTTATGTACTTGGTGACTTTTCAGGTGATGGACGTGTTTGGCGCCGTTGTATTCGTTTCCGCGTAGGAGCTCCATGGAATTCCCTGCCTTCGGAGCTCTTCCACTCTTTCCCTCACCCTCTCGCGGTCAATAGTGATTCCAGCTGCCTGAGTACCTGCATCCTTGGTGTCGCGCGTCTTGGTGAAGACGAACCTCCGATCCCGGGATGGGGATCTAGTATAACGCCTCTGAAATGGAGCCCGTTCTCCCCTCGATGATGTCGTCGCCCCATTGCGCCGATCCGTATGGTGATTAGGAGGGGTGGGGGACCTCCTTGGTCGACGCTCCGGCTTTTTCTCGTCGCGGTTCCTTCCTGAGGTGGTCTTATTCCACCTATGGAGTTGGTCATCCCATCGTGGTTTTTGCTTTTCCCTGATTTCCCACCCGGGTGATCTCTCTTTGCGCTCTCCCCGGAGATCTACTTCAAACAGCTCTTCCTCATCCTCTGATTCTGCGTGGATGCTCAGGTTGTCCTCGACAAGGATGGGGTTGGGGTGTGACGGCGATGAGATCAGTTGGCAGGTACTGGGATCGTCAACTGGGCTGCTGACGTTGCTTGTCTCCCCACCGTCTGGGTGCCTCCCGTCTGGGGCCTCCCTTGGTGGCGGGATGCAAATTGTCCGCCGGTGTCCATCTCGCCGCTGGTCCACAGGTGGGACAACCTTCGTCTTGGTGGTAACTCGTTCTGGTACCACATCCTATTCGTGCCTCTTCTCATGGGTGGTCAAGTTCGTCTTGATGGGGTGGGGATCTAGTATAACGCCTCTGAAATGGCATCTGTTCTCCCCTCGATGATGTCGTCGCCCCATTGCGCCGATCCGTATGGTGATTAGGAGGGCTGGGGAACTTCCAGGGTCGACGCTCCGGCTTTTAATCGTGGCGGTTCCTTCCTGAGGTGGTCTTATTCCACCTATGGAGTTGGTCATCCCATCGTGGCTTTTGCTTTTCCCTGATTTCCCACCCGGATGATCTCTCTTTGCGCTTTCCCCAGAGATCTACTTCAAACAGCTCTTCTTCATCCTCTGATTCTGCGTGGATGCTCAGGTTGTCCTCGACAAGGATGGGGTTGGGGTGTGACGGCGATGAGATCAGTTGGCAGGTACTGGGATCGTCAACTGGGGTGCTGACGGTGCTTGTCTCCTCACGGTCTGGGTGCCTTCCGCCTGGGGCCTCCCTTGGTGGTGGGATGCAAATTGTCCGCCGGTGTCCATCTCACCGCTGGTCCGCAGGTGGGACAACCTTCGTCTTGGTGGTAACTCGTTCTGGTCCCACATCCGTTGCGTGCCACTTCTCTTGGGTGGTCAAGTTCGTCTTCCGTTGGGTTGTGAAATCACACTTCCCGTTTGCTGGTCTATTTACACTCTCCTGGTCTCCTCCTCGACGATCTCGATGTATTCGGTGTTTGTTATGTTCTTGGTGACTTTTCGGGTGAAGAACGTGTTTGGAGCCATTGTGTTCATTTCCGCGTAGGAACTCCGTGGAATTCCCAGCCTTCAGAGCTCTGCCACTCTTCCCCTAACCCTCTCGCGGTTAATAGTGATTCCAGCTGCCTGAGTACCTGCATCTTTGGTGTCGCGCGTCTTGGTGAAGACGAACCTCCGATTCCGGGATGGGGATCTAGTATAATGCCTCTGAAATGGCGCCCGTTCTCCCCTCGATGATGTCGTCGCCCCATTGCGCCGATCCGTGTGGTGATTAGGAGGGGTGGGGGACCTCCTGGGTCGACACTCCGGCTTTTTCTCGTCGCGGTTCCTTCCTGAGGTGGTCTTATTCCACCTATGGAGTTGGTCATCCCATCGTGGTTTTTGCTTTTCCCTGATTTCCCACCCGGGTGATCTCTCTTTGCGCTGTCCCCGGAGATCTACTTCAAACAGCTCTTCCTCATCCTCTGATTCTGCGTGGATGCTCAGGTTGTCCTCCACAAGGATGGGGTTGGGGTGTGACGGCGATGAGATCAGTTGGCAGGTACAGGGATCGTCATCTGGGGTGCTGACGTTGCTTGTCTCCCGACAGTCTGGGTGCCTTCCGCCTGGGGCCTCCCTTGGTGGTGGGATGCATATTGTCTGCCGGTGTCCATCTCGCCGCTGGTCCGCAGGTGGGACAACCTTCGTCTCGGTGGGAACTCGTTCTGGTACCACATCCATTGCGTGCCTCTTCTCATGGGTGGTCAAGTTCTTCTTTCGTTGGGTTGTGAAATCACACTTCCCGCAGTGTAGGGTTGGGCCATGCACCTCTTGCTCGTGTCGATTGAGGGACCTTGTTGAGGCATAGAGTCCTCCACAGACAGAGCACAAGTACTCCTTCGGCTTCATAGTGGACATAGTGCTGGAAAAGGCAAAAATAAAATAAAACTTGGGTTATACGTCTGCCTAAATTTTCGGACTTATTATTATCATTTTGATCATAATAATTAGGTCTACGTCTGCATCGTTCTGGGTATCGCTTCTGTGGTGCCTCTAGGATGTTGTTGTTGTCTCGCATCTCTGGATTATTTTCCTGCAGTCCATCCTCTTTAGGTTCTTCAGGGTCTTCTGCCTGGAGCCTCCCTCTGTTCTCTTCTTCAATTCCTTGAGCTTGTGTTTGGACAATTTCTTCCTCCTGTTCGCCCGGTCTGAACTGCCGTACACCTCTCGGTCTGCCAGTGTATGGTTTTAGCCGATCGATATGCACTATCACCGGTCTTGACCTTGGTGAAAGTTGTATCCTCCGGGTAACCTCCGAGATCTTGGTCATGATGAGGTAAGGCCCTAACCATTTTGGCTGCAGTTTGGGGCTAATCCCCTTTTCTCTCGTCTTCTTCCTGAGCCCGACGTGCTGACCCTCACCCAGGTCTCTTGCAGCAACTCTTTAACTGCTGGTCCCCTCATGCTGTCCGCCAGGTACTGTAGCGCTTCCTCTTTTGTCCATACATTTACGCCAGCGCATGCCTCGAAGTGACTCAAATAATCCATAATCGTTCCTGTCCGGTGTTATCCTGGGCTTGTTCCGCCCGCTTGTGTGGAAAGGAGATCGAAGTTTATTTATTTATTTATTTATTTATTACTTTATTTCGCAAACATGTGCATAAAAAAACATACAAAGATATACATATACGTACACAAATTTAATATATTATACACAAAGACAAAACATACCATACAGGCCTTGCCACTTCAACTACCCCACTCCCCCAATCCAAAAATTAGTGGTCCACCCCTACTACGAAACAGCATCTCAAACCCCAGAGTTCCTTCCGCCTCCAGGGAGGGGGTGGAGTCTGTTCCCCTCGGCTGTCCGGCAGGTAGGATCCATGATTGATTTGATGGGGTCTCCAGTCTGGTGATGGTTGCACAGCGGGAGAGTAAGGTTGGTACCCAGCAATTTCTTTTGGAGGAGACATCCCTTGGTGCTCCATGAAAAATGAGCGGAGTGGAGTCGGCTGTTCATTCACTCCGCCTTGGTCAATATTTTCTGTGCTTCTCTGTCGTAATTGCAAATCGTTTGGTTTGGTTCACACTGCATTCGCCGGTACCAATGCTGACCATACTTCTTCTCTCATCTCCTCGTTTGCTTTCTCCCCGGTCAATTTTATCAATTAATTGTGGTTACCAATCATTTTGCTCAGTTTTGCCCCTCTGTACAAACATTTCCTCTTCCAATAGTGTACTGTGGACCATGAATGAACCGTCATTTGATAGATAATTTAATCCTCTATTATTATAAAATAACCTTAGTCCAGTCCTATTTTATTTCTTGAAATTATAATCTATCATTAATTTCCCCAAATTATCACATTTTTCACTATCGATCATACCAACTTCGTTGATCGATTCAACTATTTTCAATAATCAATTCCAATAATCGTTTTAAACCAATTACACATATAATAATGAACCTAGCCTCTTATTTAAGGGCTGTTTCGTTACAATACACATCTTTTTTCGAAAAAACACATTTTTGAAATAAATTGTTCACAACATATGGGAGAGCACCTCACACGTGACGTCACAAAATCACAACTTTAAAAGATCATAACTTTCTTATCCTTTGACGGATTTTCATCAAACCTTCACTTATGTGTTTCTTTCTTTTATTAAAATCAGATTAATTTCAGGGTGAATTATCACTTTAAAGGGTTAAAGATATGGTTGCCTCTGTATGACCTCAATAAGCTGGAGCTTTTCTTTTTTTGACAAGTCTTGCTGTCGTGTGTCAAGAGAAGACGCAAACGCGAAGTACGATAAACGGCGAGCATTTAGCTCATTATCGTGTGTGTTGCTTTCTGAATGTTCCGTCCACAATCATGTATACCGTATGCCCATGAATTTCTAGTACAGCGATTATGATCAAACATGGTCTAAGTGTTTAATGGTATATATAGCTGGAGAGGAGTTGTTGCTGAAAAGGCCAAAGGTTAAAAACTGACTGAAAAAGTAGGTCTGCTAAAGCCCTTTTCTGACTATGATTTCGTAACCCCGTCCCAACGTTAGCCCCGTACTATTCCTAACACCGGAATATCCTTAGCCCCTTTTCTCACTGGCAATTTTAGTCCCGTACTATCGACGAAAGCGGGCTAAGAAAAATCACTCCTGTTCTCACCTGCTTTCATTAACCCTGGACTTTCGAGGTAATGAATCTCCATGATTCTCCATGCTCGTATTTCACGCACAGGGCTCGAGAAGGCATGCGAAATGTTCTTATGTAACCATAACCTTAACCCCCTTAACCTTTTTTTGTGTTCTCACTGGCTTTCTTAGCACTGCTAACCCTACCAAATTGTGGTGCTAGATAGTCCCGGAGTATCGGTGGGGCTAGCCCACTTTCCAATAAGACAGAGAGAACAGAAGCGGGGCTAAGCTTAACCCCAGGAGATTGGTGGGGCTAAAAGGGGGTCCTTATCACCGCAATTACTGGGGCTAAGCGAAATTTTTGACAGTGAGAAAAGGCTTTAACAGTCTTCTAGCAAGTATCCATATACAAGATGAGCTCAAGTGGGAGTTTTACCAATATGAGGAGCTCTGTACGTGTTGGTGTCAAAAGGTCCTGGGGCTCGTATCGCAAAGAGCTACGATCAATGGTATGATTCATATCAATCGTAAATCCATACCACAAAGGACCTACAATCAATATCAATTCTCCCTATCGCATATAGCTCTCCGAATCTGAACGTGTGTGGCGCTTTAATTTTTTACCAATAATTCTTGGGATATGAACTTCCGGTTCACGAACATTCTATAGTCATCGTCTTGCTTGTGTCTTTTCATTCTTTCATTAGTCCATCCACAATCAATGTTGAGGTAGGCAAAAATATCGCTGTGAGTGATTGGTGGTATTTTTTTCAAATCCTTCGTCCATGCATTAACCCTTTCATTTTAATATTACATACAAGGTTTATGAGGCTCGAAATTACAGATTCTGTGCATTATTTCAATCAATCAGATATCCGTATCGTGAGGTGATATCGTTTGATATGGGCTATATGCGATCGGGAGAATTGTAAGTTGCAATGATATTGATTGGGGGTATTGTTTTAAAGTCCTTCGTCCATGTAACAACCCTTTCATTTTGATATTACAAGGTTTACGAGGCTCAAAATTACAGATTCTGTGCATTATTGCAATCAATCAGATATCAGTATCGCGAGGTGATATCGTTTGATATCGGCTATATACCTCGATAGGGAGAATTGTAAGTTGCAATGATATCGATTTGTAGCTTGTGCGGATCTAGCGTACCTATACATTTGATTGCACAAACATGCAGAGACTTGGACTTGTAATAGATAGCAGTGATGGCTTGTGATACTGTGAGTTGTGCTTGATAGCAACTCACTATTTATGATACAGGGCCAGGGGGGTGTTTCACCAAGCTCAATCGTAAGTTATGAACGACTTTACAAACGACTGGTGATCCCTTCGTGTGCTAAATCAGATTCCCAATGAACGAAGTGTGGTATCGCATTTAGCACAAGAAGGGATCACCAGTTCGTAAAGTCATTCGTAACTTACGAACAGCTTGGTGAAACACCCCCCAGGTCAAATCTATCAGGGTACTTGAAGGAAACTTGGTGCAATGAGGACACATGGCAGGACAATTCATTGATGAGATTCTGGGACATCATTATACATTGTTTTATATGGTCATTTTGGTTCCTTTTTGTTAGAAACTTGCAAATAGATTTAACAAATATAATGTTTTGTCATTCTTATAATCCGTCCTTAAGATTTTAGATTTGCAACATGTGTGAATCCAGATTTTTGGAGAAAAGTACCAATAATACAGTGTATTGCTGTTTATTTCACATGAGGAATACAGCAATTGCTGTGCAAGCAACATATACATGTATTCACCTTCCTTGAAGGGGGAATATGAAATTATCTATCTTGCGGGGAATATATATGTTTTCCTGTTCCTTGAGAGAGGAATATACAGGGTGTATATATACATGTATTTATCTTCCTTTAAGGGGGAATATACATACATTGATTTTCCTTGAAGGGGGAATATATATGTATTCATCTTCCTTGAAGGGGGAATATACATGAATTCATCTTCCTTGAAGGGGGAATATATATATATATATGTATTCATCTCCCTTGAAGGGGGAATATACATGCATTCATCTTCCTATAAGAGGGAATATACAGGGTGTATATATACATTGTACTTATCTTCCTTGAAGGGGGAATACATGTATACATGCATTCATCTTCCTTGAAGGGGGAATATGCATGCATTCATCTTCCTATAAGAGGGAACAGGGTGTATATGTCTTTATCTTCATTGAAGGGGGAATATACACATTCATCTTCCTATAAGAGGGAATATATATTTATATTCCTTGAAAGGGGAATATGCATGCATTCATCTTCCTTGAAAGAGGAATATACATGTAGTCATGTTACCATCAGTGAGCTGCTTCTCTGCTAGTGTTGCTTGTTTGAAATAAACTTTTCATAGGAAAATCTTACTTGATCTTTTGTTTCGTCTATTTTATTTATTTTCATTTATCTGCTTCTCCGATTATTTTGCATGTTTTGAAAGCATTTTTTTTTTTCACAAAAGAATATATGAATGTATAGATCATAATGAAATGAAATTATGTGTAATTATGGTTTCATCCACTCTTTTGAAATGATGTTCTTGTTTGAAAGAGAGAGAAAGGGGAAGTGAGAGGATGCAGTGATAAGAGATAAATTTGTCAGGCATGCCTGACAAATTTGGGCCCTGCCTTGTGAAGAAATGCGATTGATCGCAACTTGCATTGTGTACATGTATACATGTGAAAGTGAGCCTTTAGCACAAGGGCCTGTACATGTATTATGAATGGATTAACTCAGTGTACTAAACCTTGGGGGTGTGTCATCAAGCCGTTCTTAAGCTAAGAATGACTTTACGCATGACTGGTGATCATTTTTTGTGCTAAATCAGATTCTCAATGCTTTTAATTCTCATTAGCTAAATTTGAAATCTGAGATTTATGAATTAAAATTATTGTTGTCTGAATACAAAGTTTATGATTTGTTAAATTCGATTAGGATTGTAGGAAATTAAGTCCCACTATGTTAAAACGGGAATAAAGTGTTGTCTCATTTAGCACAAGAAAGGGTAGCCAGTCGTGCATAAAGTCGTTCTTAGCTTAAAGGGCCCCTGTCATCAAAATATATGTTGACTTCTGTTGATGCAACTTAATATGCATATTACAAAATCAATAACTGTTCAATGGAAATATGTGTCCTATATTTTAATATAAATTTTCAATATTTTTTTCTCAGCACTGATAAGCCCTGCCTCCAAAATATCCTCCAACTCAAGATTCCCCCTGTGACATCATCAAAGGTAGAAATTAGCAGGATAATAGACATAATTTATGCACAAACTAAACATTGCAAGTGCTTATAATAGTAAACAAATAATCAACGTTGGTGAAGGTGATGGGATGAACTATCACTTCCGAGGTGATCTGGATGTAGTTATCTTTCCGAAGCGCAGCTGAAGAAAGATAGCGTATACATTCAGATCGCCGAGGAAGTGATAGTTCGTCTCATTGCCTGAAACAAAAAGTTGATTATTTGATTTATATTCCACATCTGAAGCCAACTATCTATACCAAAAATGACAATTTGACGTACAAAAGTAATGTTTACTTCTCTACCTAACCCCGAGCCATGGGGAACACGCGTAAGGATGCGCGTTAATTAGGACGCGCATTATGACGCGCGTTTAATTAGGACGCGCATTATGACGCGCGTTTGGACACGTTAGAGTGAGCTGATAGTACGAGTGTAACGCACTTTTATTTTGCGCGTACTCAAAATATTAATCACGCATTAGGACTGTGAGGAGTGAAGAGATCAGCGAAACCAAAAAGTACTATCACCTAGAGTGTAACAAACTTTTATTCTCAGGTGATCTGATAGGAAAAACTACGCCTCATCACGTGATCAACTCTTGACCAATCATATAGCAACATTCTTAGTATGTGGAATATAACATCACATAGCTAGCACATTTTTGACATAAGGAAACGATTATTCCCACATGAAAGGTTGTTAGATGGTATTGTGTGAAAACATGTGATGATTTTGTGGGCAGGTGGAGGTAGTCATTGCAATTTTTAGTTTGTGCATAAATTCTGCTTATTATCTTGCTAATTTCTACCTTTGATGATGTCACAGGGGAAATCTTGAGTTGGAGGATATTTTGGAGGCGGGGCTTATCAGTGCTGAGAAAAAATAAAGACCTTTAAAGGTCCCCTGTCATCAAAATGTATGTTGACTTCTGTTGATGCAACATAATATATACAGAACAAAATCACTAACTGTTCAATCGAAATATGTGTCCTATATTTTAAAATAATTTTTCTTTATTTTTTCTCAGCACTGATAAGCCCCGCCTCCAAAATATCCTCCAACTCAAGATTCCCCCTGTGACATCATGAAAGGTAGAAATTAGCTGGATAATAAGCAGAATTTATGCACATAATAAACATTGCAATGACTACCTCCACCTGCCCACAAGAGCATCACACAATACCATCTAACAACCTTTCATGTGGGAATAATCGTTTTCTTCTGTCAGAAATGTGCTAGCTATGTGATGCTATTATAAGCACCTGCAGGTAGTCATTGCAATGTTTAGTTTGTGCATGAATTATGTCTATTATCCTGCTAATTTCTACCTTTGATGATGTCACAGGGGGAATCTTGAGTTGGAGGATATTTTGGAGGCGGGGCTTATCGGTGCTGAAGAAAAATATAGAAAAATTATTTTAAAATATAGGACACGAATTTCCATTGAACGGTTAGTGATATTGTTATATACATTTTAAGTTGCATCAACAGAAGTCAACATACATTTTGATGACAGGGGCTCTTTAAGCACAGCTTGGTGAAACACCCCCCTGGACTAACTTCATGGGACGCCATATAAAGCTACATTAAAACACTATTATTGATTCAATATAATTGATTTTGTTCTTATGATACTGCTCTGGCATATCGAGTTTGCCCACATAAAAGTTCAAGGTAATAATTTAAATCATCCACCCACAAGTCAATATTTTTGTGACAGCATCAGATGATTTATATAGTGCCCCATAAAGTTGGTCTACGTTAAGAAGGTGGTCTAAGTTAAATCACTGGTGTGAATAGGGACAGGCAAGGATTATAAAACAAAACAAAGTGTGTTTTTCAGTCTTTATTTCTCAATGTACTTCACTGTATAATTACATTGCTTCAACTTCCAACAATAACTGTACATATTTACGCATGTCAAGAAATTCATCAACTACGTTGTATTGAAATACATCCATCAATTCAGTTGCAATCGTTCTGAAGCAAGCACAGTATCTTCAATTCGACATAAACAACATGTTACTAAATAGTGTACAAAAAACCTTGGTCATTTGGGACAGAATATTCTGCAACTGTTTAAAAAAACATTGAATTTTTATTTTTTGCTTAGAATACTTCATTGTGGAATCAATATTGAACAATAAAAATACAATACAGTAGGTGGAATGGCATATCGTGCTTTGATAGGGTAATACAGTGAAATGTTAGGGTTCAATTTTGCACATCAAGGATAAATTAGTTCTTGGCCCCCATTACATAAAACTCACCATTCATATTACCTTTGCCATCAATGATAACTTCGATAGTAACAATAATTCACAGTCATCACATTCGAGGTTTTCCATAGAGGTTGCCATTTGAAGCAAAGTTACGATCAATGGTAAGTTTTCTGCAATAGGGCCCCGCACTGGGATACTGTGATGGAAGTATCTGGTTGCCAGGCAACAAGTACAGGTAACGGAGAGTAGATTTTAAGAAACAAAACAACAAAATCTAAATCTATGATCATGAAAAGGAGAAAAACTCATTATCAAACTATATCACAAGTGAAACTACATCTTCCCAAATACATTTCGAAGGAAATTATTTGGTTAAATTTGAGATTGATAAGCACCAGGGAAAAATTAATTGTAAGAACTTTATTTGCCACGTGTGTACTTTTTCACAAGACATGCATGCAGAGGAAGGATTATTTGGCGGTGTCTTGTGTCATGAAAGAAAACAAGCTGAATTCAGTTTTTTTTTTACTAGCGATTGCTATAACTTCACTCAAAGGCAGTTTCCAGCTCTATCACTGAGGGGGATATTCTGATCCAGGATTTTCTTCCATTTTCCATTGTTTTTACAAAATGTCATTTTTTTGACCTGCAAATGGGACACCCTGTCTTTTATGTGTTCAAACACATTCATTGCAATCGAAAGCAGTCAGCTTCATATGTTTGTTCGTATTGATTGCAATCAAATGCAATTGGGTCCATTGGATTGTTTACAGTGATTGTAATCACTGGCCGCCATCGGTTGCAATCACCCAAATACAGTCGTAAACATCGATGGCAATCAAATACAATCCACTCCATTCATTTGTTTACATTGAATCAGATTGCAATCACTAGCTGCCATCGGTTGCAATCACCCAAATACAGCCGTACACATTGATTGCAATCAAATGCAATCGGCTTCATTCAATCGTTTAAATTGATTGCAATCATTGGCTGCCATTGGCTGCAATCATCTTAATACAGTCGTACACATTGATTGCAATCAAATACAATCGGCTTCTTTCATTCGTTTACATTGAATCAGATTGCAATCACTGGCTGCGATCAGTTGCAATCACCCAAATACAGTCGTACACACGGCTCCATTCCTTCGCTTACATTAATTGCAATCACTGGCTGCCCTCAGCTGCAATCACCTTAACATGTTTGTGCACATTGATTGCAATCAAATGCAATCAGCTCTGAAAGAGTTACGCTGTCCAGTGCTATATACTGTTTCTGCACTACTCTGCACAGTCTTCTCACATACTTACAAAGTGCATTTCAACAAATCCAATTTCTTTTCTATACAATACATGTGTTGAAACTATGGAAGAGAGAAAACTATCTTCCTACATTGACATATCATTCAGAATTACTGACAGTTGAGATTCTTGCTGCAAAATGCAGTTTCCTTTAACATCTTTAATACATGGCCATCTGTAAGAACAGAGGTCAACTACTGAAGAGGCTACCCAGGGTAAATATGAGATGTTAACAAAACTTTTGACACTTGAAAAACATAACAATAATACCCCTTTCAGTAACTCGCTGGCCCGCGCCAGGCCCGGGCTATTTGGTGCTGCTTTTATCAGCGCCAGGCCAGTACCAGGTGCTGAGCAAAGAGTTTATGGACGATAGCAGCACCAGGCCCCGGCGAAAATTCCTCGCACGGTCAAAGAAGTGAGCAACAAAACAATGAGTTACCATGACAGTTTGCCCTTTACGTGCCCGAGTTTTTGAATGGGTGATCGTAAAAGTGGCTCTTGGTGCGGACCAAAAAAAAAGCTGAAATTTACACATAAAGTCAACGCATGTCATTTTTTTTCAAGGCAGGTTTCACGACATTTCATCAATTATTATTTTTGCAACATTTTTGCAAAATAAAATCCTTTGAACATTTAATTATATATTTTCACTTTGGAACAAAATGAAACCTAAAAATGTGTATCAGATGATGAATTTAGAACACAACAATGACCATTGTGTATCACACCTGTCAATCCACTAGCACATGGCATCTGTGTCATTAAAAATGCATGATGCTTCTAGTAGAAAAGACGTTGTGGGCTGATATGTGTGATGCACAATGGCCATTGTTGTCTTCTGAATTAATCATCTCATAATACACAATTGTGTATATCCAAATTTGCCAAAATGTGAAAATCTTATTAAATTTATCACAGCATTATTGCAAGAACATTAGTCAATAAAATGTCACAGTACCAGCTTCTAAAAAAATTGGACATCTCTTGACTTTAGGATATGTCAATTTCAGCTTGATTCAAGTTGTAACTTACTTCAAATATTCTTTCAAAATCATCAAAAGTTTTTTTAACACTTTGTATCAAATAAATAAAATAAGTGCATTAGAGTGTGAACACATACCTGTAGTTTGTCTTCATCAGACCTCTTCGGCCAAACCGCCCTCCCCCCTTCCCCATTTCCAAAATAAACAGGGGCACTAGTTACATCATAGGTTAAGAGTATTACAATAACTTGCAACGAACCCTTTCACACGCGCTGAAAGCCTGAAAAACGGGCATGCTATCATGTGGTGGGGTGTGAACGTTGACTTCTGACCGATATCCTTGATGAAACTAGTTCAGCTGTGTTGGAACGTGCTGCTTTGGATAGCATCGATAGACTCGTGCTATACACAACATCCATGAAACACACTCATGACAACTCAAAGTTCAATTTTTCAGAGTACAGTTGTCCTATTCATCACCAGGCCTTGAAGACCCCATTACTACACATCCTCATAAACCTCTCACTGGAGCGAGTTTGCTTAGAGCCAATTGTCTTGACAACATGCTCATATGACGACACCACTTCGGTACTCTATAATAGTGGTCTCTGCCGGCAGGTTTGAATGCATATCATTGCTTTTTTTGGCAAAACCCTTATAAATTAAGTTAACTGTAAGTAAATTCACTCGTCACACAGAGTTTATCCCCTCTGGTCTACTGTACTGTCTCACCTGCCTCCTTCTCCACCCAGCCAGTGACTCTATATCTCGAGAGGGACCTTGTCACAGATGGGCGGGGTGCAGAGAGAGAATTGACACTGGTTCATAGATGGGCGGGGTCTAGAGAGAGAATTGACACTGGTTCATGGATGGGCGGGCTCTAGAGAGAGACTCTAGACTGGTTCACAGATGGGCAGGGTGCTGAGAGAGACCCTAGATTGGTTCACAGATGGGCGGGGTGCTGAGAGAGACTCTAGACTAGTTCACAGATGGGCGGGGTGCTGAGAGAGAGACTCTAGACTGGTTCATAGATGGGCGGGGTGCTGAGAGAGGCTCTAGACTGGTTCACAGATGGGCGGGGTGGTGAGAGAGACTCTAGACTGGTTCAGAGATGGGCGGGGTGCTGAGAGAGAGTCTAGACTGGTTCATAGATGGGCGGGGTGCTGAGAGAGACTCTAGACTGGTTCAGAGATGGGCGGGGTGCTGAGAGAGACTCTAGACTGGTTCATAGATGGGCGGGGTGCTGAGAGAGACTCTAGACTGGTTCATAGATGGGTGGGGTGCTGAGAGAGACTCTAGACTGGTTCACAGATGGGCGGGGTCCACTTGAGGGAGGCGGTGTCGATGGCGTGGTGTCCAGCGCTACGCTCTTTCTCCTTCTTAAGATGCTGGTCGATGATGTCTTGCCTCTTCAGCACCAGGTGCTTACCCTTCCAGTACTTGAGCATGGACATGGACTGTAGTGTGCTCACGATGTCATACGGGTTTATGGCCGTCTCCTGGCTGATATCTGCATACATCAAGAAAAGGGAACCAATAATCATTAAAGTGAGAAAGATTGGCAGACAGAAAGAGAGACATAGACAGACAGAGACAGATAGAAAGATGAAGATGACAAAAGAGAGAGGTCTGGTGCTTGGTACCTTTGACGGAGGTCTCCTTGGCATCTAGTTTGTGGAGGTACATGTATTTGAGTAGCACCCCTTTCCAGATAGAAAAAAACAGAGAGATGGAGACAACAAAGGAGAGTGCCTGGTAGGAGGGAGGAGGGAAGAGATAGAGAGGTGGGCAGAGAGAGAGAGAGAGAGAGATAGACAGACAGAGACAGATAGATGAAGATTACAAAAGAGAGAGAGAAAGAGAGAGAGAGAGAGACAGACAGACAGAGACAGACAGATGAAGATTACAAAAGAGAGAGAGAGAGAGAGAGAGAGAGAGAGACAGACAGAGAGACAGACAGAGAGACAGACAGAGACAGACAGATGAAGATTACAAGAGAGAGAGAGAGAGAGAGAGAGAGAGAGAGACAGACAGACAGAGACAGACAGATGAAGATTACAAAAGAGAGAGAGAGAGAGAGAGAGAGAGAGAGACAGATAGAGACAGACAGATGAAGATTACAAAAGAGAGAGAGAGAGAGAGAGAGAGAGAGAGAGAGAGACAGAGAGACAGACAGAGACAGACAGATGAAGATTACAAAAGAGAGAGAGAGAGAGAGAGACAGACAGACAGAGACAGACAGATGAAGATTACAAAAGAGAGAGAGAGAGAGAGAGAGATGACAAGACGGTGCCTAGTACCTTTGATGGAGATCTCCTTGGCGTCTAGTTTGTGGAGGTATTTGAGTAGCACCCCTTTCCAGTAGCTGCGGTAGCTGATGAGCCCTAGGTCTGAGAGAGGCTTCTCAGGAGAGCCGATCTTCTCCTCCCTCTTTGACAGCAGATAGCCTGAGCAAGAAGGAAACAACGTGGGAGAAACTTCAGTTACTTACAAGAACAAAAAGACATAATAATTTCACAAAACAAAGGAAAGGGGGAAAACATGGCTTTGGCAATTTTCTTATGTTTCAAACTTATCAGATAAATCTTAAAGAAGCTGCATGCCTGAACTTTCCAACCATCACATAGGTAAATTATATGGGGAAAAAGAAATGTGTGCATAAATGTCCATGATAAATTAACAACGATTAGATTCTAATTACAAATAAACAATCTAATTATGCAAACTTAGACATCAAGTCATACAGTAAGTGATGAAGGTCCAATTTTTGTGGTCGGTGTGTTCTGTTGCCGAGACCAAAATGGCAATATACAATAGGTAGACTCCAAAGTCCCCGGCCCGATAATGGTTCAGACGCCAGTCTATCTAACAGACACAAGTGGCAAAATTGAGTCTGTGTTTACAGAATATACAGTTGAGGCCAAAAGTTTACATACATCCAAGAAATTCAAAGAAAAGTTGACACTTGCCAATCATCATAAAATGTACTGTATCTTATGAAATATTTGTGCTGTCATGACGAATTTGGTATCAAACAAATGAGTATGTCACGCCCCTTAATCATATTGTTTTGTCATCAGGAGTTGAAAAAATATTTATGTGACATTCTGTCCCCCCAAATCTTCTTATTTTAGACAAATCAAAAATAAAAACTTGACAAAAACATTTCATATTTGTGCTAGTTACCTATCAACACAAACATTTCAGATTCTACTTTTTTGTTCAGTGGTGACATAACATGATAGAAAATGTAATATGATCATAGATTTTACATTTTTATATTTTTATGAAACGATGTTTAAAAATATAATAACAAACAATAGAATACATTTGGCACGAATATTACTTTTTTTCTTCAAAGAAAATTCCACCTGAAATAGAATTTAATCCCAATGGCATTCCAATCATGTGAAATAGCTTAATACACTCTTTCATTTGATACCAAATTCGTCATGATAGTACTTATATTTCTGAAGATATAGTCAATTTTACGATGATTGGCAAGCGAACAAATTTCACTGAATTCCATGGATGTATGTAAACTTTTGGCCTCAGCTGTAAGTACACTACTCACTGAAGTCAATGAGCATCTTTCCATAGCCCTGTCTCATGTACTGTGGAAGGGTGAGTATACAGGACACGTTGTAGTTCAGGAACGAGTTCTTCTCCTGCAACCCAAACACACAAAAACACAAATAAAACATGCTCACATTTACATTTAATGGTCCCCTGTCATCAAAATGTATGTTGACTTATGTTGATGCAACATAATATGTACATAACAAAATCAATAACTGTTCAATGGAAATATGTGTCCTATATTTTTAAATAATTTTTCTTTATTTTTTCTCAGCACTGATAAGCCCCGCCTCGAAAATATCCTCCAACTCAAGATTCCCCCTGTGACATCATCAAATTAGCGAGATAATAAGCAGAATTTATGCACAAACTAAACATTGCAATGACTACCTCCACCTGCCCACAAGATCATCACATGTCTTCACACAATACCATCTAACAACCTTTCATGTGGGAATAATCGTTTCCTTATGTCAGAAATGTGCTAGCTATGTGATGCTATTATAAGCACTTGCAGGTAGTCATTGCAATTTTTAGTTTGTGCATAAATTAGGTCTATTATCCTGCTAATTTCTACCTTTGATGGTGTTACGGGGGAATCTTGAGTTGGAGGATATTTTGGAGGTGGGGCTTATCAGTGCTGAGAAAAAATATAGAAAAATTATTTTAAAATATAGGACACAAATTTCAATTGCACAGTTAGTGATTAAGTTGCATCAACAGAAGGCAACATATATTTTGATGACAGGGGCACTTTAAAGGGAATATACTGTACTGGGAAGACAAAAGGCCTTCAAAAGGTGATCGTGAGCATTCCTGTTGCCAATGGTCCTAAATTCATGTATTGTCTATTTTAGAAACTTGCTGAAAGTTATTTGCCCTCATATGGTCCACATTTGGCGTAATTAGTGATCAAATCACAAATTCTCGAAATGTTCGGCCCGAACAATGTGAGGATTTGTGACTTAATCACTAATTACTCCAAATGTGGATGATTTTAGGGCAAATAACTTTCAGCAAGTTTCTAAAATGGGCAATACATGAATTTAAGACCATTGGCAAAAATATTGCTCACGATCACCTTTTGAAGGCTTTTTGTCTTCCCAGTACAGTATACTCCCTTTAATACAAAATATACAAATTACAGTGAAGCTTGTGATCTACTGCACAGTGATTGCAATCAAGGTCAGAATGATTGCTCTCAAGTTTATTTTTGTTGACAAGTTCATCTCCTGTAAAACAGGATAGAAAACGTGTGCTCACATTCACATTTCAAGCGCAATAAAAACATGGATTGTTGCTGGTATACTAACTCCAGTGGATTCTGAGATCAACTTGAACTTGAACTTGTTTTTAGATAATCAATAATGAGAAAATGAAAATAAATAAGATTCTACTAATTTTTTGAAAGAATAAAAGGTATCAGAAAACAGTATGGATGAAAATCAAGTCTGGAACATAAGTATAACTACATGGCAATGCATAATTATATCTACTACTACTACTGGAGTTATCATTATTATTTATTTATTATTTAGTTTGGATCAGAAATATCCCAGAGCCGAAGCTCACCTTGGAGAAGTAACCCAAGATGTGGCAGCCACATGAGTCGTTCTCTGTCATGATGTAGAACAGGAACGGCTCCACGTCATAGTACAGTGTCTTGTGGTCGAGGAACAGTTTGGCTAGCAGACACAGATTCTGGCAGTAAATCTAGATGGTGACAGAGCAATGAAAAATATCAATGTAATGATGCCTGGCGAATTGCATTTTTTTTTTTTTTAAATCTAGGGGTGCCATTATGCCCACTAGCTGAAACTCGAGCATTCCTTATTTGTATTTCAGATTACTACAACGAGAGCTGCCAACATTTAGGAATAGAAATCAGGGAGATTTTAAAGAATTGAAGCGAGCGAGCAATTTCGAGTGGGGTCTAGGGGTAAAGCCCCTGGCATGGGACCAGGGGGCAGAGCGGCACATGATATTGGAGTTTTGTATGTATTTGAAGCAGTACTCATGCCCATAGGCCAATCCTAGCTACTGATTTTAGGAGACCAAGCTCAACACTTCAGTTTGTTTCCAGCAGTGGTATTCTGAATACAAACTGAACATTTGATTTAAGTTTTGACTGAAATTCCTGACAACCTATAACTGTATTTTGCCTATTCATATAGTTTGGAATTTAGTCACTTTATAAAATACCACCTGAATAAGATTTTTTAAATTTCAGAATAAGACCCGAGTTCATTTACAGAATTCCAACTGACTTGGCTAAGACAGTCTTTTATTTTCTGACTTGGCCAACTTGGCCAACTGACTTGGCTAAGACAGTCTTTTATTTTCTGTACGAGTCTTTTAAGAACACCAGCCTAGGAACCGCTCGCTCACCTTGTTCTTCTTGCCATCCACCTCAAAGACCGAGTTGTTGCCCTTGCGGTAGATCTCATCTCCTGGAGGGTGGCGCCAGATGCACTTGGCAAGGTGGCGGCGCAGGATGGTGGAGCTGCGCATGTACTTGAGGCAGTACTCACAGATGTAGAGCTTGGGCAGACGGGCGTATTCCTCGGGGTACGGCGACGAGTACCAGGTGTCCAGCTCAAAGCGGCCAAACTCTAGCTTCTTCACCGTGCCCTCGCCGGGGTTGCCCAGCCCACACTTCTCCTAGAATGGGACGGGACGAACAAGTCTTAATATTCAAACTTTCAAATGCGATTACATGTGGTCAGTATCAGTGATTTTTTTATTTTAAGTTTTACTATTTTCTAAATAGTACTTATTAGAAAGAGCTAATGTTAAGAGATCAGAAAACAAATGTGATATGCCCTGTGCTGCATATATCACAAAAAATGAGTTGCCATAGATCAAAGGTGCTATCTATTGCAACTCACAAAATGTACTGCAAGTCCTAGCCTATGAGTGGATGTACAAATTTTCAATCATAAGTATAGTTGCAGTAGGTCCACACAAGCTACAATAAACACCCACTCCAAGTTACAATCAATTGTTATTGCAACTTCAGTCGGAACTCTTTGTGATAAGGGACCCTGGGGCGGTATTCCGAAAACGAACTTAGGAAAAATTTTATTGTATCTCAGGGACTTAGGAAAAATTTAATCTTTTGGTATTCCGAAAAGTCAACTTACAATAAAAGATAAAATTTTTATTCAAATGAGCTAGAGTTAAAATTTTTATGTAAATGAGCCTCCGAGATAAAATTTTTATGCAAATGAGCTAAATCGGTATTCTGAAACGCACTTAGGAAAAAAGTTAGGATGAAAGATAAAACTGCTCCCAAGCAATTTTATCTCCAGACTTACGCGCCTAAGCCCATAGCATTACGTGCAAAATTAATTTGCGCATTCAACTTCTTGCACATGGGCGCATCAAATGCAATAAGGCGCGCTGATAGACATTGATGCGCAATGTCCCTTTCAGTTTCATGACATCACACCATCAAATTAGTGGTGTAAATGTACGCAAAAGACATGAAAGGACGTTTATTACTGGCTGTTTCTGGGATAGGAGCGCAGTGCATGCGCTCATTAAAGGGCATAAACTGCACTGGGAAGACAAAAAGCCTTCAAAAGGGTGATTGTGAGCAATCTTATTACCAATAGTCTTAAACTTATGTTTAAGAAACTTGCTGAAACTTGCTGAAAGTTGTTTGCCCTCAAATGATCCGCATTTGGAGAAATGAGCGATTAAACCACAAATCCTCAAAATGTTCGGCCCTAACATTTTGAGGAATTTGAGCATTTTGAGGATTACTCCAAAGGTGGATGACTTGAGGGCAAATAACTTTCAGCAAGTTTCTAAAATGGATAATAAATGCATTTAAGACCATTGGCAAGAAGATTGCTCACGATCACCTTTTTGAAGGCTTTTGGTCTTCCCAGTACAGTATATGCCCTTTAATATTGGTTAAAATCTTCCTAAAATATTTTATGGCTCTGAGCCATGACAACATCTGGAAGACTCACCATTTCCTCTGAAGCTCTCATCTGTGCCTCCCTGAACAGATCCAGGTCAAACTGAGAGGTGATGCAGCTGAGCAGCGGCTCCCTGGACTTGTGGAACTCCTCCCGGTGTTGGCGGCTCTTGGTCTTGGAGTCCTCGTTCAGCTCCTTGCGCTGGCGCCGGGCGTCCTGCACCTGGTACCGCTTTTGCTGTTGGGCACGAGATGAGTTCTGGTGTGATTTGAGTGTCGGGTGAGGGTATGGCGTTGGGGTATGGTGTAGTGGTTTGAAGCATTTGGAGTATGGTGTTGGGTTTAGGAGCATTGTGGTTATGGTTTTGGGATTATGAGCATTGGGGTATGGTGTTAAGGTATGGCATTGGGGTTAGGAGCATTACAGTATGGTGTTGGAGTATTAAGAGAAGGGTGTTGGGTTTAGGAGTATTATGAGTATGGAGTTTAGTAAGGAGCAGTAGGGGTATGGTGTTGGGTTTAAGACCATTGAGGTATGATGACATTTTGGTGTTAGGACAGTTTGGTATTAGGAGAGTTGAATAATTATGTCCATGGAGTTTATAAATAGCGATGGGGTTAGGACCATTGGGTTATGGTATTGGGTTAAAGAGCATTGGGGAATGGTGTTGCATTCAGGAGCATTAGGAGTATGTCGACAGTTTGGTATAAGGGCAATTTGGGCATGTGAGCAGGATTTAATAGGAACGATGACGTTAGCACCATTGGGAGAGTTGAGGTAAGAGATTGGGCGTTGGTTGAGGTTGAATGGAAAGGGAATGGTGAATCACATGTATACATGAACAAAATAACACACATTTTAGAAGAAATTCATGAAAATATGGACGGCACAACAAGTAACACATAATAAATAAAAAAAAAAACACATTTCAGTACAACAAGAAAGACCACAGTAGAATGACAATATGAGAGCGAGTATGGGAAAAAATAAAAAATAAGCCACCACATACATAGTGAAAAATTATGTTTGTCAGTATAAAGAGCAAGTATGGGCATAAATGTAAGCAATTTGGCAATGTTAAATGATATGGAATCACGCAAAATTTCATACAATATGCAAAATGTGTTAATGTCAAGGTTAATAATGTATGAAAATGAAGAAATAAAAAGAAAAAGAAAGAAAAAAGAGGTACTGAATGAAGTCATCCTTGACTTTTCAAATTCCTAACTTTGACAAAATTGATGATGAATGACACAACATACCCTTTGTCATAAAATACCTCAAAAAGAAAAACCATGAATTACATTCTGTTAATCTATGGTTTGTCTTAGCTTAACAACGATAATTTTAATGTTTGTTAACAAAACATAATATCTCAACACAATTCCTTTACAAAGATCTTGAATAAATAATTTTAAAAAATATGTACTCTCAAATATATGTTACATATCTTTAATATACTAAATATCTCTTTTCTGTCAATGCGGCAAAGCAAATGTCCTTGTCTTGAGAACATGCCATGAAAACCTCTGAGTATTTTTTTTGTTTATCCCTTTTTTTAGGTAAACAACGCAGAAATTTGAAGAAAGTACAGTCAAAACACTCCCCTCACAATATTAGAAACTTGCAGAAATTAACTTTAAGCAGTTCTAACTACAGTCACTGCAAACTTTAAAGCAGACTTTTATTCTCCATGGTCACTGCTGAATGCTGTGAATTCACACAAAAACAAATTTGGTCTTCCACACTTCATGAAAATGTTAGCAAAGCTATGACTGTTAGATTTCAAACACATCATTACTAATTTATACTAATGGGCCCTGTTGTATAAAACTTACTATTAATGGTACCTCTCCCATCAATGGTAACTACCATGGCAACATCGCTTCACAGCCAATTAAATAAGTAGTTTCCATAGAAATTGCCATTGGTGGCAAAGTTACCATCAATGGTAACTTTCATGCAACAGGGGCCAGATCCTTACTAAGTAAGGATAAAATTTCTCCTCAGTATGCATTCTAGCTTACCCATTTTTCCGAACTTTCTAATTTGCACAAATTTCAATAAAGTTGCAAGAAAACCTAAGAGGGGTTTTAGGAAGAAAGTAATGAGAAATTTTGGAATACTATTCAGGAGAAAACCTTGAGTTAGGATGAATTTCTCCAAAGTGAGCATTTCGGAACACCACACTTGTGTCTGAGGTATGCCAGACCACTCACCGACTGCCGCAGGATCTTCTTCTCCTTCTCCTCGTTCTCCTGCTCCTGGTGGCGATGACGTCTCTTGTCGGCCCGAGATTCAGCCTTGACCTGGCACTCGGAGGCCGTCATGTTGTGGTACAGCGGGCAGCCCCATAGCGTCCGGTGCTTTGAGAACTTCCCTGTGAAGTGACCTGTGTTCAAGGGACACAAAATATGTGGTCTTCATATAGCATTTCGGAAAATAATAATAATGATAATAGATTCTGCTTACATAAGGCATTATATGTATAGTGACATCTCTATGCGCTTTACATGTGAATACATCATCAAATATATTACTACAAGAAAAATTATGCACTACGGGAACTATTATTAAGCATGGTATACATAGAACATATTACTAGAGACATATAACGAATAAATTCTACAATTAAGTACCAGAACTATATAACTTAAATACAATCAAAATAGTTATTTCACAAACAAATATCTTTCTTAACAGGTGGTCATTAAAGAAGTTTTTCTTCCCCTTTATACATGTATGTGATGGTGCTGCAACTCTGCTCACAGTGGATCAAAATTGAAGTTTGAAGTAGATTCTGTGTGTACAGGCCCAAGTTAAACTTTAGAATATTGAAAGGGAAGTCCACCTTAAAGTTAAATTTGCTTGAATTATAGCAGAAAATGAAAGCAACATATTTGTGAAAGTTTATAAAAAATCTGGCAAAGGATAAGAGAGTTATGATTTTTTCTTAATTTTTCAGACTTCATTTTCGGAATCATTGTTGTATATTGAGTTTGTCCACATAATATAGTTATAGCGAATAATTGAAAAAGACAGCATCAGATGATGGATTTTGTACCCCATAAAGTTAGTCTGTGTTAAGTACGCTGTCTAAACTAAACCACTCTTGTGAATATGGGCCATAGAGAATAGGGGAGGCTGTTTGAAGAATCTAAGAATAAATAAACTCCAGATTTTACCAGCGTATGGCAATGAACTTCCACACATTTTGCAAAGAAATTTAATGAAAAGTACTTTTTAAGATTTGTATCTCCAAAATAAGTAGAGCAGATCCTACATGGTCATTATCATGCAAATTAGAATCCATTATGGGCAAATTTATTGAAGTAGGAGGATGCTTAGATTTTTCAACCCATTCTATAGTATACAAATATACCAAGCTGTGAGATTGTATAGTGGAAATTATCTATCTGAGGAGGGAGTGGCATAGAACTATTTTTTCCGAGGGGCGAAGCCCCCGAGGAAAAAATAGCAACTTACGCCAGTCCCTCCGAAGATGGATAATTTTGATATACTTTCGAACTCAATACTTGGTATATTTGTTTTATATCCCTTTTGTAAAACAATAACAGAACAAAACTAGTCGCCTTTTTTCTCTGTCTCGATATCGGTTCATCCCAGGTAAATGCGCAACACGCCGCGCACTGCATTCACTGTGCACTAATTTACGCTTGCTCAGGTAGAGAGCATGCGCAGTAGTCCCAAGGAAGAAAATAGTAAATAGAGCATGCGCAGTCCTCCCCAGGAAAAAATAGTGAAAACTATCCGGAGCTCTTCGAGCATCAATTGACCAATCACGTTCCTAGAATACTCATGAATATTCATTGAAGGGATATAAAAGAGGATGTTGCCTACCCAGAGAGTCGCAGCCGGGGACGGGGCATCGGAACTCCACATTGTCTGACTTGAGTAGCTGCTGCTCTGCGATAATGCGACTTTTCCTCTTCTTATCTCCATTTACGTTAGTCTCCTTGTCACTCGAGACCTCTCCGTTGGTCAGCTTGGCCTCGTCCATGACGGTGGAGTTTCGCTTCTTCTTCTTCTTTGGTCCTATGGAGATGAAAGGGGCAGGAAACTCAAATGATGAGTTGATGTGACCACAAAAAGAAGTAAGATCTAAGACCCTTTGGGGGGAAAATAGTTGATCTTTTAAGGTCAATAAATTCACTCTTATCAGGCCGGGGTACCTAGGGTTACAGTGCTTGAGTACAGGTACGGGTACATGGAATATTCTATTACAGGGGGGGGGGGGGCATCATGGAACGCCTCATATTTTGGCATACACAAACACCTGTGCATACACATCACCTGTGCATAATTGTAAATAAAATCCGTTATCATTAATTAATCATGAATATTTATGCACAATCTATGCATACTGGGTCCCCCTCAGATTTGGCATACACATCACCTGGGCAGTTTCCATGAGTAGACTTTTAATTGTAATAAAAATCCATTGATCATTATTCAATCATCCAAATCTATGTATAAATTCCTTTCTTTCCCCTGTTATTCATCTGTGTAATAATGTAATCATTTAATTCATCCAACATGGTAACTATCTTTACCTCTGTTGACTCTGATTATGTGTTTGATGGGTTGACATGCGAGGCTCCACCCCTTTTCCTCCCTCAATTCTTCTCCATCGACATCATCATTGACATCATAACCAGCATCATCACCATTGACATAAGGGAGCTTTTGTTATGACACCGTGGACGAGAACGAGAACAGTGAGCAATCTGTTCTAGCCGTCCGTCCGTGGGAGTCACAGGCACTTTCGCAAAATAAGACGGAGAACGCAAGTGACGGTGCGTGGGACGTCATCTGACCCCCTGACATCCCCCGACCCGGGCGCACGTGGACGAGAACGAGAACAGTGAGCAATCTGTTCTAGCAGTCCGTCCGTGGGAGTCACAGGCACTTTCGCAAAATAAGACGGAGAACGCAAGTGACAGTGCGTGGGACGTCATCTGACCCCCTGACATCCCCCGACCCGGGCGCACGTGCGATTTGCAATGATATTATCTGTACGGGCGCTGATTGGCTGCCATCCGCAACTCGTCGAGAACGAAAAATCTCAAAATTCCCATTCTAGATTCCTCGCGCGGACAGCGAGGCGGAGGGTGGCGCATGCGCAGATCGATCTTGGAATCGACTTACCGTTCTCGAGCCCATCCATCCTCAAAACGAAAGCTCGCTAATATAATCATCATTGACATCAACATTATCATCATCATCATCCTTACCTCCATTGACTGACGCTGCAGACTCCGTGTCTGAGGGGTTGACATCCGAGGCCCCGCCCCTTTTCTTCCCCCGCTTCTTCTCCGTCGACTCCTCCCCCGCCCCCTTGCCTGCCCCTGCCGATGCATCAGCCACCGTCTCGCTGTCAGAGCTCTCAGACGTCTTCCTGTCCGCGCCCTTGCCTGTCTTCATGGGCGACTGCCCCCGCATCCGCATCACTGCACACCAAGGCAAATCAAAGGACATTGTTAATTCTTAGCGTGTCACATGTGACAGGGTTCCCAGCACATGAAGGAAACAAAATTCCCTGAGTTTTCTCTGATGAAGTCTCAAAATTCTATAATAATTTCAAATCATTTCCATTTTTTTTTATGTTTTGCAGTGAACTATTTGCAGTATAAAACAATGCATGTTGTTTTAATATTCAACAAAACATAACAGAGTATATTTTGTCCAGTTCAGCATGAAACACAATGCTTTAGCCTAAAATGCATCATGTTTCATGCTGAACTGGACAAAATATACAGCGGTTTAAAACTGCAGCTCCTTCCCTTTCTTCCCTTTCCCTTTGCCAATTTCGTTGAGCTGGAGTGTATGAGATGATTGCGTTTATTTGAGGCAAACAATGAAATATAGGATAATAAAGTCTCTCAAAGAGTTCAACATAAACTGCATGCCTCTGGCGCTTATCACTCCAGTCCCCTTTTACTTTCTCCCGCCCTCTCTTGTCAAGTAGATCTATGTCAATCAAGTCAGGTTGCTATCAATTGCAATTCTTTATACAACAGGGTCCTGTTTGAGAGAGCAACCCACCTTGATTGGTTGCCCTGGTGACGATGCGTGTGGACTGCCTGGTGATTCGTCTATTGCTGTGGTCCTCATCGGATGTTGTCACTTCCTCCACGTCCACTGATGAATCAGACTCATCCCACGCATCGGATGAATCACTCTCTTGCTTCTACAAATCAAACAATAAAAGGAAATTCAAAGGAATTCACATGCATGTTGCAAATTCAACAAAATACATAGGGGCTCACAGCAATTTGCGATGTACTGCATTTTCATTAAATACACGCAACGGGTGCGGGCTGCCACTGTCGATGATGCCGATTTTCCTGGGGTGGGCCAGGATTAAAAGTGTCCGAGAAATCATGTTTTTAATAAATTTAACACCGCAAATTACTGCTCCATGCAGATTAATGGAGGTTGGGTGCGCTATTTGTTGTAATGCATTAGAACCCAAAATGTACGATTTTCCAAGAAAAAATGAGTTAAATTGTTGAATTATTTGCACACAGGAAGCCTTTTATGGCTGATGCGGAAAATTTTATATATGAACACAATTTGGAAAACAGCGAATGTTTTTCAACTTGTGGTCATACTTTCTATTAATTCTGGAAATTGAAGCTTCCTATGTCATTTTCATAGCACTGGAGAGAACATGACCGAGATGCCATACTGGTAAAAACTCTCCACTGCACCCGATGACTAGAAATATTACACATAATAAGAAATAACAAGTTCCAAGGTTCTGATACAGAGAGCTCTACGATATAAATATTGTGAGTGATATTCATGTCATGATATTCAAAGAGCGATACCTCCAAAAGTTTCAAGCTAGTCTTAATACAAAATCACTTCTACAAAGAGCACAATTTTATTGATATGCGAGTGAATTTTAGTTTTGAAGCTGATCACCTTGGTACGAATATATTCAGAAGAAAACAAAAGCCAAGGGCCGGTTTGAGACAACGTACAACCGCATCATACCATGTTCACAATTACCAACACGAAATAGTAGACACGGGACCGTTCGGGCCAACAAACGCACAAAGCCAAACTTCACTAACGTTAACTAGATAGATCCATATCACCCCATATTCTCGCCATGAAAATCATAATCTCTTAACATGGAATAAATGAATATCTCCATTACCTTTCTCCTTCCCATACTCCTGTGCTGTGTCGGAAAATACTCGAAAAATGCTTTTAATAGGTTGAAATTAGCTGTGAAGCAACTGTCTTGAATCAATGGAACCTTTTTTTTCCTTCAATAGTCTGCATCCCGCGCGCGGCGGGCGCGCATATAACCTGCTTGAGCTTGTTCGTTCCGCCGCACCGTGTACGATTGACTAAGTACGTGTACAGTGAAGTGTACACAGAAAAGGCACAAATGAATGTCCTCGCGCGCTCTGCCAATCCATCTTTTCGAGAAATTACTCGCAGACCGCTAGCGCACTGCCTGCGGATGGGGTCCTGTCGGTGAAAGGGGGTGGTGGTTTCCGCAATCCACATAATTATGGCGGGGAATTTTGCATTTTGTTTCATGGAATTAAGGCAAATTCAACATTCGATATGTGTGCATGCCCGTTTCCGGCCGAAGCGGAAGGAGGTAATTAGGGGCGGGATGCATGGGTGTGGGGTGGGTGGGTGGGTATGGGGGGTGGGGGGGGGGGGGGGGGAGGGGGGGGGGGAGAGGGGGGGGGGAGAGGGCCGAGCACATTCTGATTATTACACAGCTCTAAGGAAGAGACAGGGAATTGTGGAATAAAATAACATTACCGCCAAAATCAATTGTTACAGCACCTGCTTGGAATGTGCGAGCAAGCTAAGATATATGGCCGATTTTACTGAACGAGAGAACCCATCCTATGTTAATATTGATCATTCATTCACTCATTCATTCATTCATTCATTCACTCATTCATTCATTCATTCATTCATTAAGTTTTCCACAAAATGTTATTTGTAACATCTGGAGATCGGAGCAATATTAAACAAAATATCGCATATACATGTTTACAGAAAATGAAGTGTAAAGATAATATAAAATGTTGATCTTACATATATAATATATAAACTAATCTACAGAATGTACATTTAATTCATCTGAAGTTAAATAAGTTATGTGGGGGAACCAACAGAATGTGGGGGTGGGGTGCAAGGGTGATTCAAGATTCCTTGAGGCAAGACAGCTTATTTTGTGCTCTAGCTATAGTAACTGGTGGAGAGCACAAGCTGGGTAAAGCTTGTCTCCCCAATTACAAGGACACTTTCCGCAACGATAAAAACATATAAATCAGAGTGATATTTCAGGGTATGAAACTATAATTAACTTCAATTTGAAAAAAAACCCTGTTCGTTAGGCTTTAATGGTCATGGAGAACGAGGATCTTCTTCCGATGTCCCTTCCATCCAGACTTTTTGTAAGGAGATATGTTGTCCATTGTGTGTACACTTTAATCATCGAATTGTTCTTGCACAAATATATATGTTAAAAAGTGACAGCATGTTTTTTATTTTTTTATTTCATGTTTATTTCACGTTTTGAACACTGCTACCCTGCAGATCCAGAGTCGGAGTGGGGGGGGGGGGGGGGGGGAGACGTGTGTGCTTGAGGGATTATGATAGCTCAATTAAACACAACAAAGAAAGGAAGTCCCCCCTTTTTCAAAATACCATAACTTTTTAACAAAAACAAGTTTAACTTTTTTGCTTTTAATGTGTGCTCACTCAAGCATGACTGATTGAATTAATGTGATTTTCACACGGAAGTTAGTCAATAAGTTAACAAACAATCCTGCCAAATTATTTTGCTCAAAACCTTTTCGATCAAAAGTTATGCTATTTTGCTTAGGGGGGGGGGGACTTATATTTTTGTGTGTGTTTACACCAACAGTGATAGTGTGTCTGGAAATATAACCCCACTCAGCTGTGCCAACACGACACATCTCTTCTTCCCATCAGGGGCCCCAATCTGCTATGATCGTTACATTATTATTGTGATTGTTTATATTGACTGCATTAAAATGTCCCTATGCCTTTTTGAAATGATTATTAGTTTTGGCGCGGCTGGGCACGTTTTTAATGTTACTTGTCTACAAAGAAAATATCTCACAGTAACGGTACGAGCTATCTTTTTTTATGGAATATGATGCGGAACAGTGTGAAATCGAGACTTTTGTACTAGCTGCAACTTGAAATCACGTTTAGAGACTTTTTACATTATTCCTCGATTGAATAAATGCATTACAGGCATTGTCACAATATTTCCCCCATCCTAATTTGGTTTGTACGTGAAATCCAGGCAAAGCTTATCCAGAGAATCGGCGGATTCTCTTTGTAAAGCATTTCTTTGTGACGAGAAGAAGAGTATGTAAATGATCTGCATAATGAATTAGTTGATGGTATTCCATCCTTTTTGTTTGTGAATCATGAGCGCGCGACGACAGAGTGATGAAATGAAGAGCGCCATCTATCAGCAATTTAAAGTTTCAATTAATCTTGTAACGAAAGACGCTATCGCTCGTTGTATTTGTAATGCATGTGTACTGAATATGCGATGATTTACATCAATTAACATTGCGTGCAGTGACCGTGTATTGCATTGCACTCAGAACATCAGCGCCGCTAGCGCGAGTAAACCCAAGCCTTATTTTGAGTCATTGAGTTTTCAAATCAATCCCCCCAAATCAAGATGGGTTGCTGTTTTTCAGATGGAAGTGGAAACGATAAGGAGGAGGAAGAACCTGCTCCCCAGTACAGCTGGTATGTAACTTCACTGATTCTGTTTCGAGATGAAAATAGACATCATACCGTTTTGTTAGAATTATTGACAAGACAATTTCTGTTGTGAGACAAAGTCAAACTCAAATTAAGCTAAACGTTTTCTTGTTATGCTAACTGGTTAAAAGAGCATTCTACTCTCATTGATTTGAATTAGGTTACAGTCCAATATGAGATGAAGAAAAACAACGAAATGCACATGACCATGATGACAGAATAGGGAAATTCTGAGGAAAGTGTCGGCTTGGTTGGCAATGGCATGGTTGGTGTGCATGATGACTCGGGAGTCGAGCAAAGTTTTGGCTGTTCGCCTTCGAAGTATCACACAGTGTCACAGTCACTGGGTTAGGCCCTAGCAGAGATACCATGTTCAGACAAATTTAATGCGTGAGATTTTCATGACTCAGCGTCTCGGTGCGCGCTTAAATAACGCAGAGCTACCAATTCTTGCGCATTACCTGTCTCACAATCTCACGCATGACACCCATATTTCTCACGCATTCGGACCCGACAGAAAAAAGAAGAAAAAAAGTAGCATTATTTGCTATGGACTCGCACTGGCTGCCTTCGCACAAGCGCTGACTTTGAGTTTAGTGGTCGTCCATGTGGCCCGACACGCAAGACGAATTAAGAGTGCAGTCAGCGAGCAGCTGGTAAAATGATCCTCTTATTACTTGATTGTTCCAAAGATCAAAATACAATGCTGTTGGCAGCTATAGTTAACTTTGACTGATTAACATTAGAATACTAATTAACAACAACAAACATGTACCCATTGCAGGGAGAAGAGGGAGAAGCTGAACATAGAGGACTACACCTTTGCTGACAGGAAAGGCGAGGTACTTGCCAAGGTGCCTGGCAAAATCAATGGTCAGATGTTCATCATCAGGAACTGTGAGGTACAGCACTGAATAGTCATTGTACTTGACCTCTTTTTTGCTGTCCCTTTCTTTGCCAGTCCCTTTCTATCCTCCTTCTCTCTTGCTTTATCTCTCTTTTTCTCTGTGTCTCTCTGTCTTTTTCTCTCTTTTCTCTTTCTTTCTTCTCTTTTCTCACTATCTCTCCTCCCACCCTCTCCTCTCCCCCTCCTAATGAAAGAACCTCTTTTTTTTGCCGTCCCTGTTTTCTTGCTGTCTCTCTCCCAGCACCTTTTAATTCACCTTCTCTTTCTTTATCTCTCTCTCTTAATACTCTCTAATTCACTTTCTCTTTCTCACTGCTTTCCCTTTCTCATCCTCTCCTCTCTCCTGCTTAATTGAAGCACTTTTTTTTTTTTTTTTTTTATAGAGAACTGTTCATCCTTTGACGTACTGTTACATTTTAACTGTTTCAAATTTTACAAATTGTCAATTGTCTCTCGCCAAAAGTTTCCTTTGAAGGGGTACTATGATCCAAAAATATGTTTAATGGTATTGAAAATGTTAATATTGCAAAGGGCTTAGAGATGATACTGTTTGAAATTAGGTGCTATATAACAAGTGTACACTACAGCTCAAAGGAATTGGCATAGGGAAAGGGGAAGGGAAGAAAGGGAAGGAGTCGCAGTTTTAAACCGTGGTATATTTGTCTAGTTCAGCATGAAACACGATGCTTTAGTGTAAAAAGCATCATGTTTCATGCTGAACTGGACAAAATATTCAAACTGTGTGTCCTTCCCTTTCTACCCCCTTTCCCTTTCCCTATGCCAATTCCTTTGAGCTGTTGTGTATATTGCTGGTGTCAAAGACTTACAAGCATCCGTTGATCGAGGTCATTGTAAAGTGCTTAGAAATTATACCGTTTCATATTGAGCACTTTATAAAAAACTGCATTGTTATTATACAGAGCAGATGCCTATTTCTTGATTTACATGTAGTACTTGAATGAGTCTGTAACTCTTTGCTTCGAGCTGTAGTTCAATGTCAATCAGATTACGTTGCTCAGATAAGCAATATTGACAATCTGCATTGCAGAAGGTGAAAAGAAGCGAGAATGATGATATCACCAATTTACAAGTTCCTCTAGTACTGTTGATTTACGGAAATATATGAATGCTTGTTCTCTTAATTATCTGCACCGCCCAGGACTGTACCATCTACCTGTTTGATCACATGGCCACCATGACGGTAGATGACTGTACAAACTGCAGAATCTTCGTAGGACCCAACAAGGGAAGGTGAGTGTAGTCTGCAATGCAATGCTACTTGTGTGCTTGCACACAGGTAATACACACAAATCCAATAGGGCAGCAGTTTATCTGGCACAGGGAAAAAATTAATCCAACATTTTCGGGGCTACTTTTTGAGCACATCAATTGGCTTTAATTTCGCTTTAATTTTAATTGTGTCTTTGGGAATTTTGGGGGCTCTTTCAACATTTTCCAGGGCTCTTTTAAAGCATTTTGCGGCGAAATCGCCCTAGCCCTCGTGTATTTTTCCCTCTGATCTGGCACGCAGAGACAGAGGCGCACAGAGTAGCAGGTGGTAGTCAATTATAAGCCAGTTCGTAGTTACATCATGGTCAGACAACCCACTGAATCAAATACTACTAGAATGCAGACTGGCATTTGTTCATGAAGCTGTGTTGGGTGACAGCTATAAAGACAGTTTACATCATGGCCATAACAGCAATAGAAGCCGATGCACATGGTGGAATGTTCTTTCACTCTCTTCTCAGAGCTGAATAGGTGTTATTGTATCTCCATGATAATATGAACACATGTGACTATCAGTGCCACTATAAATCCATCCATTTCAAAGTGAGTTTCTTGTTTTTTCCTTCACCAGCATCTTTCTGAGGAATTGTTCGTCCATGAAGTGCATCATTGCTTGCCAGCAGTTCCGGACCCGAGACTGCACCAAGATCAGCACGCTGCTCCACTGCGACTCTAAGCCTATCATTGAGGCCTCCACACATATGAAGTTTGGCTGCTTCCAGTACTATTATCCCGAGCTTTATGGTAAGGACTTTACTTTGATTTTATTTGATTTCAATCAGTTATTTCGATTAATGTGACTCTGAGCCAATCATAGAGGCCTCTACGCATATGAAGTTTGGAGGCTATCAGTACTACTATCGAGAGTTGCATGGTGAGGGTTTTACTTTTGATTTGATTTGATTTGATTTGATTTCAATCAGATTGATTTGTATCAATGCGACTCTAAGCCTATCATAGAGGCCTCCAAGCATATGAAGTTTGGCTGCTTTCAGTACTACTGCCCAGAGCTTTATGTTAAGGGTTTGATTTTAATAATGTGGCTCCAAGCCTGTCATAAAGGACTTTACTTTGATTTGATTTGATTTCAGTCAGATTGATTTGTGTTCATGTGACTCTAAGCCTATCATAGAGGCTTCCACGCACATGAAGTTTGGCTGTTTTTAGTAGAAGTTTGGCTGTTATTAGTACTTCTACCCAGAGTTGTGTGGTGAGGAAAATGGAAAAAAAATAATGTACATAGAGTACTAAAGTGGTGTCTTCATAATTATGCAGCGTTATGAAGTTTGCTGGGTCTAAACACCATCGCTCAAGTGAGATTTTCACTGGTCCAACATTGTCTAGCAGGCTAGTATCGTGCACCACAATTAAAGTCCACTGATGTTTGCTCTACTCACAGAAACCAGTTGTCTTGACAACGTGCTCATATGTGTACCTCATCTTGCTAATCTTATTACCTGACTGGTTGACGGTCACAAAATTGATTTAACCAACCTAGCAGAAGTAACTTATTTGCATAAATAACGGAAGTGGTAAATAATACTTATTTGTGAATGAATAGTAGTCTTTAGGACACATTCTTGCATAAATTTGCATAAGTGATGACAAGAGTTAAAGATATTTGTAGATTACCTGAGAGAATGTTCTCACTTCTCAGATCAATTCAAGGCAGCAGGGCTGAAGGCTTACAACAACACCTGGAGCAGCATACATGATTATACACCAGTCCCTGGTGAGGAGAACTGGACCCTTCTGCCTGAGGTAAGGATGATCACTAAATTGTCAGTTTCTGGGTGACCTTTGACCTTTCTTTGTCATATGACCTGAAAATGCTTTGTTCAAATGTTGCAAGTTTGATTTAAATAAATTCTTAAGATTTCAACAAGAAAAGGTCAAAGGATATCTCGATATTTGTGATGGTTGGGGATTAATTGTACAAATGTGACAGGAGGTATAATAGTTCCACCTCCCCTCTCCTAGTCAGTGTAGGGCTAAGCCCCTGTTTCACTACCGATATGCTGCTCTTGCTATGATTTGGATCGTTTTTCACGGCCCTGTTGCATTAACCTAACCATTAATGATAACTCTGTCATCAATGGTAACTACCATGGTTAAACCACGCGACAGCCAATCAAAGTCAAGACCACCATAGAAGTTATTGATGGTAGAGTTACCATAAATGGTCAGGTCATAGGGGCCTAGGTCAGGAGGATTGGGTAAAAGATTGTCTGATCTGGACTAAATGCGTCCAGGCCCCGTTCCACTGTCACGTTTGTAATCCTGCTCTATCAAATTAGAGGAGAACGGCATGAGCGTAAAGAGGTATCGGAGTAGAGTGGGGGTAGAGAGGGGTAGAGTTGGGTAGAGTTTTGAACATATTCCAAATTTCTTGATGACCTGAAAACGACCCGATTGGTCCCCATTCTCATCAACTTAAACTGTCAGTAGCGGCGTTACTGTCATTTGTCATATATATTCTGCTTTCCCTGTGTTCCTTTAACTAACTCGCTTCTCACTTCCAATCTGGGCAGGACACCAACCTGTCTGAATTTGTTCCGTTGCCAAGCGGGGAGGAGCTTGCTGCTGTGGGCGTGTCCCTTGACCCAGCGCTGAGCGTGGTGCCGCTCACACATGGCAAAAGGAGACCCGTGGGGGACCTGGTGAGTGGCTCAATGGATCTATTTAATGCCAATGTTGGTCAGCGCTACCCAAACCCACATCCAACCTACACTACAGCTCAAAGGTATTGGCATAGGGAATGGGAAAGGAAAGAAAGGGAAGGAGCTGCAGTTTTAAACCGCTGTATATTTTGTCCAGTTCAGCATGAAACATTATGCACTAGCCTAAAAAGCATCATGTTTCATGCTGAACTGGACAAAATATACTGCAATTTAAAACTGCAGCTCCTTCCCTTTCTTCCCTTTCCCTTTCCCTATGCCAATTCCTTTGAGCTGTTGTGTAGATCTTATAATGAAACCTGCTTAAAGACAGGGTACCCCTTTTGCAGGTCAAAAGAATTAAACTTTGTAAACAACACAGAAAATGGAAGGAGATACTGGATCAGAACTTCCTTCCCAATAATGGAACTTGAAACTGACTTTCAGCAAAATTATAAATTATTATAATTGAAGGGCATATACTGTACTGGGAAGACAAAAAGCCTTCAAATGGTAATTGTAAGCAAACTTCTTGCCAATGGTCTTAAATTCATGTTTTGTCTATTTTAGAACCTTGCTGAATTTTATTTGCCCTCAAATGATCCACATTTAATCACAGATCCTCCAAATGTTCGGCCTGAACAATTTGAGGATTTGTGATTTAATTACTAATTATTCCAAATGTGGATTATATCAGGACAAAATAGCCTTCAGCAAGGCTCTAAAATGGAGAAAACATGAATTCAAGACCATTGGCAAGAAGATTGCTTACGATCACCATTTGAAGGCCTTTTTGTCCTCCCAGTACAGTACATGCCCTTTAAAGAGATCAGAGAGTGCTGTGCTAGGGTTCTCACTGGTCTGCATTCACGGTGCATGCGTTCAATGGAGCAATGTCCACATTGTGCACTAACAGGGACAATACCATTATAAATGTAGCCCGCGGTGGCTGGTCAAATGTAAACAAGGATAGTTATTCACTTTTTCCTGAAAATATTTGTGACTTATGACTGAGATTTCACACATGCTACCATTAGGGTAGATGTATACTGCTGATTCCTGCGGGGTTTCATGACTTGTGCAAGTGGATCACCCTGTCTTTAAAGGGAGTATACTGTACTGGGAAGACAAAAAGACCTTCAAAAGGTGATCATGAGCAATCTTCTTGCCAATGGTCTTAAATTCATGTATTGTCCATTTTAAAAATGTTCTCATTCTTGTTCTTATTCACGAGCTGTCTTTTCTCCATTGAGATACTGAGCAGCGCGAATCCTCCGTAATCTGCTGTAAGAACAACATCAATCACTAACTTTGGTATATGTGAATGCCCCTAGTGTGTTTACCTCTTCTGAAGCAATATTATCTTTCATTGTTTCTCAAAATTGCCTTTGCCACAGACCTGCCTGGTGCTGATATTCAGAGCTGACCATTCAGAGGAGAGGATACGAGCCGTTGTCAAGGAGATACAGCAAGACGTAAGTACCTTCCAACAGCTTTATCAACCCTTTGTGAGCCACACGTGAATTAATTCACAAACAATACACATAAATGACATAGAGCAGCATTTTATTTTGCACCCAAAGGGTTAACATTTCGTGTGCGAGATAAACTGCTGCTCTCTGGAAATTGTGTGGATTAAAGTCACATGTGGCACGCAAAGAGTTAAAAAGTCATAATATCAACGGTTCTTGTTCTTGTTGAAGTGTGTGACTGTCGTAACAGATGGGTGTTTCACCAAGCTGTTCGTAAGTTACGACGACTTTACGAACAACTGGTGATCCCTTCTTGTGCTATATCAGATTCTCAATGAACAAAGTGTGCTAACACATTTAGCAAAAGAAGGGATCACCAGTCGTTCATAAAGTCGTTCGTAACTTACGAACAGCTTGGTGAAACACCCTCCAGGTTTATAGATGTAAATTGGAAAGGTTCTTCAAGTGATTTCATACACTTTGAAGATAAACTGCCGCTCTCTGGGAATAAGCCGTTTTCGCAATGTATTCCCAACGTTGCTCCTAGCTGCCTAGTAACTTGTTATTACATACACCAGTATCTAGTGATTCAGATTTAGTGGAATGCACTTTAATTGTTGCTAGTTGGACAAACCTCAGACAAGCTTTGGGGTAACCATTAGTAATGCATTGTCCGAACGACACAAATAACATTTGAATACATCATGAAAATTTAAGTCACACGTGGCACACAAAGAGTTACGTTAGTTAAGTCGTAATATCAACAGAATGGTTCTCGTAGAATTGTGTGACTTTTTTTACAAAGGTACATCCAATTTGGAAACGTTCTTCAAATGAATGCGTATACTTTGAGGATCATGTAACTTTCGAGAAATGTTTGAATTTTTAAAACAAAGTGTTGAATCTTTGAACTTTGATTATCCTTTCACTGTATGATTTGTATATTTCATCTTGATTTGAGTCGTAACTTGAGTGTAAAGTATATGTTTTAACACTTATTAGTTGTCAGAATTAAGACATGAATGTTGTCTTTGTGGTGTGTGTCCTGCAGCCATCGTGTGTACTGCTGAAGACCTGGCAAACTTGTTTTAACACTTATTAGTTGTCAGAATTAAGACATGAGTAGACATGAATGTTGTCTTTGTGGTGTGTGTCCTGCAGCCATCGTGTGTACTGCTGAAGACTTGGCAGACCAAGCTGGACCCTCAGGATATCCAGAGGATGTTTGGTGGTAACTCGGTCCACAAAGAAGCAGCAAAGAAAGGTTAGCACCAAGTTTTAATCTCAGCTCTCTCAGTTATATAAGAATGTTTGGTGGTAACCCGGTCCAGCAAAGAAAGGTATTGTCTCATTCACTCACTTTGTCGACTCTTGCTGTTGGGCACTAATATAGCTCTCCAAAAATGTCCATCCTGCATGCTAGTTTCAATTTATTTGGTATGGTAGCCGGTGTCGTCTTGCACAAGTCCACATAGGTCTTAGTGGGACGTCCCTGGGTAGGCTGCCGTGTGACCAATTGGGATACTGCTCCACATTTGTTTTGCCCTGCAAATGTTTGTCTCTGGGGAGCAATTTTGGAGGTGATGTGAGGTAGGTCACCATAATAGTTCTTTGTTTGTCATGTACATTCAGAGCTGCCCTTAACATTCTGGTGTAGCACCCATGTTCCCAAGGTACTTTAAAAAACGATTTAATCTTCGCGGCACATCGCCCCTACAGCACAGTCGCGGAATGTTATTTCTGTGCACAAGAAATGATGCTCAATGAGATTTGTGTTCATTTTTGGTGACAAAATGCACACCTGTGCCTTATTGCATAAAACTTACCATTTATGTTAACAGTGTCATCGATTGTAACTTCCATAGTAACACCGCTCGACGGCCAATGAAATTCACGGTTTCCATAGAAGTTGCCATTGGTAGCAAAGTTACCATCAAGGGTACATGTAAGTTTTATGAAAGAGTACCCTAGTGCACATAGAGTTAATGATGAAGACTGTCGAACTATAATTTGTAGATGTTGATTTGGCATCTCTTACCTTGCTATTGTTTCCCTGTTTGTGTGGCAGGAGTGGTGACGTCCCTGGAGGTGAATGGCACCGACACCATCAGCAAGATGCAGACAATCCTACAGGAAGCGGCCTCAGACTGCGTGGCATACGTCTCGGCAGACCAAGACGCCGCCGCCAAGGACCTCGACAACTGGGTCAACTTTCTCGACTCGCAGATGACCATGTGAGATGTGAGCGGCACGGCTTAGCTCAGCAGTAACTGCTACAGCGGAGTCTGAGATCAACTTCACAACTGACTTCAATTCTCAGTACTGCGAATGTGGTATATTTTGTGGTGAATGCAGCGAATGAGGCCCGCCCCATGAAATAAAACCACACAAAAGTGTTGACAATTGTTATTAGTTGTTGTATCAAGCGCGCATACGTTCCGTCACTGTGAGCTACGTGCACTACAAATGAGCGGCCTATCCTAACTGGTATGCGCTGTAAATTTAAGCACCGTGATCATCTGTGTTTATCTATCTATAGGTGGGCCTGCGAAATTAAATTCCAAATCACAATTCACAACAAATATCTGTATGCGAAATATACCACTTTCACAGTATGTCGGATAGGGACATCTCAAAATCCAGTCGAAATCTGGAAATTAGCTTTCAACTTCACACCTGAATGCATTTCTTCTTACCCGTTTTTTTTGGACCCGTTTTTTGAGAAAACGAGAATTGATTGGAGTCACATTTGGAAGTTGATCATCAGTGTCCATTGCACAGCAAAGCTGCATAGCCATAGCATCTTGCTACACTGCCAGGGAAGCCGAACATGGCTTGTCTTTCAACTACTGTGAATTGTGAAGGGGAATTGACATTGGATATTTGATTTGAACGGCTTTCAATGGTATCACTTGCGGTCCCACAGGCTGAAATCTGTGCAGGATGTTGACAATTGACTTTCCTTTTGTGTTGTTTAGTAAGAATGGTATGTGTTGGTATGTGTAGGATGTCCATAACACACTTTCCTTCTTTTGTGTTGTTTCGTGGGAATGACACATGTTGGGAGTTCCGTACAGTACAGCTTCAGATCAGCCCGGTGATTGTAATCACTGTGTGAGATTGATCGCCATTCAATTGAATTACTTTTGTACAAAATGATTTACAATCACCGACTGCAATCACTTGCAGTGAAATGGAATAATCTCCACGTATTTCAACACATTGATTGCAAGTCTTGACTGCAATCGATTGCAATCAATATAAGTGCGTTTCAACATTGTTTGCGATCACAGACTGCCATTAGTTGCAGTCAAATGCGATCGCCTCAAAAAAATTTGTACACAAAAAAATGACTGTGATTGATGCAATCAAATCCAATCCTGTAAAATGTGTCTGTACACTTAAAAATGACTGTAATTCATTGCAATTAAATACAATCATCTCAAAATCATTTGTACACATTGATTTGCAGTCAATGTGTTGTTGATCTAAGGCTTAATTGTTTATCCTTTTGCAATGTGAAGCTGCTAATTTCTGGATAGTATTAGAATGCAATCGCTGAGTGCAAATATCATGCGGTTGCACTCTGGTTATCCTACTAGTGTTTGTGAAGCTCTGTGATATAGCCTTTTGCTATATGAAGCTGCCAATTTCTGGATAGTACTATATAGGACAGAGAGACTGCTACAGTGCTGCATTGCTAAGTGGTTTGAAAGATTGAACTGAATAGGACCTTGATCAGTCAAGAATCACAAGGTCCACAGTTTAGAACTAGTAAGACTATGTCTCATCAAGGTTTGCAACTGAGATGTATCGTAACTTTATACATTAGAGAGATGGGATTGAACTTGCTATCGATTCTGTCCAGTCACGAGTCTTTATAAGACTCGGCCCAGAGCCCTGTTACATAAAACTTTATCAATAGCAACCTCTATGGAAAACTTGAATTTGATTGGTTGTCGAGTGGTGTTACCATGGTAGTTACCATTGATGACAGAGTTACCATTAATGGTAAGTTTTATGCAATGGGACCCAGGACTTACTTCAGGATATATGTATGGATATGTCAAGTACTATTAAATGTTTTGCACAGATTTTGTGTGATCATGTGCTAAGCAGGACTATTGTACTGCCCTACTTTGACAAAAGGAAGCAAGTGACAAATCACTCAAATTTAGATAGTAGCATTCATAGATTCTACCCAGCATTCCTTACACGCAGGCGAAATCTGGAGAAGAAGGATTCATCTTGCTGCGAGATATTCAATCTAACATGATGGGGTGTTGCACTGATGCCAGTACAAGTGACGGACAAATTTTCCTCATTTAAAAGTAAAGCATCTTTACTTACTTGCTTCCTTTTGTCAAAGTAGGGCAGCATATGTACATCGTTAGCGATTTTACGTTTGTGAAAACTCTGACGACATGATGCGACTGTTTGATTTGACGTCATTGATATTTGCCATGTGTATATGTGTTTGTGTGTATGTGTATTTTGGGTAGACTAGACAGATTTTACGCTGCCTTGTACATGTGAAAGCAAGTGTCTATATAATTCATTGGAGTATATTACTTATTGAAACTTTCAGGTCTTTTAGATATAATGTGCATGAAATCACATACATTATATGCTTTTAATGGTGTTGGCCTTAAAGGGAGCATTTAGTATCCCTCCAATCCAATTTTGGCAAAATCTGGGCCATGTAGGTTTTCAATTATTGTAAGCTACCATAAATAGTAACTGCCATGGAAACAGGTGCAATAATGAGAGCTCATTCGCTGTTGCCATGGTAGTTATCATTCATGGTAACTTCCAATGATTGAAAACGTATATGCACCATGGCCCGCTTGTGATGTCTTGAATACATCACAAGGAAGCTATTGAGGATAAAGAATGAGGAGTAGATGCTGGTTAGGGAATGCCCATAAGCAGTGCCCCGTTGCATAAACCTTACCATTGATGGTAACTTTGCCACAGATGGCAAAGTCTATGGAAACTTTGGATTTGATTGGCTAGTGATCGATGTTACCATGGTAGTTACCATTGATGGCAGAGTATGATCATGATGATGGTATATGAAAGGGCTAATATGTATCATAGTGAGATTAGTTGCTGGAAGGAACTTCAATGTACTTCTGGGCTAAGTTTTATGCAACGGAGCCCAGAAATAAAAAGTTCCTTTCAGCTGCTTCACTCATCAAGGTACATATTAGCCCTGGACCCTGTTGCATGAAACCTACCATTGATGGTAACTTTGCTATCAATGGCAACTTCTATGAAAGCCTTGAATTTGATTGGCTGTTGAGCTATGTTGCCATGGTAGTTATCATTGATGACAGAGTTACCATTAATGGTATTGGACCTTTTTGAGGTGTACATGTATGCACTTAAGCGAGCGCACTTATCTGATTATACAGTGTGTCCCAGAAAAAAGGAAACCTGTTTTTGGAGGTTGATAACATAATCATAAAATATCATATTATTATAAAAATGACAGCAATATTGAGAGTAAAGTATCTCCTTTCATTTGGTACCAAATACACAATAAATTGTCCACGCATGACTGATTTCAACCAGATGTCAGAAACGTATTGTGCAGAATAACGAATGTTGTTTGCATTACGTTGATGCTTCCTTACAAATCTTGACCATTTGTCCTGCGCAACTTGATTTTGACAATTGTTTTTTAAACACCTGTTGCTCTTCAACGCATGACTCTTATCTATCATGTTAGGTGTCAAATGAAAGAAGAAACACCGTGCTTTCTAATTATGTGTATAATATTCCATTATTTTTTTTTCAGTCAACTAGCGAAATAACACAGAATCTCGGTTTCCTTTTTTCTGGGACACGCTGTACACCATGAAATTTGCGTAAACCGTGGTTTAAATCTTAAACTCAGAACTCATTTGTGAATTTAGGCCATTGTGGTTAGAAAAAGCATTGATGTACTACGTTTTATATGATTATTTATTCATTTATTCATTCATTCATTTCATCATGTTCCACCTTTTTTTAACCAAATGCCACAGCAATATATTTGCAACATTCAAACATATATATCTGATGTATCTGCTCCAAAGTGGCTGGTGGAATTGGCCCATATTATACAACGGTGGCTTAACTTAGACTGTGTACTTAACGTGAATTATCTCTATGTCGCATAAAATAAATCATCTGATGTTGTCATAAAATCATTGCACTATAGTGTACTAGAGATGTTTCAAGAGCAGTCGTGGTAACCCCCAAGCTTCAGGTTTGCCCGACCAGCAACAACTAAAAGATTCAGAGTGCGATTAACCTTGAAAGTGAAGTACTATGGACAGTTGTATGTAATAACTTGATTTAAGTTTAAGGTAAGTTTCCATTCTTTTGAATACATTATAAAAATGCCTTATTGAAGCCTTGGATGGCAATTTGAAAATGTTCAGAACTTCTGAAAGAAATTTTCTGTTTGGACTAATTTTAGTGAGAGTTTGTTGTTGGATTATTTCGTGTATTAAGAGGGTAGTTTATATCAGTGGAAAGCTCCTGACTGAAAGATGAATATTCATGAGTCTGTTGTGACTGTTGAAAAGAAATAAAGAGGTTTTGTATCCCAATGTTGGTCCAACCTGAAGCAAATTTTATTGAGATGTAACATTTAATGTTAATGAAATGAGTTTAATCATTCACTTTTGGAGAATGCAACACCTTGATTAATTTATATTGTACAAAAATGCTAATTTGTATGTATTTATCTGTTGTATTCAGTGCAGACATATTGTCATGTTTGTATGTTTTTCAGTGTGTGCAGCTTTTTTTTTGTGCAAAAAGTATGTATGATGAATATTAAATAAAGCTTAATGTGAAGTAGCTGAATATGGACCATTGGACTCAAAGCTCTTTGATTTTGTTGCATTGTTGTACTCTAGTCACACTAGAGGCGGAATGAACCGGAATGCCGTCAGAATGAAAATTCTTGGTGCTTTCCTGGATATTTTAAGTGCATTCTAAAAATTCTGACTGCATTCTGAGTGCATTCCGAATATTCGGGTCCATTCTTGTGTCCGGCCCGAATGTTTTGCTCATTATCAAAACTTTCGAGGTGCATTCGAACTGGAAAAATATTTAACGGCATTGAAAGTTCAGGCCAACAGCACTCTGACTGCATTCCAAATATTCTGACATTTCAACAACATTTAAAACATTCCGATCGCATTCATGGGAGAATCGAATCGCATAAAAGTAAGGCCAGCTGTTGCTGCAATGTCAGTCAGAATTGATGGGTCACTGAGGAGCATTGAGGTCATGCCGCCAAGAAAGACCAATTTGAAATTCCCTCCCGAATGTGACTCAAATTTTGAAAGAAAAAATAATTCCGGCTGGTTCTGCTTGATTCCTGCTGATTCTCAATAAGTGTGATGGGGGCTTTAGATGTATCTTTAACCTGCTACTTATCTTCACAGTTATAATCCTCCCTCTTCCTACCTACCCTCCTCCTCTCTCCTACTCTATCCAGTTCTTTTATTTCCCTTTTACTCCCTCTCACTCCTATCTCCTTCACTTTTCCATCTCCTTCTCTCACACATCTCCTACTCCATATCCCCTCTCTCCTTCTACTCTATCCAATTCTTCTTTTTCCCTTCCACTCCCTCTCTCTCCTATCTCCTCCTTCACTTTTCCATCTCCTTCTCTCACAAATCTCCTACTCCATATCCCCCTCTCCTCTCTCCTCCTACTCTAGCCAATTCTTCTTTTTCCCTTCCACTCCCTCTCTCTCCTATCTCCTTCACTTTTCCATCTCCTTCTCTCACACATCTTCTACTCCATATCCCCCCTCTCCTCTCTCATCCTCTATCCAATTCTTCTTTTTCCCTTCCACTCCCTCTCTCTCCTATCTCCTCCTTCACTTTCCTATCTCCTTCTCTCGCGCATCTCCTACTCCATATCCCTCTCCTCTCTCATCCTACTCTATCCAATTCTTCTTTTTCCCTTCCACTCCCTCTCTCTCCTATCTCCTCTTTCACTTTCCCATCTCCTTCTCTCACACATCTCTTACTCCATCCCCCTTCTCTCTCCTACTCTATCCAATTCTTCTTTTTCCCTTCCACTCCCTCTCTCTCTCCTATCTCCTCCTTTACTTTCTGTCACACATCTCCTACTCCACCCCCCCTCTCCCCTCTCCTCCTACTCTATCCAATTCTTCTTTTTCCCTTCCACTCTCTCTCTCTCCTATCTCCTCCTTCACTTTCCCTTCTCCTTCTCTCACACATCTCCTACTCCATCCCCCTTCTCCTCTCTCATCCTACTCTATCCTTTCTGCTATTCTCCTTTCGAGGCATAGGGAAAGGGAAAGTTAAAGGGAAAGGGAAAGGGAAGAAAGGGAAGGAGCCGCAGTTTTAAACCGCGGTATATTTTGTCCAGTTCAGCATGAAACATGGTGCTCTCGCCCCAAAAAACATCGTGTTTCATGCTGACCTGGACAAGATATACTGCGGTTTAAAACTGCGGCTCCTTCCCTTTCTTCCCTTTCCCTTTCCCTATGCCAATTCCTTTGAGATGTTGTGTATATCCTCCTACTCTTTTTCTCTTCTTCTGATGGGCAGCAAAATCAACTAGCATCGAACGAATTGAAAAGGCTGAGATGAGGATGGTCAGATGGATGTGCAGGGTATCATTGTGTGAGAGAAAGAGAAACAAAGACTTCCTCCAGTCAATGGGCCTGGTAAGAATAGGACAGGTGATGAGAAAGAGCAGGCTGAGATGGTATGGCCATGTGGCTAGGAGAGAAGAGACTCACTGGCTCCAGAAAATACTAAATTTCACAGTTGTTGGGAGGAACACAAGTGGAAAACCTCACAAGACAATGGGAGGAAACAATCAAAGCAGACAGAAAAGTGCTGAACATTAGTTAACCGAAATGACGGGACAGTATGGAGGAGAGCCATATCAAAGAAATAAACGGTTTAACCCCCCAAAGTGGGAAAAATGGACCTTAAACGTTCATGATGATGATGATCTCTCCCAAACTTACTCATTCTAATACCCATCATTTTCCCCACGTCTAATCCTCTTTCTCTCTCCTTTTACTCCTCTCTTTCCCATATCCGCCACACTACCAATAATATTTACTTTTCCACTTCTCTTCTCCCCTCCTCTCCTATCACCCATCCTTCCACTTCTCTCCCCTCCTCTCCATCTATTACTCACCCTTCCACATGTCTCTCCATCTCCTATTACTCATCCTTCTTCGACATTTCTCTCCCTCCTCTCTTATCACCCATCCTTCTACCTCATATCTCTCCCCTCCTCTCTTTATTTTACCCATCCTTCCACATCTCTCCCCCTCTCCTATCACCCATCCTTCCTCATCCCTTCCCTCCTCTCCATCTATCACCCATTCTTCTTCCACATATCTCTCCCTCCTCTCCATCTATTACTCACCCTTCCACATGTCTCTCCATCTCATATTATTCATTATTCTTCAACATTTCTCTCCCTCCTCTCTTATCACCCATCCTTCTACTTCATATCTTTCCCCCTCCTCTCTTTATGTTACTCATCCTTCTTCCACATATCTCCCATCCTCTCCATCTATTACTCATCCTTCCACATATCTCTCCCTCCTCTCCTTCCACACCTCTCCCCTCCTCTCCATCTATCACCCATCCTTCTTCCACACCTCTCCCCTCCTCCCCATCTATCACCCATCCTTCTTCCACACCTCTCCCATCCTCTCCATCTATCACCCATCCTTCTTCCACACCTCTCCCCTCCTCTCCATCTATCACCCATCCTTCTTCCACACCTCTCCCCTCCTCTCCATCTATCACCCATCCTTCTTCCACATATCTCCCCTCCTCTCCATCTATCACCCATCCTTCTTCCACATATCTCCCCTCCTCTCCATCTATCACCCATCCTTCTTCCACATATCTCCCCTCCTCTCCATCTATCACCCATCCTTCTTCCACATATCTCCCATCCTCTCCATCTATTACTTATCCTTCTTCCACATATCTCTCCCTCCTCTCCTTCCACATATCTCTCCCCTCCTCTCCTTATATAACTCATCCTTCTTCCACATTTCTCTCCCTTCTATCACTCATCCTTCTACCTCATATCTCTCCCCTCCTCTCTTCAATTTACCCATCCTTCCACATCTCTCCCCTCCTCTCCATCTATTACTCATCCTTCCACACATCTCTCCCTCCTCTCCTTCCACATATCTCACTTATCCTCTCCTTATATAACTCATCATTCTTCCACATTTCTCTCCCTTCTATCACTCATCCTTCTACCTCATATCTCTCCCCTTCTCCCTTTATCTTTCTCATTCTTCTTCCACATATCTCTCCCCTCCTCTCCTTATATAACTCATCCTTCTTCCACATTCATTTCTCTCCCTTCTATCACTCATTCTTCTATTTCATATCTCTCCCCTTCTCTCTTTATCTTACTCATTCTTCTTCCACATATCTCTCCCCTCCTCTCCTTATATAACTCATCCTTCTTCCACATTTCTTTCCCTGTCTTATCCTTCTTCTACATCTCTCCCCTCCTCTCCATCTATTACTCATCCTCCTCCATCTTCTCCTTTCCTCATCTACTCCTTTCCTCTTCTTCTCTCCCCCACTCCACCACATCCCCACACTACCAATAAACTAGACAATTAAGACTCATCAGGAGGTGTGATTTCATTTGTAAAATAATTTCATCTGAGGTACCATTCAGATCAAAGTTATAATTTCAGTACTACACGCTTCAATACAGCACTTATTGAATTTACATGCACAATTACACAAACGTCGCAATATAGTTTTCACGAATACAACAAAAATACATTTTCAAATAGTTGAGAAAATATGAATATATCATCACGGACATTAAAGCTCTGCATCATTTTAATAATGATATTGAATACAATCTTTTGAAGCAGTGATCAAAGTTTCAAAACACTTTTGGTTAAAAACTCAATAAGGCACCCAAGGCACGATTCCATGCAGGCAAAATGAGCCCATTTTTAATATGGAAGCAACAATTTGGCACCAACAATTCGTATTTGACTTCCTATGTAACCACAATTAAAAGTTGAATTTAATAAAAGCAGAGAAACAGATTGTTTGAGAGAAAGACATTTTCAAGATAGGGTGTCCCATTTGCAAAAGTCATGAAACTCTGCAGTACACCCTAATGATAGTATGTAAGAAATCTCACAATCATAACGTCATGAACTTTTCAGGAAAAGTGAAAAGCTATCGTTGCTTAAACGGAATATACTGTACTGGAAAGACAAAAAAAAAATTCAAAAAGTGATCGTGAGCAATCTTCTTGTCAATGGTCTTAAATTCATGTATTGTCCATTTTGGAAACTAGCTGAAAATTGCATTTAAATGATCCACATTTGGAGTGATAAGTAGTTAAATCACAAATCCTCAAATGTTCGGGCCGAACATTTTGAGGATTTGTGCTTTAATCAATGAGTACTCCAAATGTGGATCATTTGAGGGCAAATAACTTTCAGTAAGTTTCTAAAATGGACAATACATGCATTTAAGACCATTGGCAAGAAGATTGCTCATGATCACCTTTTTGAAGGTTTTTTGTCTTCCCAATACAGTATATGCCCTTTAAGTTTGAACTAGCAACTGTAGTCGTATTGCTCATCAGTGTGAGATGCGCCAGGTCCCGCAGGCATTGCTCCAATTAAATGCGTGCACTAAAGTGCGGACCACAGCGCTCTTCGGTCTTTAGTCTTAAAGAACTGTGAGGTTTCGGACGACCCGCCCAAAACCTCCTGGAAAAATAATGATCACTATAATTCTGCGTATACTGTTTTCATCTTCTAGTTCTATTAATCAGAAGGGAAGTTTTTATTCAGTATTTTCTTCCACTTCCCGTGGTTTTAAAAATTTAAAAAAAAAAATGGCCTGCAAAAAGGATACCCTGTCTTTAATCACTAACCCAGCTGTTATCTTTCAAATTCAAATTAGATGAGTGCCGTTCTTGGTACTAACAATTTTTAGTGCACAATGCACTATGTACACTACAGCTCAAAGGAATTGGCATAGGGAAAGGGAAAGGGAAGAAAGGGAAGGAGCCGCAGTTTTAAGCCGCAGTATATTTTATCCAGTTCAGCATGAAACATGATGCTTTTCAGGCTAATGCATTGTGTTTCATGCTGAACTGGACAAAATATACTGCTGTTTAAAACTGCGGCTCCTTCCCTTTCATTTTCCCTATGCCAATTCCTTTGAGCTGGAGTGTAAGAGCTACCCATAAAGGCTAATGAAAACAAATTCAGTTCTAAAAAACGTATGATTTTCACAAATCCACATTCTACCTATAAATCTGCTTTACCTCAAATGTTGGTCAATCTGTTTTTCTTTTCTGCTTTTATTCAATTCAACTTATTAACAAGGATCCATTTACATTTAAAATACAATGTTTATATTTACAAAGAAATTTTAGGCATACACCCATGAGTAAAGAAAGCGTGCTCCATCCTGTACATGAATGAAAAACAAGTCAGAAACAAATCTTGGAACCAGACGGGATTTGAACCTGCAATCTACTGCTTACCGAGCGGTGACTTAACCACGCAAGCTATTTCTAGTTCACAGATCAAGACACGTCAACAGAGATACAAATACTGAAGAGTCTCATTTAACTGACTCATTAATATTCATGAGAGGTCCACTGTAAAGGACCAATCGGCTCGATTTTTAGTGAAAAAATTACAGGATTTACAGGATGGAGCGCGCTATCCTCACTACTAGGTGGATGCCTAAAATTTCTTTGTAAATTAAAATTACCCCAGAAAGCCCTTTTACTAAAAATCTAGGCAACGTTTATAGTTGACAACGATTAAGAAAACATGCATTGCACAATATCATTAGTCCATGAGTTGCAGGCAAAGGTGAATTCATACAATGTTATTAAATATTGATATGTCCAATATTCTGACTATTAAAAAAATACACATGATACCTTATGATTGTTCTAATGATGGGCTTTGCAACCATGACAAGTATTCTGCCCTACTCTGACAAAAGGAAGCAACTATCAAGAGACTTTTCTTGTAAATGAGCAAAATGTGTCTGTCACTTGCATTGGCATCAGTGCAACACCACATCATGTCAGATTGAATATCTCGCAGCAAGATGGATATTTCTTGTCCATATTTTGGCCGTATGTAGGGAATGCTGCGTACAATCTAAGAATGAGTGATTTGTCACTTGCTTCCTTTTTGTCAGAGTAGGGCAGTATTGTCTTCTGAATACATCAATATCGATTTGTTCAAAAGTGCATGTACCGGTTTACATTTACTACATTGACATTTTTATCAACATTAACATAAATAGCATGTCATATCACCAAACAATGTCTTTCTAAATTACTTATTGAGAAGTCCAATATTCTGCCAATTCTATGAATTTGGTCAAGACACCATTCAATGACCTTTGGTTGTTCAGACAAATAATGAGCAATGAAAAACATGAAAAATATTTCTTTTGAATACACTAGTATCAATTCATTCAAACTTACCACATTAACAACTTTATGAACATCATCATGAACGGCATGTTATTTGACCGTACAATGTCTTTCTAAATTACCTTTTGAGAAGTCCAATATTCTGATTATCTTATGAATTTGATGAATACTGTTTGGTTGTTAAAATAATGAGCAATAAAGTATGAAAAATATTTTGTAAAAATATCACAGTGTGGGTTCATTCAAAACAAAATATTTACCAGATTAAAAGTTCCATTAACATACATCTACATGAACAGCATGTAATTGGACAATAATTTTTTTTAGAAATTATATGACATCAATTGTTGGTACCTCTCAAAGTACCAATGCTCTCATGTCTTAAATTAAACATTATAAACTTATAAACATTGACATGAGTTTGCAATTTTATACGTCATATTTAAGAATCCAATAAAAAAAAAAAAAAATTAAATCAAATAACATAGGCAAGCAGCAGCTGCTATGAATTGTTTTTACCGTTTTTTTTATTTGCATTGAAATTGTTTAGTAGATATGCAATTGTTGCCAGAGTCAAATTGCGGGAATATTTACAGATAAAATTCAGATTAAAAATCTATTCTAAGATTAAAAATAAAATAATGATGAAAAATGTATTTCTCAATCATTTAGAAGATATACTAGGTGATGGCCTAAAGTTTATTTTATCATTAAAATTACTGCAAAAAAATGTTTACCCAAAACATTTCTTTGTAGAGCAACTTGACTTTTCTTTTGTATGAAGCCTTAAATGATTGCACAGTGATTGGAATAAACCATTTTCATTGTGATGCAAATTTCATGCACCTCCCAGAAAAAAAAATACTGCTGGTTAATCCCAATGCTTGCCTGAGGGTTGCCCAAGTGGCAGCAACTTTCAGAGTGTATTCCACCAATTAAAACTGAATCACTAGATACAGGTGACTGTAATATTATTGCTGGTAACATCAAAGCTTGCCTGAGGTTTTCCCAAGTAGCAACAACTATATTTAGAGTACATTCCATCCATTGAAACTGAATCACTAGATACAGGTGATTTGTAACCATTAAGGACTATCACATGGTGTATAATAACTTATTGTATTTTTTCTCACCATATAGGAACCTTCCTCCAAGGAAAATATAATTAATGCATGACCTAATGCATATTCATTAATGCATTAACTGGATACAAGAACCTTCCTCCAAGGAAAATATTATATCATGCATATTTATTAATGCATCACCTCATGCATATTCACTAATGCATTACCTGGATACAAGGACCTTTCTCCAAGGAAAATATAAAATTATATTATGTAATTTTACATCATACATAATGCATCACCTCATGCATATTCATTATTGTATTAACTGAAATACTGAATACATACTGAAATATTACCTTATGTATTTAATATTTCATAAAGGAATATCAATTACGTAATTCTCTTAAAAATTGTGTCACTCAAAATCGTATGAAAATTGCATATTTTAGAACAATCAAAATGACATGTTTGATTTGGTCAAGTCTCTTTGGTATGCTATAAAATGGAATATTATGATAAATGAATACATAATGGAAGCAGTCAAAGCTAAAATGCTACACTCTCAAACCAGTAGCATGATATTGATGAGCAGAGTTGATGTGATTTGTGCAAATCCCTGTCACATTTGATCAATGAAAGAATATTCAATTTACAGGGAGTACCACCAACAGTTTAATTAATGCAAATGTGTCGTACTCCCCTTGAGTCATATAAGAAAACTAATAATCAATTTCCTCTTTGATCCTGTGTCTCGACATCGCTAAATGACTTATGTTTCGATTTAACGCAGAAACAAAATAGGAGGTGTCGAAGATTTTCAGGAAAGATACACAGCATAGATGCTTGCAGAGTTAGATCATATTATGAAGAACAGCTGCTGGTCAGGAGTAATAAGTGAAGATATCAAACTTCCTTACAAAGGAATTGATAATATCATTTTTAAATCTTTCCCTGCCAGACTCCATACTGCCCTATGGGAATGGTGTGGATTAACAGTACAACATGTTCCAATGGCGTGTTAAGAGTTAAACATCCTTTTCCAAAGTGGTTTATCTCTAGCCGTGCTATACGCAAATTGTTAGTGTGCCGTGCTCTTTCTTCCTGAAACAATTACATAAATACCAGGGCCCTATTGCATAAATCTTACAATTGATGGTAACTTTACTATCAATGGTTGCTTCTATGGAAACCTTGAATTTGATTGGCTGTTGAGTGATGTTACCATGGTAGTTACCATTGATGACAAACTTACCATTAATGGTAAGTTTTATGCAACAGGACCCAGGAATCTTTTTCCATGCCTAAATATCCCCGAACTCTCTGCTCTAAAACTCTCTGTTGTACAGGTTTGTATGTTACACTTAAAAAACAAGCATAACAAGAGACCAAAGTGTAAGATTCACCTTAGATTTTAACTCATTGATAAATTCATCATGATTTTAAATTAACATTATTGCACAATTATGAGGATTTATGGTTGTCCAGCAAAGCAAGATTAAATGGCTATTCTGAATGAAGCTGCCATGGAATTCAGCTTGCATTGAAACATTATTTGACACACAAGGCACTTTAATTCTTCTTTTTTTCCATAATTTCTGAGATATACCACAAACATCAGACTTGCAAGTTAAGAACTGTTTTGATTGTTCCACACTGCAAGGTGATTTCCTTTTTTCGTCAGTTCCAAGAAATATTACAAATATCAGATCTGCAATACAAGAACTGTTGTGATTGGTCCATGATGCAAGGTGATTTCCTCCCCGTCCAATCCACTTCACTGTCTCATGGCCATGATATACTGGTCCACTCCTAAAGCCTGCAATGACAACAATAAATCACAGTGTCATCTTCCTCTGTCTTCTTCCATTGAAAGCGGAGATAAACTTCCCAGGACCCCGTTGCATAAAAATTATCATTCAATTCAATTCAATTCAATTCAATTCAATTCATTTATTTCTCCTCTTTCAATTTTTACAATGATGGTACAGTTTACTTCACAGATTAACATACATATAAATAAACTTGCATAATACAATGTATTACATAATACAAAATAGATAAAACAAATTGAAAGGGAAGGAGGACTGACTAAAAAGCAAATCTTGTAGGGTGTAGGCCCCCCTATTAAAGTAAATATCCTGAACTATTATTTTATGAAAGAACAACAATAATAACAACTGATTAAATAATTACAAAATCATTTAAGACGCAAAACAATGATAATTATATACAAAAAACCAAAAATTAAATGTATACAAACATCAAAGTTGCACGCTACAAATTATATTCAAATGGGAAAGCAATTACCTAGTAGCTATACAGAAGAAAGCCTCTAAGTCTCCTTTTGAAACATTGATGTTTTTTTTTGTTACCACTGATGGTAACTTTGCTATAAATGGCAATTTCTTTGGAAACCATGCATTTCATTGGCTGTCAGGCGATGTTACCATGGTAGTTACCATTGATAGCAGAGTTACCATTAATGGTAAGTTTTATGCAACGGGGCCCTCGTGATCAACCAACTGCAGTCAGTGATTACAGTCAATGTGTACGAATGCATAGAGTTGATAAAATTTGATTGCAGTCATTGATTGCCATTAAAGGGCATATACTGTACTGGGAAGGCAAAAAACCCTTCAAAATGTAATTGTTAGCAATCTTCTTGCTAATTGTCTTAAATTCATGTATTGTCTATTTTAGAAGCTTGCTGAAAGTTATTTGCCCTCAAATGATCTACATTTGGGTAATGAGTGATTAAATCACAAACCTTCTAAATGTTCGGCCCGAAATGTTCGAGGATTTAATCATTAATAAATTTAAAAAAAATAATCATTAATAAATTAATTGCAATGGGACCATACCAACAAGCCTGCGTGCTTATTTTGGTCCCCCCACAAACTTGTGAATCTACAACATTATGCAGTTTTTACATCTTGTTTTTTTAAAGTGGAATAAACTGAATTGAATTGAATTGAATTGAATTGAATCATTAATTAATCCATATGTGAATCATTTGAGGGCAAATAACTTTCACCAAGCTTCTAAAATAGACAATACATGACTTTAAGACCATTGGCAAGAAGATTGCTAACAATTACATTTTGAAGGCTTTTTTGCCTTCCCAGTACAGTATATGCCCTTTAATGTGTACAAATGCATAGAGTTGATAAAATTTGATTGCAGTCAGTGATTAAAATCAAATTTTATTAACTCCATACATTTGTATGGAGTTGGATACATTCTTTTGGCAAATTGATAAGTCTCCGCGGGAGAATACTTGTGCGACGTAAGTTGGTATACGTTCTTTTCATTAGAACCGCTCCTCCGCAGGGTGCCTTCATATAGAAAAACAATGTATGTTGGTATATGTGGTTCTTCTGCTGTATTATTTCATATCATATATTTGTCGGTTCTAGTATGGCAAAACAATGTATGGTGGCATACGTTCTGCTGCTGTATTATTTCATATCATATATTTGTCGGTTCTAGTATGGCAAAACAATATATGTTGGCACTCGCTCTTCTGCTGTATTATTTCATATCATATATTTGTCGATTCTAGTATGGCAAAGCAATGTATGGTGGCATACGTTCTTCCGCTGTTTTATTTCATATCATATATTTGTCGGTTCTAGTATGGTAAAACAATGTATGTTGGCATTCGTTCTCCTGCTGTATTATTTCCTATCATATATTTGTCGGTTCTAGTATGGCAAAACAATGTATGTAAAGACTGGTTCCTTTCCTCTGCCAACGTGATTGTTTTCTTTGCAATTTTTATACGTTTCTCGAGTTACGCTCTTTTGCCAAGTTAGAGATGACAAAGTTGGGACAAAATGTGAAAGTTGCATCCTTCTATCTCTAAAATTATAAATAGATGATATTTGGGACTGTCACCATTGGAAAGAGCGCATCTTATTTAACAAAAATACCTTCTGACCCAAAAATTCAAAATTTTGGGGTTTCGCTCTTTTGTGGTATGACGGCCGAGCGACTAAGTTTACCTTGACGATGAACGCGAGCACGACGCCCATCAGAGTGAGCCTGAAGATGGTTGAGAGGAATCCCTTGTTCTTGGAACGTTTCTTCAGGAGCCACTGAGACAGTGCCTGCTTCCGGTCAGTATAGGGCGGGTAGCGAATACTGCCAGCAGCAACAGAGAGGAGAAAAAGGAGAGAGGGTTGTCACAAAGGGAGCCATCTATTCTGCCCTACTCTGACAAAAGGAAGCAACTAACAAAAGAGATTTTTCTTGTAAATGAGCAAAATGTGTCTGTCACTTGCATTGGCATCAGTGCAACACCACATCATGTTAGATTGAATATCTTGCAGCAAGATGAATATTTCTTGTCATTTTATTAATTTACAATGGAATATACATAAAATTTCTTCATTAAAAATTTTATTAGGGATAAAAACAATAGACGAGCTGTCTCAGGCCCAGCCAGGTTATGGACCCAGCAGTACAACGTGACACACATCGTTTTCATTCTTATGAGCATTTCTGCTGGTATTTCTTCTAAAAAATTAATTGTAGAGCTTTGGACCTTCCGTTAAATTAGTGGATTGAGCTGGGTCTCCCATTTCTCGATTTCTATAGATGTTAAGCACAATTTTATGTGAGATTTTTCACGTCAGTAGAATCCAAAATGGTTGACGGACAACGGATAGTTGAGTTACTAGCACTTGCTGAACTATTCGCTACTCATTTCTGGTTTCATTTTAGTAAAAGGGAAAGTTTTGATGGAAAGAAAACACTTATTCTCTGCACAAAAATATTGTTAACATATGAAAATATCACCCAATCAAATCAATCATCTAGCAAGTGTGCCTAGTACGTCATACCATCTTGGGAAGTTCAAGAAAATGTTGACGCCCAGTGAGCTTTCATTTTGCTAAGAATGTCATGATTTTGATCTCTCTCAGACATTTTGGTGGGACTTATATAGGTCACCATGAAGGATGAAAATTCATCTTTCCTTGGAATTTTATTTTAATGAACTACAAATAAAAGGGCTACTTAAAATAAGCTGAAACTTGATGGAGTGAAAGTCCTTCATGTCAAGTCCATCATATTCAAGAACATTAATGGAACAAAAACGAAGGAAACAAGGGTTTCCATCGTAGGTCAAAGCTTGATGGTACAAAAAACCCTCTTAGCACCATAGGTACATGATATGTGTAATAAATCAATGGGCTTCTCCTGGCACGGTAATTAGAGGGTAAACACTCGACTGTACCTTCTCTTTCCATCGAGTGTCTACTTATGATGAAAACCCTCTTAGTACATTGGGTACATGATACATGTAATAAATCAATGGGCTTCTCAGGGGCCCCGTTGTATAAAACTTACCGTTAATGGCTACTCTGCCATCAATGGTAACTACCATGGTAACATTGCCCGACAACCAATCAAATTTCAGGTTTCCATTCAAGTTGCCATTGGCAGCAAAATTACCATCACTGGTAAGTTTTATGCAACAGGATCCCGGCGCAGTAACGAGTTGATTAACTTACGACTGAGCCTTCTCCGAGAACCACATGCCGTTGTCGATGAGGACGGGCTTTTTGTGGGAGAAGACCTCGAAGGAGAACTTGCCGTGGTAGGCTCCGATACCAGACCCTCCTACGCCACCAAACGGCATCGATTCAACTGAAACAGAGATAACGCAAACAGTTACCATAAATGATGTGACTGATTAGGGGTTTGTTTTTTTGCACAAAGATCAGACTTGGCAATTATTGGAAAACTCCAGCTCAAAAATATCTTGCTTTCAAGAGCAGCGGAGCAAAACAAGTTTGGGGAAAATCGCACAACTAGGAAGAAATTTATGATTTGATAATACAAAGATACGATGCGATGCAACCAGTTCATACAATATTGTATTTAAAAACTGTTGAATTTCAGTCAAGGGCAGAGGCAGTCAGAATAGGTTTTTAGAGGAAAGTTTGACTCCAGGACCCTGTTGCATAAAACTTACCATTAATGGTAACTCTGCCACCAATGGTAACTACCATGGTAACATCGCTTGACAGCCAATCAACCTCAAGGTTTTCATAGAAGTTGTCATTGGTAGCAAAGTTATCATCAATGGTAAGTGTTATGCAGCAGAAACCTGGGGGGGGGGGGGGGTTTCACCAAGCAGTTCATAAGTTACGAACGACCTTACGAATGACTGGTGATCCCTTCTTGTGCTAAATTAGATTCTCAATGAACAAAGTGTGGTATCGCATTTAGCACAAGAGGACATCACCAGTCGTTCGGAAAGTCGTTCGTAACTTACGAACAGCTTGGTGAAACACCCCACAGGGCCGTGTTTCACCAAAATGTACCTAGGTTACGCAAGGACTGGACTTTACGCAATACTGGTGACGTGTTCTTTGGTACCAAATCTCTAAAGTTGAAATCAGGAGCCATATTCATGAAACCTTACTAAGCCTAGTTCATTGCTATAGTGCATTCAGGTGCATGCATTTTAGGAACTAACTAGGCTGGTATGGTTTCACGAATATGGCCCCAGATCTTAAGTAGATCAATCAAAATTCTACGAAACAATTGTCCGAGCACAAAGTTTATAATTTATCACACTTGATAAGGATTGTAGGAAAAATCTCATTCAGCACAAGAATAGGTCACCAGTTGTGCATAACTCATGCACATCTTGGTGAAACGGGGCTCAAATCTCACTTGCTGCGTGGATGAGGCAGTCGTTGCCCACAAACGCTCCACTGGACGTCTCGTCTGCAAACCTCTGCAGGACTTGCTTGTTGCTTGAGAAGGCATACAGAGCCAAGGGCTTGTCCCTGTCAATATAGAGCCACAAAACAAGTTGATTTCAGCAATGGTTAACATGGATTCACAAGAACAAAGAGAATTTCAGCCATGGTCAACATGGAGCCACAAAATAAAGAGAATTTCAGCCATGGTTAACATGGATCTACAAATAAGAGAATTTCAGCCATGGTTAACATGGATCTACAAATAAGAGAATTTCAGCCATGGTCAACATGGATCTATAAAACATGAGAAATTCAGCAATGGTCAACAAGGACCTACAAAATAAGAGAATTTCAGCCATGAATTTCTTTATTTTCCAGGGTTCTTTGGAAGAGCAGCTTACGAGACTAGAAAGACCACCTGGGCCATGTTGCGGATAGGTTGTCAATTATTGTAACTTACGATCAATGATAACTACTAAGACAACAGGTGCAAAACTGGGAGCTTATTTGCTGTTGCCATGGTAGATACTATTGATGGTAAGTTACAATAATTGAAAAGCTATATGCAACATGGCCCTGGTTAAATAAAACGTTATATGGAAGAAAAAGACATTTTCCTATGATTCGATCCTTTATTTGGGCATTTCATTTTTGTTCTCTATTGACCCGTCATTTATTTTTTCAAATACCGTGCATCATCAGTGTTTTGGATAGTTTTTCCTCTTTGAAGGTGCCTCCTCACTTATCAAGCCTCATGCTTTTACTTGGAGGAAATCCACACATTTTGAATTTATTTCAATATGTCAAATGGAATATATGTGTGATGTTTTTTATCTTAATGACATATAACACTTGAACTTGAACTTAATCCTGATGCACGACAAGTACATAAACTTGTTACCGCCGGTCAATGCGAGGCGCATCAACGGTCTTTTGTTGGTCAAGTACCCGGATACGCCGGCTTTTAGTATTGGACCATTTATAGTTAGTGCGCTGCACTGACCACAGGGTATTTAAACCCCTGCTTACTACAATTTTGTATCACACCTGACGAAGTGTTGCAGCGGCACACGAAACGTCGTGATCTTTTCGACATATAACACTTGAACTTGAACTTAATCCTGATGCACGACAAGTACATAAACTTGTTACCGCCGGTCAATGCGAGGCGCATCAACAGTCTTTTGTTGGTCAAGTACCCGGATACGCCGGCTATTAGTATTGGACCATTTATAGTTAGTGCGCTGCACTGACCACAGGGTATTTAAACCCCTGCTTACTACAATTTTGTATCACACCTGACGAAGTGTTGCAGCGGCACACGAAACGTCGTGATCTTTTCGATACCGTTTACCTTACATTGCGAGACAAACGATTATCAGTAGTCAAGTACATAAGCTGTTAACATTGGAAAAATCATACTTTGAGCCCTGTTGTATGTTGTTTTCTACCAATGGCCACCTAAATGGGAAATCTTGCATTTCACTGGCTGTCAAGTGATGCTACCAAGGAAGTTACCATTAATGTTAAGTCGTATGTAACAAAGCCCATATGTATGGTAATCTTAACCCCATAAAAAGAAAATGATGGTTTGGGTTACCTGCCATTGATGAAGTCAATAGCTTCATCCACACTGTTCACATTGTAGATGGGGAAGATAGGCCCAAAGATCTGCATTTCAAGAGAAAAACAGTATTGAAAGTTGTTTAAACACTGTGATAACTCACATAGCAGAGCTGTCTTTGGAGTAATTAGTGATTAACTCTTAGCCTGCCCCAATGAATAGAGCCCAGTGCCACGCTGCTAATCCCCATTGTGCCCGCCCCAAATCCGCCCTGTACCAAGTTGATTTTGAGGCCTCGTTAGTTGTGCTTTATTTTCTGTGTTGGCATTTTCGAACCACTATATTTTAAAAGCTATACACTTTTACAGAAAATGTTGTACACAAAAGTTGTAGAAAATTTTATCAGCTTTATTATTATTTCAACAGAGATCTTACTTTGTGATTTTGTTATAAAATAATAATAAATGTTAAGTTGTACTTTTTATTTTGAAGTCATTTCTGTGCTATATACAGTTGAACTGCATACATGCTCCTTTATCTTCAGATCATATTCATAATGTTATATGTTTATATAGTAACTTGAATTTGGCATTTTGTGAGAAATGTCCCCCTTGGACCCCGCAAATAGCCTATGCCTTGACTATAAACGATTGGGTACACAATTTACATCCTGTGTTTTGTTCCCTTATTTGCATATGGGAGTGATATGGTACATCCTGTATATCAAATACAAAACGCTAAATTACTCGAGAAAATCCAATCTGAAAGGTGTAAACAAACATGCATCATCAAAAGCCGATTAGCTTGTGCATGCGATGCGATGAACAATAGCATGTGTGAAGCATTCAGTACATCATGTTGAATGAGCATAAACAATGACTGCTAGTACGAATGTGTGCAAGGGTGCTTCTAGCACTCTAGCGGTAGCGCGCTCGCGTGGACAAAGCAGTCGATCGATAATGCGCTAGCGTGTATAAAGCACCGTAACAGTAGCGTGTTCGCAGTGCTATGGCACTCTAAGAGTTAACTGTGTTACTTTGTGGGATGAATGCATTACAGTAATCTGATGACATGCGTACCTCATCTGTCATACACTTGGCTGTTGCCTTTGGATTGAGGATGACCGTTGGGGCGATGTAGAGGTCAGTCTCATCGGTCTGACCACCCAAAACAATATTCTCTCCTTCCATCAGGGCAGAGATTCTCCTGCAAGCACAATCAGCAATGAAGAGAATTTGTTCTTGTTCATTCATAGAAATTTGTTTTGTTTACAAAAATAATACACATACTTTTTTGGAAAACATAAAATAAAATTTGACAAATCATAAACTTAGTATTCAGACACTTGTTAACAACAAGAATGTTCATTTATAAACATCAGATTTGAACTTACGCTGATGGGAATCAGAACAATTGAGAATGTGATTTGGCACAAGAAGGGGTCACCAGTCGTTCGTAAAGTCGTTCGTAACTTACGAACAGCTTGGTGAAACATCCCCCATGTACACAGCAGGGGCCATATTCATGAAACCTTACTAGCCTAGTTAGTTAATAACAATGCATGTAGCAGCTAACTAGGCTTAGTAAGGTTTCATGAATATGGCTCCTCGTCTCTAAAACATCCTTCTGCAATGAATAGTAGCTGGGGGGTGTTTCACCAAGCTGTTGGTAAGTTACGAACGACTTTACGAATGACTGGTGATCCCTTCTTACGCTAAATGCGATACCACGCTTTGTTCATTGAGAATTGTATGTAGCACAAGAAGGGATCACCAGTCGTTCGTAAAGTTGTTCGTAACTTACCAACAGCTTGGTGAAACACCCCACTGGTCTCTAAACCATTCTTCTGGAATGAATAGTAACTCGTATGAAATGTTGATGTAAGTCAAATATAATCCCTTTGGACTGGACAGGTCTCATAAAGACTTGAAGCATTTGATGATGGGGGTAATAATATTGTAAAGTGCTGACAGATTTTACTGTTTGATATTAGGCACTCTACAGAATGAGCCAACAAAATGTCCCATCCTTTTACTGCCCAAATCTGACAAAAAGGAAGCAACTAACAAAAGAGACTTTTCTTGTAAATGAGCAAAATGTGTCTGTCACTTGCATTGACATCAGTGCAACACCACATCGTGTTAGATTGAATATCTCGCAGCAAGATGAATATTTCTTGTCCAGATTTTTGCCGTATGTAGGGAATACTGGGTACAATCTAAATAACCCAGATTTGAGTGATTTGTCACTTGCTTCTGTTTATCAGATTAGGGCAGTTTAAAGTTGCCATGTTTGGCGTATGAACACATGATAATCTCCTTGTAGAGTTATCCTCCTAGCATATTTCAGTACCTTTTTTGTTTCGACATCCGCATGTGTGGCTGAACATTTAACAGACAATTTCTTATCAGATTGCAAAATCTCACTGTGCTTACTTGAAATGCCTCTGGTTGACAATCCTGGCATAGTCCTTGTTCTTCTGAGGGTCCTGGCCAAAGAACTCCGTGATCGCCTGCTTGAGGGCGGCGACCACCCTGCTGTTGGAGGCGGGGCTGCAGAGTATGTAGTCGGGGGCGATACACGTCTGGCCGCAATTCACAAAGCGCCCCCAGGTGGCGCGCTTTACAGAGGTCTCAATGTCGCACGCTGGGTCGATGTAGCACGGGCTGGAGGAGGCAAAGAAATCATAGAATCAAAATTAATAACGCTGCCTGTTTTACAGAAGTCTTAAAGGGCATATACAGTACTGGGAAGGCAAAAAAGCCTTCAAAATGTAATTGTTAGCAATCTTCTTGCCAATGGTCTTAAATTCATTTATTGTCCATTTTAGAAGCTTGCTGAAAGTTATTTGCCCTCGGATGATTAAATCACAAATCCTCAAAATATTCGAGCCGAACATTTTGAGGATTTAATCATTAATCATTAATTACTCCATATGTGGATCATTTAAGGGCAATATATGAATTTAAGACCATTGGCAAGAAGATTGCTAACAATTACATTTTGAAGGCTTTATTGCCTTCCCAGTACAGTATATGCCCTTTAAGACCATTGGAAAGAAGATTACTCGTGATTACCTTTTGAAGGCTTTTTTGCCTTCCCAGTACAGTATATGCCCTTTAATGTCACACGCTGGGTCAATATAGCATGGGCTGGTTAAGGCATACAAATTTCAAAATGAAAATGGGGAAAAGTCTCCCCATATTGCACTGTACATGACAATGCTGCCCGTTTTACAGTCTCAATGTCACACAGTGGGTCAATATAGCATGGACTGGAGGAGGCAAACAAACAATAATATAGCACTTTCCTAGTACGAAGTACTACCCAAAGCGCTCCATCATTACCCTGGCTTTAGCCATGCAGCCAAGAATGTAGTGCTAAAAACTAGTTGAACTGATTAGATCAGGAATACTATATTCCTGTCAGGTACCCATTTACGACAACTTGATTGAGACGGACTAACATGAGCAAAAAACTTTGTCCAAGGGTGAAAGCACCAGGCTGGGCTTGAACCCAGGATCTCTCTGCGAGAGTCAAGGGCTCTCACTACTATACCACAGTGCCCTCACAGAATGAAGATCAATTCTCCTCCTTGCATCTTCCCACAATGCACTGTGCCATAATAATGTGGCCCATTTTACAGAGGTCTCAACGTCACAGACTGCGTCGATGTAGCATGGGCAGGGAACGGCAAATAAAGTACTGAATAAAAATTGATTCTCCCTACGCACATTAAGGGAAAGGTCTTTCTTTATTTGCACGCCATGACAATGTGGCACATTTACAGAGGGTTCACAATTCACTTCAGTTTACTATTCTCACTCATCTTTAAAATTAACATACAAAACATAAACAATCAATCAACAATTATAATATCAAAGTAACTATGAAAAACATAATTAAAGAAACAAAAGACAAACCCAATAACAAGCATCAAATACTTTAACGAGAAATCTAGTGATCACTATAATTTTGCTTAAAGTTAGTTTCCAGTTCAATATTGGCACGAAACTTTCAGTACAGTATTTTCGTCCATTTTCCATGGTTTTTACATTTAAAAAAAAAAAACTGCAACAGGAATACCCTGTCTTTAATACCCCTTACCCGAGAACAACTATTTATATTCGAAGTACGAGTAATAGTTAATATGGTGATGCTATCTATCTGAACATGTTTTACTATGACTCTAGATTTGTAATCTTCTTCAATACAATATGATGCCGGTGGAATGCAAATTTCCATGTGGACATAAAACTGTGCAAAAACCACGAAAAATGGAAGAAGATACTGTATCAGAAGTACGAGTCACTGACCTCTTTCCGCCAAGTTCCAGCGTGACTGGTGTGAGATGCTTGGCCGCTGCAGCCATTACAATCTTGCCCACAACGCCGCTGCCTGTGTAGAGAATGTGATCAAATTTCTGCTCCAGCAGTGCTGTGGTCACTACGGCATCACCATTCACAACTTGGTAACAGTCCTTCAAATTCAAGAGAAAGAAGAGAAATGAATGAATGAATGAATGAATGAATGAATGAATGAATGAATGAATGAATGAATCAATCAATCAATCAATCAATCAATCAATGAATAAATGAATGAATGACTATATTGTCTGCAATAGTCAATGTGGAAATTTGCATTCCATCAGCATCACAGAAGATTACAAATCTAGAGTCATAGTAAAACATATTCAGATAGATAGCATCACCATATTAACTCTTAACCTGCCGCTGTCGCATTTCTGCGACTAAGGGGTAACGTGCCGCTGTCGCACTAAACTGTAATAGAGAAAACCTCCGGCACAGAGGGGTTTTATCCCCGGCAAGTTAAGAGTTAAACAATTCATCATGTAACAACAATCATGACCTGTGTGCTTTTAAAATCACATGTTCCATTTTGTTTTGAATTTATTATGATTGGATTGGGATAAATTCTGAGATAATAGTTATCACATTTCTTGTTCCTGAAAGAACATTTTGAGATGATTTTATCTGTAACAAGGATGAAAGTCATATTTCTGTAAGCGCAGCTTGAAGTTATAACCACTTTCCCAATTAATTTTTTTCATCACCAACCGAAGCACAAGTGAGACTTTGCAGTCTCCCGGGCAGAATGTTGTTCAGTCATGCAAGCAAAGATGTAAAATGAAACAGGTATACTGGAAGGATAACGCTTTCTTCCTCTTCTTTTTCTTCCAATGAAGTACAGTCCACCTTGATGGCGGTACATTGTCATACATTGCATTGTGCAGTCTATGTACAGTGACTCAACCAAGACAAAATCATAAATCCATGCTTAAAGACAGGGTGAGCTTTTGCCAGGCCAAAACATAAAACTGTGCAAAAACCATGAAAAATGGAAGAAGATACTGTATCAGAACTTAAATAAATGGAACATTGTCTTTGACTCACTCTGTATAGACAGGAAGTTGCATTTAGGTTGGCTGATCCTGGGTCTACATTCATAAAACCTTTATCATGAACATGATGGTCGTATCAACACAGCCAGATTCGTGAGTACTCAATATAAAATGCTGCACTTTTTAGGCAAAGAAAGTCCTGATACACTTGCAAGTCCAGCCAGCAAAACGTTGTTTACACAGTGTAAAACGAGTGCTAGTGTTTTAGATTTGTGGTGGTACTGATTTCGTGCTTGCTGTGTCTTAACTTATGTTTCTATCATGTTTCTCCTTTTATTAAAACCAACTGAACTTTAGAGTGGTCTTTCCCTTCCAGAGAGATGCCTGAGCATGTCTAGGACGTTTTACTCACACTGTCCAGGTACTTGGGCAGCAGGGTCTCAAAGAGCGAGGCCGTCGCTGGAGACAGCTCCGAGGGCTTGATGACGGCGGTGTTGCCGGCAACGATGGCGGCGCAGAGGGGCTCCATGATGAGCTGAAAGGGGTAGTTCCAGGCCCCGATGATGAGGGACAGGCCCAGCGGCTCCCAGACATTGTAGGCCACCTTGCCCAGGGTCATCAAGTTCTTGGGCACCTGGGCAACAAGCAAGAGAAGGTAAAATTGGTCATTAACCAATAGGTAGATTCATTTATATCTAGAGCCCCCAATGATGAGGGACAGGCCCAGCGGCTCCCACACATTGTAGGCCGTCTTGCCCAGGGTCATCAAGTTCTTGGGCACCTGGGCAGCAAGCAAGAGAAGGTAAAAAGGGTCGCTTTAACCAATAGGTACATTCATTTACATCTAAAGGGCCCCAATGATGAGGGACAGGCCCAGCGGCTCCCACACATTGTAGGCCGTCTTGCCCAGGGTCATCAAGTTCTTGGGCACCTGGGCAACAAGCAAGAGAAGGTAAAAAGGGTCGCTTTAACCAATAGGTAGATTCATTTATATCTAGAGCCCCCAATGATGAGGGACAGGCCCAGCGGCTCCCAGACATTGTAGGCCACCTTGCCCAGGGTCATCAAGTTCGTGGGCACCTGGGCAACAAGCATGAGAAGGTAAAAAGGGTCACTTTAACCAATAGGTAGATTCATTTATATCTAGAGGCCCCAATGATGAGGGACAGGCCCAGCGGCTCCCAGACATTGTAGGCCGTCTTGCCCAGGGTCATCAAGTTCGTGGGCACCTGGGCAACAAGCAAGAGAAGGTAAAAAGGGTCACTTTAACCAATAGGTAGATTCATTTATATCTAGAGACCCCGATGACGAGGGACAGGCCAAGCGGCTCCCAGACATTGTAGGCCACCTTGCCCAGGGTCATCAAGTTCTTGGGCACCTGGGCAACAAGCAAGAGAGGGTAAAAAGGGTCACTTTAACTAATAAGTAGATTCATTTATATCTAGAGCCCCCAATGATGAGGGACAGGCCCAGCGGTTCCCAGACATTGTAAGGCCACCTTGCCCAGGGTCATCAAGTTCTTGGGCACCTGGGCAACAAGCAAGAGAAGGTAAAAATGGTCACTTTAACCAATAGGTAGATTCATTCATATCTAGAGCCCCCAATGATGAGGGACAGGCCCAGCGGCTCCCAGACATTGTAGGCCGTCTTGCCCAGGGTCATCAAGTTCGTGGGCACCTGAGCAACAAGGCATTAGCAATATTGTGTCTCGCCCACTTGCGAAAATAACCAGAAATATCGCGATCTCCGTTGCTACGCAAAAGAATTGTATCCCTGGCTGATTGTGAAATATCTGCCATAGAATGTAACATTCCATAAATGAGAAGGGCTATTTCACGCAATGCTACTTCCTCTATCTACTCCCCCTCCCCCACCTTCCCCCTTCTTTGAGATGGAATAAAAAGCCTCCACTAAGTTCTATTAGATTAGACAAAGACAAAACAGGATGATAATCAGTTGCACAATAGAGGCGAAGTAAAATAGTGACTTTGAATAAATTTGCATAAATGTGCATGAGTAATGTTTGCCTAAATCTACATCAGTAATGCTCACACATGCTCACACAATTCTGTGCACAAGTTAGGAAGCCTTCACCAAGAGTCTTGCAAGTAAACTTTAATGTATGACCTCAAATGACCTTTGACCTTATCATGTGACCTCTTACAGCACAATAACATGCAGGTGCCCCCAGTGCATCCATCATCCAAGTTTGATTGCCATTGTAGCAACATGTGATGAGTTATGTGTGATAAGAGAGTCTTGCAGGTAAACTTTAACGTATGACCTCAAATGACCTTTGACCTTATCCTGTGACCTCCAATGGTACCATAACATGAAGGTACCCCCAGTGCATCTATGACCCAAGTTAGGTTGTAATCCAAGCAACCTATGTGAAGTTATTTGTCAAAAGAGAGTCTTGCAGGTAAACTTTAACGTATGACCTCAAATGACCTTTGACCTTATCCTGTGACCTCCAACGGTACCATAACATGAAGGTACCCCCAGTGCATCTATGACCCAAGTTAGGTTGTAATCCAAGCAACCTATGTGAAGTTATTTGTCAAAAGAGAGTCTTGCAGGTAAACTTTAACGTATGACCTCAAATGACCTTTGACCTTATCCTGTGACCTCCAACAGCACCATAACATGAAGGTACCCCCAGTGCATCTATGACCCAAGTTAGGTTGTAATCCAAGCAACCTATGTGAAGTTATTTGTCAAAAGAGAGTCTTGCAGGTAAACTTTAACGTATGACCTCAAATGACCTTTGACCTTATCCTGTGACCTCCAACAGCACCATAACATGAAGGTACCCCCAGTGCATCTATGACCCAAGTTAGGTTGTAATCCAAGCAACCTATGTGAAGTTATTTGTCAAAAGAGAGTCTTGCAGGTAAACTTTAATGTATGACCTCAAATGACCTTTGACCTTATCCTGTGACCTCCAACAGCACCATAACATGAAGGTACCCCCAGTGCATCTATGACCCAAGTTAGGTTGTAATCCAAGCAACCTATGTGAAGTTATTTGTCAAAAGAGAGTCTTGCAGGTAAACTTTAACGTATGACCTCAAATGACCTTTGACCTTATCCTGTGACCTCCAACGGTACCATAACATGAAGGTACCCCCAGTGCATCTATGACCCAACTTAGGTTGTAATCCAAGCAACCCATGTGAAGTTATTTGTCAAAAGAGAGTCTTGCAGGTAAACTTTAACGTATGACCTCAAATGACCTCAAATGACCTTTGACCTTATCCTGTGACCTCCAACGGTACCATAACATGAAGGTACCCCCAGTGCATCTATGACCCAAGTTAGGTTGTAATCCAAGCAACCTATGTGAAGTTATTTGTCAAAAGAGAGTCTTGCAGGTAAACTTTAACATAGAAAAAGAGAGTCTTGCACATATGACCTCAAATGACCTTTGACATCATCACATGACCTCTGACAACACTATAACATGAAGATACCCCTAGTGCTTCTATCAACCAAGTGTGGCTGCCATTGCTGTAACAGTTGCTAAGTTATGAATCATAAGAGAGTCTTGCAGGTAAACTTTAACGTGTGACGGACGACGGACGGACGACGGACGACGGACGGACGACGGACGGACGACGGACGGACGACGGACGGACGACGGACGGACGCCATTTGGATCCCTTAGTCTCGCCTTCACCTCCGGTGGGCGAGACAACAAGAGAGGGTAAAAGGGTCATTAAGCAATGGGTAGATTCATTTATATCTATAGGCCCAATGATGAGGGACAGGCCCAGCGGCTCCCACACATTGTAGGCCGTCTTGCCCAGGGTCATCAAGTTCTTGGGCACCTGGGCAACAAGCGGAAGAAGGCAAAAGGCTAACTTCACCCATCAACCCTATTCTGACTGGGGGGGGGTCATTTTGACCCCTGATATCTCGGCCATGGAAGATTGTGTTGATGCAAAATTTCGCATGGAGATAAAGGAACATGTTAAGAATGTGGCTGCATTATTTCTTTTGGGAAAAAAGTATTTATTTTTGTGTAAATTATAATTTATTCAAATTTCATTTATATTTTACAAATTTATTTATATTTCATTAAAAATGATGAACTTAAGGTCACACGTTTGTTTGATATGCCAAATAGCATACTCAACAATATCATGTTGAATAACATTGAAATTACAATCGAAATAAAAATTGCTAATCTTCATTATAATTTTTCTTGAGGCTTACTTTTTTTGGTGCCATCCAGTCTTCCACCTCATCCAGAAATTGAGTAATGTCTCCTTCTGCAAGCATGATCTCAAATCCATTGGACTCATACGCAGGCTAGAAGGAGAGATGGGAAGAGACAGGGAGAGAGAGAGAGAGAGAGAGAGGAGGGGAGAGGGAGAGAGAGAGGAGGGGGGATGGAGAGAAAGAGAGAGAGGGGAGGGAGAGAGGGAGGGAGAGAGGGAGAGAGAGAGAGGAGGGGGGAGGGAGAGAAAGAGAGAGAGGGGAGGGAGAGAGGGAGGGAGAGAGGGAGGGAGAGAAAGGAGGGAAAATGAAATGGGAGGGAGAGAGAGGGAAAGGGAGGGAGAGAAAAAGGAAGAGAGGAAGAGGGAGAGAGAAGAAGAGGGGGAGAGAGAGAATGGGAGGGAGAGAATAGGAGGGAGAGAGACAGGGTGGAAGAGAGAGGGGGAGGACAGAGAGATGAGTTGAGAGAGAAAGAGCGACAGCAGGGGGTGAATAGAAGAGAGTGGAAGGAGAAATAGTGGAAGGGTGAGGGAGCAGGTGAAGACAGGTTTGAGAGATAGAGGTGGGAGGGGCGCAGGAGGGGGTAAGAGATGAGATATAGGAGAACAATGGGGAGGGAGAGAGACGGAGACATTAAACATAAGATGAAAACATCATTTCAATCAGAACATCTACTGAAGAAACATGTTGTACAAGACAAAATATGCAGTGCATGAAAATAACTATACACTCAAGCTGTTTTGTAATGACCAATACAACCTCACTTTCTTTCATTCTAACCCCACACAATTTCGCCCCTGACCTATACACACATACACACACTCTCCCCGTCCCACTCTCTCTCTCTCCCTCCCCCTCTCCATCTCTCTCTCTCCCTCTTTCGCCCTCTCTTTCTCTCTCTCTTTCTCCTTCCACACTCTACCCCTCTCTCTCACACTCTCCCCCCTCTCTCTCACACTCTCCCCCCTTTCTCTCACACTCTCCCCCTCTCTCTCACTCTCCCCCTCTATCTATCTCTCTCTTCCGTCACCCCTCTAACTTCTTCATACCTTTCTAAGATCCTTGCGAATGGCGTCAATGAAATCCTGTCTGTGATCATCAATCATCCTCTGGCATGCCTTCAGGTGCTTCACTCGAGCCTCATACGACCGAGACTTCCCTGCTTTAAATGCGGCCCGCCCTCTCTCAACAATCTGCCAAGAAGAGAAATACATAGTTTGGGTAATATTGGCTAAAGCAGTATTACCCCGTTGTTCCAGGTTTGATTATCAAGCTTTGTGACAGTCTTGCTGGTATAGACCTGGGGGTGTTTCACCAAGCTGTTCGTAAGCTGTGAATCACTTTCCGAACGACTGGTGATCCCTTCTTGTGCTAAGTGTGATACCACACTTTGTTCCTGTTTTAACATACTGGGAGTTCATTTCCAACAATCCTTATCAAATATGACAAATCATAAGCTTTTTATTCAGACACTTAACAACAAAAATTTTCATTTATAAACACCAGATTTGAACGTAAGCTGATGGGAATCAAAATAATCGAGAAGGTGATTTAGCACATGCGAAGGGATCACCAGTTGTTCGTAAAGTCGCTTGTAGCTTACGAACAGCTTGGTGCAACATCCCCCTGGTCCAGTAACGATATATCCTTACTTGTCTTTGACCTGCAGTATCCAAAGGGGTGCGGCTTGATTGCACCCTATTCGGAATTTAAAGTTTATTCAAAGGCTGTCGTCTATTGTCCGTGTACAGCAGATTATGCAGTAATCGCGCTACACTTTATCCAAGTGGAAAGAAACAGCACACATATGAGCGGGCTCATTAAAGAATAGGTTAAGCTTGTTATTTTTGTGGCTCAAGAATCATTCGCGAATTCACATAAATCAAGACACAATGAAATATAGCACATTTACAATAAAACTCAGGAAAAAATACATGGGTGCTTGGCCGATTTCGCCCCCGAAATGCTTAAAAGAGCCCCGGAAAAGGTTGAAAGAGCCCCCCAAATTCCCATAGACACAATGTAAAATTGTAGCAAAATGGCCAATGTGCTCAAAAAGTAGCCCCTGAAAATGTTGAATTAATTTTTTCCCTGGGAAAACTATTTACCTTTTTTGCATCAATTGCTGCCATGGTGATTGAGGATGCAACAGATCCGTTGATGCGAGTCTGTGATGGACTGATGAACACTCGAAATGTTGTACCTACATGAAAGCAAAATAATAACAGATACAAATGGACATTAACTCTTTGTGTGCCAGATAAAATGTAACTCTGTGAAAATTATGTGTATTACTTGCGAAAAAAGTCACTCGGGTTAAAAACTGCGTCATCATGGCACATACAGTATGCACACAATCAACTTGGAGCCGAAGCGACCCCTTCATCCTTGAGTTGTGTGCTTGCATAAATACTAGTATAATCATAAAAAACAATGGGTCTAAAAACACCACAGATACACTATTGAAGTGACTATGTGTATGTATAGTGTACACTACCTTTACAAATATATCTCTATGGAAAAAATATATTCCTTCATCAAAAAACAGAAAAAGAACAATTTATGGAATCAGACAGCACACAACATATGTGAGAGCGACTCGCATGTGATGTCACAAAATATATTTTTTTTAAAGATCATAATGTTCTTCTCCTTTGACAGAGTTTTGTCAAAATTCCACTTTTCTGTTTCTTTCATGTTTCTGCTTTCATCAAAACCAACTTAACTTCAGGGTGGACTCTGCATTTCGGTGCCTCATTGAGGGACTACATTTACGCTCCAGCTCAAAGGAATTGGTATAGGGAAAGGGAAAGGGAAGAATGGGAAGGACTGGCAGTTTTAAACCGCTGTATATTTTGTCAAGTTCAACACGAAACACGATGCTTTAGCCTAAAAAGCATCATGTTTCATGCTGAACTGGACAATATATACCAGTTTAAAACTGTGGGTCCTTCCCTTTCTTCCCTTTTCCTTTCCCTATGCCAATTCCTTTAAGCTGCAGTGTAGGTCCCACTGTGATAACTAACACTTCATCTTAAATACTGGTAGGGTTTAAGTCAATAAGTCTTTCTCTCTCTTTATTCAATATTCTTTGTGATAGCATGGCCAGCCCTGCAAGTAGCCTCCACTTGTTCACTTTGTTTGTCCTGGCCCATTTACAAATACATTTTTTGTTGGTGTTACGTTCAAGTATCTATTTGTTTATCTGCAGGGGTTCCTCAGGAACTATTCTGTAAGGTCAAACAGGCATAGTGTACTCCATCAGGGATGTATAACTACATGTACACTACAGCTCAAAGGAATTGGCATAGGACAAAATACTGGGGTTTATAACTGCGGCTCCTTCCCTTTCTTCCCTTTTCCTTTACCTACGCCAATTCCTTTGAGCTGTTGTGTATGTCAAGAACCAACAGCCATTGAATCAATGCCCGAGTCGTGGCACTCTCCTTCGAGTTGAAACAAACAAAACGCTTTACACCTGTTTGCCCTTTGCTCCCATGTCCAACTCTACCGACTCTGTTTATTCTCATACACTGTACATACAAACGTCAATGTCAGGGTGTCCCTTATGCAGGCCCCCCCCCCCCCCCATGCAAAATAAGTTTGGGAAAAACCATGGGAAATGGATACCAAAGAAGATACTGTTAGTATTTTTATTTCCCTCCCAATAATATGCACTGTAAATGGAAACTGACTTAAAAGTAAAATTATAGCAATTGCTAGATTTCGAGGTTTTGGGCGGGCCCTCCAAAACCCATTGCCTAGAAACCGGAGACCGCTGTGTGCTATGGTCCAAACCACAGTGCATGCGTTCAATGGGAGCAATGCTAGGATCGTGCGCTGACAGGGACAATACAATTATGAATGTAGACTATGGCCAGTGCATTTCAAACATAAACAAGGAAAGTTTTTCACTTTTCCTGAATATGTTTGCGAAGCTATGACTGTGAGATTTCATTACCATTTACATGTAAGTATACCATTACCATTTAAGTATACACCCTGTCTCTAATTATCACCAGTGTAACTTATGTGTGAAGTACACTTGGTGTATCACAATCTTAGTCACAAGGCCATATGCAGTACAACTGCATGGGACAAACAGGTTTGGTTAAAGTGGTGTAACATGAGAAAACCAAAGCTTCTTTATGTGATTGACAAAGAAGTTTCTGTGCTGAGGATACGATTGCATGTCATGGAAAGGTGAACTGTTTGCTTCCTAAATAATTATTTACATAATCTCTGCAAAACTATAACAGAATATAAAGTAAAAGAAGCGTTGGTTACTCATGTTACACTACTTTAACCAAACCTGTGGGATTGCCCATGGAGTATTTATAGTGCCAGTTAGCCTCGTGCTATAATGTGTGCAATGAATCAGCTGTACATGTATGCCAATGTCCATGTGGATAAAACGTTAACAAAACAATTAAGGTCCCATACCTAACTGGTGGAGACTTATTACCATGTTGTCAAGGAAGATAATGGCACAGCTTATCTTATAATCTGATGTAATCTTGATCCAGACTTGAACAAAGGTCAAGCCCCTCAATACGCCCATCTCTTCTATATTGATGTTGTGGTGGGATATGTATAGCCTCGGTATTATTCTGTGAGGTGCATGGACACAACCCAGTCTGTTAACAACTATTATGCTTTACACACTGGCAAAAATTTCCTTAGCCCTGTACTATAGGTGGGAACTATTTTTCTAATTTAGTAACCCTTTAAAGCCCATCTTTTCCACATTGATGCTGTGGTGCGATATATTGTATAGGAGTTTATATGGGACTAGACTGAATTCCAAGCTTTTGAGCATTTCTCGTCCAAACTATGTGTATTCAATGAAGGGGTATGGCTGTACATGTAGTAGACTAATCTTTATCGATTTGTTTTTTGGCTTGCTCAACTCTCGTGATAGAGTGACTACTAGACTCTACTTTTCAAATCAGATTGACAATGCCCAACACCCAGGAATACATTTCTTACAAGATAGTGGTTACACCGTGAACACCGTAATATTTACTATGGGAACTGGGTAAACCCGCTTCCCAGAAACATACCAATATCAGCTTGTTTGAAGTACTTTCTCATCATATTTAAAAGCGGTTGATGTGGGCAATCATTAGTTGAATTGTTTGGCTACCATCTATGATCATTTTTGTGGAAATTCCTTGGAGAAATGTTGTTTGAGAGTTACTGTATTACACATTGCTTGCACTGGCGGCACCTATTAGTCACAATGCAAAATATCCAGCAGACACACAATGGCAGAGCTGTGTAGTAGTGATTTTCAGTATTCCGCACTGAAATTCGAGAAGAATACTGAAGGTTTCATGCAAAATACTGATTTCATCAGTTCGACATGTAGTTCATGAGCTGTTCTATTGTCTTTATTTGAAAATACTGATTTTCAGCCTTAAAATACTGAAATTTTTTTATTCAGGTTGGCAGCCCTGCAATGGCGATGTTCATGAGCAGTTACATACAAAGGTTTCAAATTGTCACAAATGTTCACACAAAGGGTGAACATTGATTGTACATGCACAATCAATGTTCACCCTGTGACCCTTTGTTTATCAATAGTGTGACACACACTGTAAACAGGTACAGTGGCTGGATATCGCAAAATAATCTTGTTTTAGTCTGTGAGTGCTGGACTAACAATTTTGCAGCAAAAGGGTTAATACCGCTTTGAGGCAATTCTCACGTGAAAAGTTTGTTATAAAAGCAGTATGAAATACAATTAGAAAGATGTCAGACCACATTTTGGGCTTACTACTACTTATTCTACTAACCCATACCGTTAACCCTCTCAAACCCATAGGACTAATAAAATGTTGATTTATTTCTGAGAATGCCCAGAAGAAAAACTAGGTGCTGCTGAGCAGAGTATTCCTCTAAGACCGATGGCATCTTGCCTCTTTATCATACGGGTTCATACCGAAGACCTCAGAGCACTGCAAAGCATCGCAAGACTGATTACTCTCACATATTTGCACACCAAAAAGTGAAGTACGCCATGGGACGAAACCGGTGCCATTTTAGGATGCAGAGCATCGCCCTGGTTGCATGGCTGCATGCACTGCGCGTATAACTTTTTGTAGAGAATAACAAAAAAGTGATGGGTGAATCCAGGAATATTTCTAAAAATGTATGCTACCATGTATGAGCTGATCCCCCACCCCCACCTCTCATTTTTCCCCCTTTTGCTCTCACACATCCAGGCCCAATCTGTGATCTAGTAAAAAACAGACGACGTAGCCATAATTGTCTGCGTTGATATTTGCTTGCCTCCTATTTCCTTTTCTTTCCTTAAAGAAAACATTATATTATAAATTTTACTTCACAAGTTACTATGTATTTCACATGTCTCGAAAGGGGTGGACAAAAATAATGAATAAACTTCAAACTTCATCTAGGAACTTGCTTCCTAAAATGGCACCCAGGTTGTACTACAGCTTTTTCGGAGAGTAATCCGTCTTGCGCTCCTTCGCAGCACTCTAAGGTCTTTGGCTCATGAATACTGTACGGCCCTACTTTGACAAAAGGAAGCAAGTGAAAAATCATTCAAATCTGGGTTATTGATACTCTTAGATTGTACCCAGCATTCTCTACATACAGACAAATTCTGGAGAAGAAATATTCATCTTGCTGCGAGGTATTCAATCTAACATTATGTGGTGTTGCACTGATGCCAATGATAGTGACAGACACATATTGCTAATTTATAACAAAACTCTCTTTTGGTAGGAGCTTCCTTTTGTCAAAGGAGGGCAGCGTAAAGTGCCAGACATTTGTCCACATGTTGTTGATATGGCAATGTTTTCTTTCTTCCTAAGACTAAGAGTCACATCAATAAATATTTCAAAAAGTTGTTTTGATCTATGATTCAAGACAACATGCAACCTTCTCATTTTACCACAAAAGAATGCAACACCAACAAAATGCTCTCCATTAGGAAAACACGTGCCAGTACGCGATGCATAAGCCAACATTCACGGCTATTTCCAAGATGCTTACTGCCATATTGCAGTATTTTTCCTAGATCTCAATCCACAAAATAGGCATCATTTGAGTGACTCCTGTTGATATACGCAAGTGTTGCTAAGGCATCGGCAAAATAACCACACATATTGCGCTTATTTTGCAGATACTGTAGGTGGTATATGAATGGGTATTTGTGGCAAATAAAGTGCATCATGAGTTAGCTGTATTTCATTTGATAACAACAACTTAAGTTTCTCACAGCACTTAAGGCAGTATGAAATCCTCATCAAGCGCAAAATACGAAAATGGTATCACAAAATATAAACTGGTTGTTTTCCCTTCTGAATGTGTTGCAGCAACTTACCCCAACTGAGACAGACATACACACCCCTAGCTAACTCCTCCAAGGCAGAATGTGAAGTGATTTGCATACATACAAACCTGGATGGTACTTTATGTTGTACATGTACTGAACAATTAATGAGAGGGCAGCATTGCTTTTTGTCAGTACAGCTACAACAAGGATCTGGGAGGTGTTTCACCAAGCTGTTCGTAAGTTACGAACGACTTTACATATGACTGGTGATCCCTTCTTGTGCTAAATCACATTCTCAATGATTTTGATTCCCATCAGCTAAAGTTCAAATCTGATGTTTGCAAATGAAAATTCTTGTAGTTGTTGGTAATAAGTGTCTGAATACAAAGCTTATTTGTTTTCTAACAGCATACCACATATGGAAGAGCACCTCACATGTGACGTCACAAAATTAATGATTTGAACATTTTTAACTTTTTGATCCTTAGACAGATTTTCATCAAATCTTCACTTAAAATTTGTTTCTTCTTTCATTAGACTACAACCAACTTACTTTCAGGGTGGATTTTTCATTTCCGTTAATCTCTAAATTAGGCTGTTATTTCTATTCTTCCAACTTTCAAGGTCCCAACTTCAACTTTTATAAGTTAATAAGTCTAGAATAGATCTAGCCTATCTGATATGCGCCGGGCTGTAGTGGGCAAAATTGCGCGAATGGGGACTGATGGGCGAGGGCGCAGCCCGCGCGCCTATCGTCACTGGTAAAGTCATCAATATGCACGTATGCGTGACGTACTTTTTTTTATGCATCATTCATGAGATAACCCTTATATGGCGATCAACTGTATTTTTTAACCAATCAAATATCATCGCAGTCTATGATTTTGTTGGGCGAGTTCATTCGTATTTGGGTTCATAAGGGAAATCAAGGGGGAAATTACAAGAGCAATAGATCTCCACGGAGTTGGAGTTGCACCGGGAGTTGCCGTAGTCGTAGATTTACCAGGGATCGAGTGGTCTTCCCTGCGGCTGGCACTGGCGGCTTCGGTCTGCTCCCAGAGTCCTTACTGTGACCAGCCCGCTCACGCAGTGAGCGGGCTGCGCGAGAGCAGTCCCGGGGCTACCAGAGTCCGAGCGAAGAAAGTCAAACGACAATGGCAGAGCCTGGAATATCGCACTTTTCCCAAATCCAGTAGGCAAACTTACAAAAGAATCCTCCCCATTGAGTACTGCACATATCGATGAAGCCTGCAGGTCTATTTTGAGCTTTTGGGCAGCATATTTTAAACTCTCTGTTAGACTTCTTGCGAACGCCATTTTAAGCGAAGTGAGCTCATTAATATTCACAATACGTCACGTTCAAACCTCGTCGCTTATTGGTCCGTGTTCGCGGACATCTATGAATATTTATATTGAAGCTTCGTTGGGGGTTCGTAGAATTTCTATGAACGGAACAACGTAAATAAAAGGAAATTCATTTTTCGTACTCACCAGTGACGATAGGCGCTCGGGCTGCGCCCTCGCATGACTCATGACGGGAGAGGGCGGGCTTCGCCCTTCGCCCTCGCCCGTCAGTAGTTAGCCCGCGCGCCTATCGTCACTGGTAAAGTCATCAATATGCACGTATGCGTGACGTACTTTTTTTTATGCATCATTCATGAGATAACCCTTATATGGCGATCAACTGTATTTTTTAACCAATCAAATATCATCGCAGTCTATGATTTTGTTGGGCGAGTTCATTCGTATTTGGGTTCATAAGGGAAATCAAGGGGGAAATTACAAGAGCAATAGATCTCCACGGAGTTGGAGTTGCACCGGGAGTTGCCGTAGTCGTAGATTTACCAGGGATCGAGTGGTCTTCCCTGCGGCTGGCACTGGCGGCTTCGGTCTGCTCCCAGAGTCCTTACTGTGACCAGCCCGCTCACGCAGTGAGCGGGCTGCGCGAGAGCAGTCCCGGGGCTACCAGAGTCCGAGCGAAGAAAGTCAAACGACAATGGCAGAGCCTGGAATATCGCACTTTTCCCAAATCCAGTAGGCAAACTTACAAAAGAATCCTCCCCATTGAGTACTGCACATATCGATGAAGCCTGCAGGTCTATTTTGAGCTTTTGGGCAGCATATTTTAAACTCTCTGTTAGACTTCTTGCGAACGCCATTTTAAGCGAAGTGAGCTCATTAATATTCACAATACGTCACGTTCAAACCTCGTCGCTTATTGGTCCGTGTTCGCGGACATCTATGAATATTTATATTGAAGCTTCGTTGGGGGTTCGTAGAATTTCTACGAACGGAACAACGTAAATAAAAGGAAATTCATTTTTCGTACTCACCAGTGACGATAGGCGCTCGGGCTGCGCCCTCGCATGACTCATGACGGGAGAGGGCGGGCTTCGCCCTTCGCCCTCGCCCGTCAGTAGTTAGCCCATTAGCCCGACGCCTATCGGATAGGCTAGAATAGATCTCATCTGAGATGATGTTCATGCTTGTTTGTGAATTTTGTTAACAAAAATAAAACTTAAGTGATGCTCTTCATGCATCATCCAAACCCCACACCATCACTGACCATCTCATTCCACGATTCTAAAGGAAAATCGGACAAATAAATACACCCACAGTTTCATCACTGCATACTTCTATAAAAGTTTAACAAGTAGGCCCTACAACGTGTCTAATATGTCCACCCGGCCCCGCCACCACAACCCGACGCGGCCGCGCAGCCAGTCAGGGCGGCCTGCCGACCCAGAGTCGGAGGGCTAGGGCGGCCCGGCCCAACCGATCGGCCTGGTAGACGGGTATCGACTGGCTTACTCACCTTGCCTTCGACTACGACTTGAAGCTTGCGATTTAAACGTAACAAAACACAAGGAAACAGAACAAAACAAAGAAGACGTGGTTTCTATTTATGACTTGTAGTGGGTTCGCTAGTAATTTACCCTTCGAAGTCTCGAAACATACGGTACACTTACCCTAACTTCCTAAGAAGTAGTCTACGTGATGTCTGTCCACGTCTGATGGTCGGAGCACGAGCGCTAAGCATGCACGAGCTGTACTATACTGTATGCATGTGCAGCTCAGGTAGCTTTGTTTGCGCTGTACTAAATGTATACTGTTTACGTTGGTAAATGAAAAGCTATGGCAGAAAAAGTTAGACACTATTTTGCTTGATATAAGTACGGTGCCTCTAAATTTCACCTCGCTATCAATCACCTTTTCCAAGAATTAAACTAGGCAAATGTTAGTCCTAGGATTATAAAAAGGCTAATGTCAGAATACCCAACATTTTCTTAAAAATTAAGATATTTGGACTATTTACTTTTTTTTTTTTTTACATTCACAGGATATTACATAAACGCTTATGTCCACTATTTTATTGATTTTTTAAAACAAATATTGAAAGTATAAACCCTAGTTTAATTTTAAATGATATAAAAACTATGCATATTATACAGACTATTAATCTATTCATATTATTTACGCTACTCACACTTGTAATAATGCTGTAAAAAACAGTCAAATCCCTTCGCACTACATGTATTTACAACATACACATATTGACACTTTCCACAAGCTGTCCAAAAATTGGTCTATTCACACTTGTTCCACCATTTGTATAATGATGTCAAAACACAGTCAATTCCATTTTACACTATGACATACTAGTACTGGTACTATATTTCACATTTACACTACCGGTATATTCACACTTGTTCACAATGCTGTCCAAAATTGATCAATTCACACTTGTTACACCATATATACTTTTCCACACAGTTTTGGAACTGTTTTTAGGACTGCAAAATAAAAGAACACTCAATATACCTGCATTATCCAAATTTCCCCCTTGATTTTGGACATATTTGAAATGTTACCTGCTCCCATTAATTTGTAAAAGAAGGGCAGATTTACTATTCACAGTATTCACAATTCACAATGTCACCCTCCCCCCCTCCTCCACACAACCAACACACACACACACACACACACACATATACACACACACAAGTCCCACTATATGTTCTTTGAGAGTGTACTAATAAATATTATTTAGAAAACACTAGTGGTGTTTCACGGTGTTACCAAAAGTTCTACTATTTTCTAAATAGTATTTAATAAGTCCCAGTATATTCCACTGATAAAACCATATGCTGGTACACATACACTATTCATACGGCACAACGCTGTCCAAACACTATCCAAACACAATCCAATCAGGTTCCATGGTGTTGTTTTAATCAACCTTTACTTGGCAAACATAGCTTAATATACAACATTTGAACCTTTTCAATACAAACACAATGACATGGTCAACTTGGATCTATACACGTGTACAACTACAGCTTATAGGGGCTAAAATAATACTCGGTACTCAGATGTAAAAAAACCAACAAGAAACTATCTCACAACACGGTCTACGGGCTACTCACATATTGCCAAAAACATGTCTCATTATTTACATGATTATAAATAGTCTAAAATTCGGTGAAATGCAAAAAATAATCGTGGCCATGAATGAATGAAGCAATTAATAAAATAAATTGGAAAATACTTCAAAATCACATACTAGTAGATACGGAGAGAGTACTTCCATAGAATATTGACTGTTACAGAATAAACTAGCTGACATAACACATAAGGACTCTCACATTACAATGTCATCTAGGTATAGTATTCCATACGCACCATCCCAGTATACTACTGCACCCTGTGTGTGTATCTGTCTCCACAAATGTGTACATCCCTGCTTACTACAGTACCCAGTCCCAGAATGTATATCTGTCTGTGCACAAATGTACCATCCCAGCATACCTAGTGTGCAGATCTGTACGTGCACAAATGTACCATCCCAGCTTACTATGGTACCCAGTATGTATGTCTGTGCACAAATATACCATCCCAGCTTACTCTGGTACCTAGTGTGTATGTCTGTCTGTGCACAAATAAACAATTTCAACTTACTACGGTAACAAGTCTGTATGTAGTGTCCACAAATGTACCATTGCAACTTACCACTGCACCCAATGTGTATGTCTGTCTCTACACAAATGTACCATCCCAGCTTACTCTGGTACCTAGTGTGTATATCTGTCCATGCACAAATGTACCATCCCAGCTTACTACGGTACTCAGCATGTATGTCTGTCTGTGCACAAATATACCATCCCAACTTACCATGGTACCAAGTGTGCATGCAGTATCTACAAATGTACCATCCCAGCTTACTACAGTACCCAGTATTTATGTCTGTCTGTGCACAAATATACCATCCCAACTTACTCTGGTACCTGATGTGTATATCTGTCTGTGCACAAATGTACCATCCCAGCTTACTACAGTACCCAGTATTTATGTCTGTCTGTGCACAAATATACCATCCCAACTTACTCTGGTACCTGATGTGTATATCTGTCTGTGCACAAATGTACCATCCCAGCTTACTACAGTACCCAGTATGTATGTCTGTCTCAGTACAAATATACCATCCCAGCTTACTCTGGTACCTAGTGTGCAGAACTTACTGTCACAAATGTACCATCCAAGCTTAATACTGTACCAAAAGTGTATGTCCGTCTTCACACACACATACAAGGGGAAGGTTACAGTATCTATATTATAAGCTTACAAATAGTTATCATGACAATGACAAAATTCCATGTACCGAGAGGCAAAAATTGCCGCAGATAAAGACAAAAAATAATGTATATAAGATAGAATAAAGTTTTACATAACAAATAAAAACTCACTCTTACAAAACATGTAAAATATATATCTGACGTTGATAAGAGATCTGCGTCAAAGTCTTCATTTGAGACTGGTGCATTGTTTGGTCGTAGCTTGCTACATGAATACGGTTTGAGAGAAAACAGCATTGTACATTTGTTACAGTCACAGCTTCATGATTAATTCCATAATGATAATCAATGATACTTGATTTTCCCTCTAAATCATAACATTGATAGTACTACTTCATACATGATATAGGTTTGACGTTGTTATAGAGCGGAGTCGGTTTACGTTATCTGGCGGGTGTTTCACCAAGCTGCTCGTAAGTTACGAACGACTTTACGAACGACTGGTGATCCCTTCTTGTGCTAAATGCGATACCACATTTTGTTCATTGAGAATCTGATTTAGCACAAGAAGGGATCACCAGTCATTCGTAAAGTCGTTCATAGCTTACGAACAGCTTGGTGAAACACCCGCCAGGCCTACATGATGCTTTGTTCACACGGAACCGGCTTGTTTGACCCATAAGCTAGTCATCATGATTGACACGATTCTAGATATGAAGAGAATAAACCTAGCCTGGGGGAAGCCACTGGGATTCTGCCCAGACTTGATCTCTAGTTCATTGATAGACATGATTCCAGATGTGAAGAGAATAAACTGAGCCTTGGGGGTGTTTCACCAAGCTGTTCGTAAGTTACGAACGACTTTATGAATAACTGGTGATCCCTTCTTGTGCTAACTGCGATACCAAACTTTGTTCTTGTTTTAACATATTGGGAGTTAATTTGAAAAACCTAAATAAATTTTGACAAATCATAAGCTTTGTATTCAGACAAAGTCTTGTTAACAAGAGTTTTCATTTATAAACATCAGATTTGAACTTAAGCTGATGGCAATCAAAATCATTGAGAATGTGATTTAGCACAAGAAGGGATCACCAGTCATTCGTAACTTATGAACAGCTTGGTGAAACACCCCCCAGGTGGAAGCCACTGGTCTTCAGTCCAGAGTCTTTCTCTAGTTCATTGATTGACATGATTCTACATATGGAGAAAATCTTCGCAGCAACAGAGTTTGATAATTTCACCAGTTTCGACTAAGCCTGGCTAGGATCTCTATAGCCTTTTCTCCAAGCTGTCTCTATTTCATTGATGGACATGATTCCAAGTGTGGTGGACACTTGATTCTCACAGACTTTGATAATCTAAACAGTTTCAGCTAAGCCTGACTCCGACCTCTAGCCTCTTCTACAGGCTCTCTCTCTACTTCATTGATGGACATGATTTCAACTGTGATGGAAACTGGATAGTGACAGACTTTGACAATACTACCAGTTTCAACTTAGCCCGACTGCGAAATCCAACATCTTCTCCACGCTCTCCCTTTTCTTCATTAACAAACATGATCCCATATGTGTAGAATATCTTCACAGCGACAGACTGAAATATTCAACTAGTTTCAAACTAACCTCAGGGGGACCATTTATCCCCTTTAGATTCTAGCAACGACATACATCAACAATAAATCACAACACGTCGACAAGAAGGACAAACATCGCTCTTTACAATTTCTACATGTACATATATATACACACCTCCCCGGTCCAATGTACAACTCTATATTTACAATGCGTTAGCTTACACTGTACACCACTATATAATACAACGCAGACTTAATTTACAATGTACAATGTCTGCATACATCGACAGAAGAAACTATGCTTTGTATTGGTACGTTCACACAAGTGAATTTGGCAAAATCTGCACAGCCTTTATGCAGCTAGACCCCCTTCATATTGAAGGTGAATGGGAACACATCCCAACATTTAGGACCCTCTTCCACTGAGCATATTAAGATCCCCCCTTGCAACCACCCCTCCCCCCCCCCCCCCATTCTCCCATTAGCATGCTCAGTGGGGACTGTCTCTAACGGTGCAGTGATTTTGTTCCCAATTACAAAGACTACTGTACATACATTAGGAGGTAGGGCAGTCAACTACATTAACATATACAAGGGTTACAAAATACAATACACATTACCGTTACGCAAGAAATATTTGGACATTCACCCCCCCCCCCCCCCCCATGAACCTCTGACCATGGTCAAGGAGTGTGGGGTTACTCTCAGTGACCATTGCCTTGGCTGGGTCAGTGAGTCCAGGTCTATGTACAGAGTAAAAGACCCTCTGACCGGTCAGCACCCTGAGCCGAGCGATGCCTGAAAGAACGCAGCGCTCTGCCTTCTGATACACAGCTTAAGCAGAAAGTGATTGTCAGAACTTGGCTAAATACCAGTAACGATTTTGAACTGCAGACGTGGGCCCTGTTGCATGTAACTTACCACTGATGGTACCTTTGCTACCAATGGCAATTTCTATGGAAACCTTGAATTTCATGTCAAAGGATAATACCATGGTAGTCACCATTGATAACAAAGTTACCATAAATGCTCAATTTTATGCAACAGTTCCCAAGTCAGGTCAGGGGTGGTATTCCAATATTTTGCCGTAAACTTTTGTTTCTTCTGAAGTGGTATTCTGAGATCCGATTTTTTTCCCCTCCCACATGTAAAATTTCTTGTAAGTTTTCTCTGAACATTGTTGAAATTTATGCAAATTAGCAAGTTAGGATTTTTTCCCCCAGAACAAGTGTATAGGAAGAGTTAGGAGGATATTTAGAAGAGCCATCCCTTGTTTTAAGTCATTTATAACTCGCATGACACACATTGATTATTATTAATTTTTTCATATGAATGCTTCCATGAGATAGCTCCATCATATTTGACCGAAATACTAACTTTGCATCAGACTACTCGTACTCTCAGATCGAGCACAAAGCAGCTGTTTGCTATTCCTCCCGTTGTTACCAAAACATATGGTGAACGCTCATTTGCACATGCCTCTTCTCTTATAGAATGCACTTCCTAATTATATGAGAAATATACATGATTTAGACAAGTTTAAGACTTCCTTAGAAAGGTATCTGTTTAACATGAAATGAACTCGGTGCCTAACATTCTTTACTTACTTTCTAATGTCATTTCTTAATTTCATCTAGGTGCATAGGGACATGCATAGCTATGTGTTATGCGCTTTACACGATCTGAATATTACTATTATTATTATTATTATTATTATTATTATTATTGATATGCGCAAACATATTTCCTAGTTCATAGAGCCTGTAAGAGATCTAGGGAAAAGTCCTGATGAGATTACTTGATTGTGATTGGCTCTTGATGATATTAAACACCTTCTCCATTGGCTAGGAAATGCGCAGGGGGTGTGGTCAGTCCCTTCCTAATTTGCATTAGAAAACTTAAGAGGATATTCTGGAATACCATTTTTGCCTCTGATAGGCACCTCTTAAGTTGGAATGTTAGGAGAAAACTTCAAGAGAAAACTTTCGGAATACCACCCCAGGGTCATGTTGCAGACAGATTCTCAATTATTGCAACTTAACACCAATGGTAACTACCATGGCAACATCAAATGAACTCTCATCATGACCTGTTGCCATGGAAGTTACAATTAATGGTAAGTTACAATAATTGAAAAGATATATGCAACATGGCAGAGTTTAACATTTATTGTGACCATATTCTGGTCTCAGTTCAAATATTAAACATCTTATACCAAACAGGTCGTTTCTTTACATGGGTTTGTGGAAACCAGTGGTGAAAAGTGCTCATCTATCGATCAGGTCGTTAGATCGCAAGAAAGGAAGCATGTCTAAAATCCAATATAACCTAAAGAATTACCACATAAGGAGAACCACTATGACAAGATTATGGCAAGTTACTTTAAAAGAAAATTAAGGTATTCAAGTATACATAGAGGGCACAGTTTGCAGGATTGTGGTAGCATTCAGACGCAGCTTTAGGTCTCTGTGTGCTACTTACAGCCTTCAGACGCAGCTCTAGGGCATGCATGTTACTTGCAGCTTTCAGACACAGTTACTGTGTGCTACTCGCATCCTTCAGATGGTTCCAAAAGATACAAATGCAATAGCAGCAGCTAACTGCTTCTGCATAAACAAATCTTTAACCCAACATTGAAGCTTGGTATTTTCAAGGGTTTCAACCGGTGGGGTTATTCTCGCATCACCTACCATGGCTCTTGCTATTGACTCTGGTAACAGCTTCATAGAATGTTTTGTTTCCACCTTGGATGCGACTTAGTACACTGCTTAAGGCACTGTATACGCCATATATGTCGCAGCGTTTTTATTTTCGTGAATTTTGCAAATCTGGACTATGCGCAAATTTCACAACATGCAAAATTATGAATTCCTAGTACTAGTACTCCATGATCGCGAATTTAATCACTAGCGTAATTGTCAAGAAGTTCGGATTCGCAAAAAATTAGACTTGCGAAATATATGGCGTATACAGTACATCATGAGCAATATTCATCATCCAACAAGAGGGAATTTAACCGTTGTAGGTTACATCTTCAAAGATCAACTGGAATAAATCACCTGATAACTGGATAAAATCCTTGGAGACCAAGGGCAACACAGAGGACTCTGTCTGGTGACATGAAGTAGTTGCAAAGAAAGGGTATCTACTGATGGATAACCGGCCTCACAGGAGACCTTGTCCTGACTCGGTGACCAGGTAGCTAGATAAAATCTTTGGAGAGAAAGGGACTTTCCCGATGGCTGCCTCACAAAAGACCTTGCATGGACTTGGTGATGAGGTAGCTGTGGACAAAGTCCTTGAGACGGTATCTACTGACCTACACCAAGGGCCTCACAGAAGACCCTGTCTAGACTTAGTGTCCTGGTAGTTAGATGAAGTCTTTGGAGAGAGTGAACATCTACTGACAGAGACCAAAATCCTCACAGAAGAAAGGGAATCTTCTGATCTTGTGCATCAAAGAAGACCTTGTCTGGACTTGGTGACCAGGTAGTTGTGGCTGAAGTCCTTGGGAGGGAGGGCATCTACTGAACAAGATCAAGGGCCTCACAGAAGACCTTGTCCTGACTTAATGAACAGGTAGCTACAAGAAGTCTTTGGAGATAAGGAACATCTACTGACAGAAGACCTTGTCTGGACTTGGAGACCAGGAAGTTGCCAAATGAAGTCCTTGAGAGGGAGGACATCTATCCTGAATGACACCAAGGGCGTCATATAGAAGACCTTGTCCTGACATGGTGACCAGATAGCTAGAAGAAGTCTTTAGAGAGAATGAACATCTACTGACAGAGACCAAAGTCCTCACAGAAGACCTTGTCTGGACTTGGTGACCAGGTAGTTGCGGATGAAGTCCTTGCAGAGAGGACATCTACTATACACCAAGTGCCTCACAGAAGTCCTTGTCCTGACTTAGTGACCAGGTAGGTAGATGAAGTCTTTGGAGAGAAAAGGGTTCCACTGATGGCGTGCCTCACAGGAGACCTTGCCTGGACTTGGTGACCAGGTAGTTGCGGATGAAGTCCTTGACGTTGCTCCATGTGCGGTGACAGAGGATGGGTTGCCTGGTGAGGAGCTGCTGGATGGGGCCCTTCCCAGGGAGCTTGTTCTGCAGGATTTCATGCTGAAACACCTCAAAGACCGCTGCCTTCTCGTCGGGCGTCCAGGGTCGCTTCTGAGGCTTCTTACGAGGGCTGTCTGACGACGACGACTTGGGCCGGCTCTTCTTGGAACCTGAGGGAACCAAACATGAAAAATGTTCCTGAAAATGTTTGTAAAGCTATGACTGTAAAATTTGATACCTTTTATCGTATACTGCTGATGCATGCCAAGTTTCATGACTTTTGCAAATGGGCCACCCTGTCTTTACACCACTGCACTGGAATTTTAACAATGAATAAAGGAAATATCACCTGCTGATAGATTAAGGAGAGATGAAGGCAGGAACATACATAATTAACCGAGCTTTAGTTTTCCACGACCGTCGTGCTGTGTTATGAGACGAGACAAATATTTTCTAGCTAACTCTGAACGCTCATAGAGTGCAAAATCACACAACGACACTCTATCTGTTTTCACATCACAATGAATACGACATTGCGAGTGTAAAAAATTTCATATCCCAACTCAATGCAAACATTACAAAACCAAGAGCATGATTCCTCTGACTATATATGTTCACCCTGTTTTGAATTGTAATTTATAGCTTCAAATTAAAATGATTAGCAATTTCTACATGACTAGCGAAAATGACTTGCTGAAAAACTCAAGTTTGCGCAATTGTGCGAGCTGCGCAACCTCCTTACACTCCCACTGCTCCGTAGTCAGTCGTATGGAGCCAGGAAAAAAAAGGAAGCTTGCAATTGTTTGATCAGCACGTACCTGTCTTCGTTGAGTTGGATGAACCACTCTTATGCTTCTTCTTGTGAGCCTTCTTTGCCGAGGCCGGCCGTCTTCTCCGCGCCTGCCCAGAGTTGACCCCAATCTGTGTCTCTAGGATCCCGTCATCAAGGTAGTTATAATCCACTGTGATCTCTGTGACCAACAGAAAACACAACAATGATGGCAATTCAACAATGATAGCAATCTGTGTCTCTAGGATACCACCAGCAAGGTAGTTATAATCCAATGTGATCTCTGTGACCAAGAGAAAACACTACAATGATACCAATTTTATCTTATAACTCATCATAACTCTCCCCCCGAGAGTTGAAACTTATCTGTGTCTCTATGATCCCGTCATCAGAGTTAAAATCCACTGTGATCTCTGTGACTACGACAAAACATGACAGGGATGGCAATTGTTTCTTAAGGCCACCGCAAATGACACAATCCAATCAGTTTTACGATTCTGCGACTGGCTCAATTGCAGGAATCAGCCATTTAATTTGTGCAAAAAGGTGATGTCACAAAGCCAGTAGTAGGCTCGTATGACTGCAGAATCATGGCGAAATTGTGTTGTCTGGAAGGGCCTTTCTAATTTACTCTAACGCTGATCCCAACTGACAAAACTCGAAGACTAGTCACTGTATAATTCTCTTTTCTCATTCCGTCTTATTGTTTGGGCGAGCCGGAGAAGGAATTGAGAATGATTAGTCGACTGCAGCCAGACGTCTTTTATTGATATTGTAGTTTAAACAGCCTGGGGGGTGTTTCACCAAGCTGTTCGTAAGTTACGAACAACTTTACGAACGACTGGTGATCCCTTCTTGTGCTAAATCAGATTCTCAGTGAACAAAGTGTAGTATCGCATTTAGCACAAGAAGGGATAACCAGTCGTTCGTAAAGTCTTTCGTAACTTACGACCAGCTTGGTGAAATACCCTCCTGGGCCACGTTACATATAGGTTTTCAATTATTGTAACTTACCATGAATGGTAACTACCATCGCTAATGAACTCTCAGTATTGCACCTGTTGCCATGGTAGTTACCATTGATGGTAAGTTACAATAATTGAAAATGTATATGAAACATGGCTCTGTTTACTGAATATTGTAGTTCGAATTGAAAATGCTCAACAGGCTGGAAACCAAGTTAGCGTGAAGGGGAGATTGGTCATACCTTCGTCTCTGAAGAGAGGGATGTCATCCAGTGACTGAGCCACCAGTCTAGTCCTGTCCCCGTTCTCTATCGAGATGAGCACCTTGCACAGCTTGATCACCTAAATGGCGATTCAAAACGGCAAATGATAAGAGATAACACAGAGAAAAATAACACAAAGTAGTGCTGGGATCATTAAAATGTTTAAATCAAACATATTAATTTACCATAAATACTGTAATGAAGTAATGTTTGGATACCAGGAACAAGATATTAGCAGTAGACTAGCAGTAGCGGTTGAAACGTCGCAATCTCCAGTTTGCCTTTTCGTGTGACAACAGATTACTACTCTAGCGATACTACTACCACGATGATCAACATCTTCCGAACAAGATATCATGTTTTCTAATGCTTTCCTTTCCATCCATCTATCCATCGACCCTCCATTGAATCCTCCAAGACTGCAGCATAGCATCAGGCCCACGATTCACACCTCAAATATTTAATCCATTCATTTATCATTCTCTCCTTCCTTCCATCCATACAATGTATCCTTATATCATCTATCCTTCCATCCATCAATCACCAAATCAATCCTCCCAAACTGCAGCATATCACCAGAGGGGTGTTCCACCTAGCTGTTTGTAAGTTACGAACGACTTTACAAAGGACTGGTGATCCCTTCTTGTGCTATATCAGATTCTCAATAAACAAAGTGTGGTATCGCATTTAGCACAAGAAAGGATCACCAGTCGTTCGTAAAGTCATTCGTAACTTACAAACACCTTGATGAAACACCCCACAGGCCTATGAATCCTACCTCAATCAATCCATCAATTTTTCTATTCATCCATTCACCTTTCCATCTTTAACATCCATCCACCCATCCTTCCATCTATCTACATCACCCTACAATCACCTACATACCTGCAGCATAGCGTCCGGCCCATGAATCCTGACATCGTGTCCCGTGAGCCTGGCCACGATGCACAGCTCATTGTCTTTGAGGTTGAGTATCTGGCTGAGGGTAGCGATGTGGTTCTTCAGCTGCTTGCACTGCAGATTCTCCGGACTGGACGCCCCGCACTCAAAGGCAAACCTCTGCAGACACTCCAAGCCCCGAACCGAGGTCGATACCCTTGAGTCTGGCTGGATGACGGGGAACAAGAACTCGTTCGAGTCCGGGATGCCGACATCGTGGCGCTTTGCGACCAGGATGTCGATCCAGAGCTTGATCTCGTCCGTGAGGAGGACGGGGACCACCTTCCCCTTCTTGCCGACAACCTCGATGCGCGTCAGCTTCTTGCAGAGCTCCTTCTCAAACAGGCTCATGGCGTCGTAAACCACATGGACGTCCGGGTGGAGCGGCTGGTGCTTACGCGCATAGTCACTTAGCTTCATCTTGGCAATACTGCCGAGCCGCCGCCGGTTGAACAGGATCACCTGGGTGAGCGCGATCTCGCTCAGATTCAGCCATGCATCGTAAATGTCCTCGTTGGTGTGCAGCATGCGCATCTGTTCATGAGCGATCCTCTTGAGGTACGAGGTGAGGCACGCCACATCCTGGGCAAGGGACAGCCACTTAGGGTTGCCCCTACCCTCGTCCAGGATGGAGCCAAAGTGCGGGAGCGTTGTCTCCTCCTGGAACTGGAACTCCAGCATGTCGTGAAACTCCGACGCCCGCTTGTAGGCCAGCGTGTCGCCTAGAGTCGAGGCCTTTGCCTGCAGGATGTAGGTGCACTTCTTCAGCGAGTACCCGACGTTCGTGTTCAGGCTCGGCGACGAGTTGTTGTACCGCCGGTGGTTGAAGCCTGCCAGGCGCCGCGCGGCGATCACCACGTTCTGAAACTTGGCGGGGTCGATGAACGTATGCAGGGTGGCAAGAGGGTCTCCGCTGACGAACCGCAGCTCCAGGAGCAACCGCCCGAGTTCTCGCAACCGGAGCTTTATCGAGATGGCCTCGTCGCGGTCGTGGTTGAGCTTCAAGCACTCCTTCTGCGCGACCTCCAGGATGAGAGGGTCATAGCTAATGCAATGTGAGACATCGTCCATCTTGTTGATCCCTAAGACCTCTGACCGCAGCTCCTCCAGCGTGCACTCGCGATGCGCGATGGACAGCACCCCTTCGTCCCCCCCTGACCCGCCCTTGTCTTTGACCTTCTCCCTCAGTCCGTTGAGGGGACACTCGTGTTTCCAGAGGTCCCGCTTGATGTAGTAGGCGTAGCAATACGAGCAGGGGATGTACTCGCGAGGGTCGGCTCCTAGCGCCGGCCGCTTCTTCACTATCAGGCTGCCCTTTCCTTTTTGCAAGACGTGCATGTTGTGACGGTGGTTCCCTGAGAGAAAAGTAATAACAATAATTACCTAAGTTTCTTAAATTGGCCAACCAGACTACAATGAACTACACCTGAATGTAAGGCTGGCCGCTTCTTCACTATCAGGCTGCCCTTGCCTTTTTGCAAGACGTGCATGTTGTGACGGTGGTTCCCTGAGAGAAAAGCAATAACAACAATTACCTGAGTTTCTTAAATTGGCCAACAGACTACAATGAATTACACCCGAATGTAAGGCTGGCTGCTTCTTCACTATCAGGCTGCCCTTGCCTTTTTGCAAGACTTGCATGTTGTGACAATGGTTCCCTGAGGGAAAAGTAATAACAATAATTACCTACACTAGCAGTCATGTGAAATTGACTACACTATTACACTATAGGCAATTATTGGTACACCGATATCCGGGTAGAGGGGGAATGGTGTGTATTGCTTCATGTTCTAATCCCATCGATCCTCATCCCATTGTGTCCGACTGCTCCTGAATTGTGTTTTTTTTTACCCACTCAACATAAAGACGTGGGTGTACGAACATCTCACGTGAATGGGTCTGTAAGTTTGGCCAACCGGACTACAATGAAATACACCTGAATGTAAGACATTGCAATCAGTGTTTACAATCACTGTAAAATTGATCTAAAGCACTGCGCTAACACTAATATTTTACCTACATTTCTCAGCTTTTCCAGCTTGGCATTACTGTTAACCAGTCACTCTGTTGCATAAAACTTACCATTTATGGTAAGTTTGCTATCAATGGCAACTTCTATGGAAACCTTGAATTTGATTGGCTGTTGAGCAATGTTACCAAGGTAGTTACCATTGAAGACAGAGTTACCAAAAACAGCCGCAGTTTTAAAGCACGGTATATTTTGTCCAGTTCAGCATGAAACACGATGCTTTAGCCTAAAAAGCATCATGTTTCATGCTGAACTGGACAAAATATACAGCGGTTCAAAACTGCAGCTCCTTCCCCTTCTTCCCTTTCCCTTTACCCATGCCAATTCCTGTGAGCTGGAGTGTATATCCAAGTTCTTACCTAGGTTTCTAAGCTTGGCTAGCTTAGCATCTTTCAGCACTGGGTCCTTTTCATGCACAAAGTCAATCACAGCAGCTTCACTATAATGCAGCTTGACCAAATGTCTTGGGATCTTGGAGACCGGCTTCTCGCAGTACAGGCAGAAATACTTCTTGTCAAACTTCCGCCGGCCGTCGCCATAGTGATTTGTGGACATGACAACTACATTCTGCATACCTGGAAAGATGGAGAGTAAAGAAGATGATCAGGAATCTATGAAGGATAGGAGTGAGTAAAAATGAAAGGTAGCTAATGTTAAGTACAGGCTTGGGAGAAATACTACTGATTGTTGACTTTGAAACAGGGCGAAGCTAGGGTTTAGATGAAAGACTACTTCTTTACTATGGACATGGTGAATAGCTAGGGTCTGGATGAGAGACTAATCAGAGTTCTTTGACTCTGAGAGAGTGAATGGCTAGGGTTTAGACGAAAAATTACTCACTGTTTTTTCACTTTGAAACAGTGAGTAGCTAGGAAGACTACTAATTCAATATGGTGATGGTGAATACCTACATAAGAGAAGATTACTACTTTACTATGGAGATGGTGAATAGCTAGGGTTTGGATGAGAGACTAATCAGAGTTCTTTGACTCTGAGAGTGAGTAGCTGGGGTTTAGACACAAACTACTCACTGTTCTTTCACTTTGAGACAGTGAGTAGCTAGGAAGACTACTACTTTAATATGGTGATGGTGAATAGCTACAGTACCACTACTTCACGATGGAGATGATAAATAGGTAGGGTTTAGATGAAAGACTTCTACTTCACTATGGAGATAGTGAATAGTTGGGGTTTTGATGAGAAACTACTCACTGTTCTTTCACTTTGAGACAGTGAGTAGCTAGGAAACCTACTTCTTTAATATGGTGATGGTAATTTATAGCTACAGTTAAGATGTAAGATTGTTACTTTACGATGGAGATGGTGAATAGCTAGGGTATGGATGCAAGACTACTCACTGTTCTTGGACTTTGAGATGGTGACCGGTTCATGTTCCTCCTCCATGACATTGTCATCAGCAGTCTTTCCAGTGTTGTTTGCTTGCGCCTTTGAGTGAAGATGGAGAGAGATGGGAGAGAAAATCTCTTAAAGGTAATATACTGTACTGGGAAGACAAAAAATCTTCAAAAGGTGATCGTGAGCAATCTTCTTGCCAATGGTCTTAAATTCATGTATTGTCCATTTTAGAAACTTGCTGAAAATGATTTACATTTAAATGATCTACATTTGGAGTGATAGGTAGTTTAATCACAAATCCTCTAATGTTTGGGGTGAACATTTTGAGGATTTGTGCTTTAATCAATGAGTACTCCAAATGTGGATCATTTGAGGGCAAATAACTTTTAGCAAGTTTCTACAATGGGCAATACATGCATTTAAGACCATTGGCAAGAAGATTGCTCATGATCACGTTTTTTAAAGGCTTTTTGTCTTCCCAGTACAGTATAGGCCTTTTAAGTGAACCGTGGGACACTATTGCGAGAGATAGTTTTAAAGGGAAAGTCAGCCTTGAAGTCAAATTTGTTTTAATGACAGCAGAAAAAAAGTGACGATTTAATGAATATCAAAGGATGAGAAGGTCATGCTTTGATTAAGTTTTAATTTTGTGAGGTCATATGTACAGCACAATTTGGTGCTGTAGGATTCCATCAATCCTCCTTTTTCTGTTTTTTTTTTTAATGAATGAATAAATATTTTGTATAGACATTTGTGTGTGAAAACATCGAACTTTAAAGCATAGCATGCTCAATGAAATTGTGTTTCTAGTAAAAAATGAAATCAAATAAATTTTCAAAAGAACAGAATGGAAGAAAAGTTTCAAAGCAGTATTTTGAATTTGGGTTTCAAAACACGGATTCTGGGAACGCACAATCTAATAAACATAGTCTTAGTCTACTCACAGGTAGGTATGCTGTAGAATGAAAGACAGAAATAAATTAATAAATAAACAATAAATTAGTCCACTCACCTGTAGGTAGGCCGTCTCATAAACCAATGGGTCTATAGTGACAGTAGTAGTCCCACCTAGGTTGTTGCGTGTGGTGTTGACCCACTGGACGTCAGCCATGACTTGTGCTGCTGCTTGCTTGAGGGGTTGCTGCTGGTATGCCGTGGTGACTGCCTGGTAGAACACCTGCGGCTGGGCCTGGGGCTGTAGCTGTGTACAACATAGTGGATTCAATTGCAGTGAATTACATCTATTCACACATTTCAATTCTCCCTATCGCATATAGCCGCATCAAGCGATATCACCTCGCAATACCGATGTCTGATCAATTGCTCTTGGGACGTATACTTCCGGTAAGATTTTGGCACGTATTCAATTCACGCAATGATGCACAGAATCTGTAATTTCGACCCTCTTAAACGTCGTAATATTGAAATGGAAGGGTCGTTACATGGACGAAGGACTTAAAAGAAATACCACCAATCACTCAAGGCGATGTTTTTGCCTACCTCAACATTGATTGTGGATGGACTAATGAAAGAATGAAAAGACGCAAGCAAGACGTCAATGGCTATAGTTCGTGCAGTACTGTGTTTGTGAGCCGGAAGTTCATATCCCAAGAACTAAAGGTAAAAAAATGAGAGAGCCACACGCGTTCAGATTCGGAGAGCTATATGAGATAGGGAGAATTACAGTGAATTACATTCATTCACACATTTCAATTTTCAATAATTTCAAAAATATATGCTAGAGGTGGGCCGGTCATCTGGCTAGGACGAAAGACGATCGATGGACACATAAATTAACTGTCTGGACCCACAGAGCTAACAACAGATCAAGAGGCAGGCAAAGTGAATAGAGAATATGGTAGTGTGACATGGAAACAAACGGCACAAGATAGATGAAAATGGAAAAATGCTGAGGAGGCCTTCCTTCTGCAGTGGAGAGAAATAGGCTAGATATATAGATAGATAGCTGCCAAAGCTACCAACATTGAAATGTAACAATCAGGAAGATTTGAGGAAATTTCATCAGAAATCAGGGAGATGTCTATGAAATGCACTTTTGACAATAATCAAATTAATCAGAAAGATTGGATGTGATAAAATTTGATGCAGTGATTATTGGTCTATTTCCAGGGAGTCTCCTGTGAAATCAGGGAGACTAAGCAGCTCTGTATTTGCTGAAAGACATGAGAGGACCTTTCTATTGCATTATTAGCACTAAGCACGAGACAAATTGTAGCTTCATGGTACAGTATTTGTGTGCATTCCTTGAGAATAAATTAATATGTGGCACATAGGCCGAAATAGTTGACTTTACACCCTACATAGATTGAATCCTGTATAGTGATTGGTTCAAACAGCATCATGTGACCAAATATATTTCAACTATGATGTTGCGTGACGTCAGACCTCGAAATATATTTCATTACACCAATATTCCAGAAAACTGGATATTTTGCTATCCATATCCGTCAATGGATCGCTTAATTTTTGTACTGAGCTTGCGCGGCCACCGCGATGAAAGGTTGTCGATCAGGAAACACAAACAACAATAGCTGCGCCCAGTGACGAGCTGAGACGAGCAATTGTGGTAAGTTGACATCTCATTTTCTCTCTTGTAATAATTGTAGGATGTAAATCAAATAAAACATGCACTATTTTCAAAGTACCAGGTGAAATTATGGATTCCTCGGTGGCAGGAATCCATAATTTCACTGGAGCTCCTCAATGCATGGTATATTTGATTAACATCAAACAGTTGAGATCATCCTGTTAGCCCATAACTACAGTACAATTTTTGATTGGTAACATTTCAATAAAATATGTTTCGATCACCAAATTATTATATTTGGCTGTTTTGCTGTGTCACCTTGATTATCTACTCTCTACGGCAATAAACTGAAAGGGAAAGTCCACCCTGAAATTAAGTTGGTTTTCATAAAAGCAGAAACATGAAAGAAACATATTAGTGAAGGTTTGACAAAACTCTGTAAAGGGATTTCAAGTTTTTAATTTTGTGACGTCTCTTGCGGGTTGCTCTCCCATATGTTGTATGCTGTATGATTCTATAAAATTCCCTTTTTTCTGTTTCTTGATGAAGGCATAAATCTTTTCCATAAGAGGTACATGTACAGTTGTATGTGTATAAAAATATTTATCTAATGATGTATCAAATGCACAGGTAAAAGGGTAGATCCTTTTGACGAAATGGAAAAAAAATTGTACACAACATATATCAGAGAACCTCGAAGAGATGTCACAAAATTAAGACGCTATGAAATAATTACCCGATAATTCTTTGATGGATTTTCATCAAACCTTCACCAATTGTTTGCTTCAATTTTTCTGCTATATAACCAATTCAACCTTAGGATGGACTTTCTCTTTAATCTCTTCTCCAGGTGGATTTATTGACTCACACCTTACAGGGCCTGTTCCACTTTGCCGCTCATGCTAGGATTTTGAGATAATATCAGGTCGGCAGGATCGGGTACAAAATTTGCTAATCTGGAGCAAAATTAATACATTTCCCTTTAAGGAGAGAGATAGAGAGAGATAGAGAGAGAGAGAGAAAGAGAGAGCGAGAGAGAGAGCGCGGGGAGGAGGCGGGACTCACCTGTTGGATAGGAGTCTGCTGAGCGAGGGCGCCGTTGCTGTCCCAGACTCCTCCTTCGGTCTCCTCCTTGATGATGATGGCGTCCACCAGACCGAGACAGGGCACGCCAGCGGCAGCAGATGAAGTGGCTTCAGGGAGTTGCTTGGCTTCAGCTTGCACAGTCGCCTGCTCCATATCCTATGGGTGGGACCACAGACAAGGAATTAATTGTGTGTTTTTTACCAGGGCCCTGTTGTATGAAACTTACAATTGATGGTAACTTTGTGACCAATGGCAACCTCTATGAAAACCTTGGACTCCATTGGCTATCAAGCAATTTTACCATGATAGCAGCATTGATGCCAGAGTTACCAATTTATGCCAGGGCTTAATACTTGGTACAACTGTGAAAAACAAATTGATGGCGTGTGGTGTGTGTGTGTCTAGGAAGTTGAAAATGAGAACTAGTAATGGAGTGATCCTGTGAAAAAAAAGTATATTAAAAAAGAGCTTTTTCATATATATCAGCAGAAAAAGTTGCTTGACGGAGTTGCTTGGCTTCGACTTGCAAAGTCGCCTGCTCCATATCCTATGAGTGGGACCACAGAAAAGAAATGAATTTCTCTAAAACTGGTATTTTTTTCAAAAGCAAATTTTTGTGGCACAGCACACCTACAACATATTCACCAGGGCCCTGTCGCATGAAACTTACCATTGATGGTAACTTTGCTATCAATGGTAGTTTCTATGGAAACCTTTCATTCGATTGGCTGTCAAGCTGCGTTCCCATAGTAGTTACCATCGATGGCAGAGTTACCATTAATGGTAAGTTTTATGCAACGGGGCCCGGATGTTCTTCTCACACACAAGAATACAAGTCCAAATATTTGTCACTACAAACGAAACCAACTGATGCATTAAAATCATCAACAAAGCCCAGGAGGAACCATTATTATGAACATATTAACGCCAAAAAAAGAGTGATGGCTGTGCAATGTGTCACAGCATGCAATACTGTACGTGCACGAGTTGAATGCCAGTACTGTTAGTGCAAACATCTCTGATAGACTTCCACGTCTAGCTGCTTTTAATTTCGCGATTGCTCTTTGTTGTGCAAGAAGCAAAAATAACTGGTTTTACAGTATGGGTTTTCCATCAGGGCCCCACTGCATAAAACTTACCATTAAAGCTAACTTTGCCATCAACTACCATGGTAACATCGCTTGACAGCCAGTGAAATTCAAGGCTTCCATAGAAATTGCCATTGATAGTTATCATCAGTGGTGAGTTTTATGCAACTGGACCCAGGCACATAAAAGGTTAATAACCACAATGATTTTTAAATTGATGTCAAGTTCTGGGCTCCCTTACATAAAACTTAACATTAATGGTACTCTGCCATCAATGGTAACTTCCATCGTAACATTGCTCAACAGCAAATCAAATTAACATTTTCTGTATAGTTTCCATTGGTAGCGCAGTTACCATCAATTGTTATTTTTGTGCAATGGGGCTCAGGTAGGGTCAATCTTTTCTTGCACTGATTTTAGGTACAACTGTGAAAAAACAAATTGATGGCGTGTGCCGTGTGGTATTTTTGTGTCTACGAAGTTGAAAGTGAGTACTAGTACATGTAATTGAGTGATCCTGTGAAAAGGAAGGACGTTGCATGTAATAAGAGTTTTTTCATGACATGTCCTGTTTTTGACATTTATCATAAAAACATGACACCTTCACCATCTGCTACATGTACACTACAGCTCAAAGGAATTGGCACGGGTAAAGGGAAAGGGAAGAAAGGGAAGGGGCCTCAGTTTTAAACCACAGTATATTTTGTCCAGTTCAGCATGAAACACAATGGTTTAGCCTGAAAAGCATCAGGTTTCATGCTGAACTGGACAAAATATACAGCGGTTTAAAACTGAGGCCCCTTCCCTTTCTTCCCTTTCCCTCTCCCTATGCCAATTCCTTTGAGCTGTAGTGTAGGTACTAGGCTGTGAGGTGCAGGGACACAACCCAGTCTGTTAACAACTATGTCTGGTAAGACAGACAGACAGACTATGTTCCCATCCCGAGGGAAGAAGCCAGATGAGCTATAACGTCATTAGGGCGTAGTTTGTGTTACCAGACATAGTTGTTAACAGACTGGGTTGTGTCCATGCACCTCACAGCCTATTACCTAGGCTACTGCACTATCTGCTACAATGTACATGTCCATGTACACTCCAGCTCAAACTAAGGAATCAGCATAGGGAAAGGGAAAGGGAAGAAAGGGAAGGAGCCACAGTTTTAAACCATGGTATATTTTGTCCTGTTCAGCATGAAACACAATGCTTTTTAGGCTAAAGCATTTCCCTTTCTTCCCTTTTCCTTTCCCTATGCCAATTCCTTTGAGCTGTAGTGTATGTTTCAAGATAAAATGACCAGTATAAGCATGTACACAATCTAGTTTACATGCACCTGGGCTTCCTCAAAGTCTTGTGGAATTATTAAACTTATATCTTTGAAAAAGTTGTGGCAGATGATTGTAAAACTAACGCCATCAACATTTTAATGCATACTTGTCAGTGCCATTGAACAAATTGAAAATATTACCCTACAGATTTTATTCTTGTATGTTGGAGGAATACATCACAAGGTGTATATTGTGTGGAAAGTTTGGTGATGCTAATTCATAAAAATAATCAGCAAAATGATGAAAATTGTCCGATGAAGTACAAAAAAAAAAAGCCTAGCTTGCCACAGAAAAGAAAAAAAAAAGATAAAAAGATGTTGGATTTTTTGTCAGCAATAAAAAATACCTGAAAAATATGAGTAAACACACACAGGTGTATGAGCTGTATTGTTTAGTATATATGTAAACACACTGGGGAAATGCAAAATGATACTTTTTTCATCAATATCTGGACAAAATCTTGATTTTTAAAAAAAAAACATACCTTTTTTTAATATAAATCTACGACTTACAGGCAGTACAAATGAATCTAATGGCAAATATCTTATCCAGTCTTCAGATGATTTAAGAATGCCAATTTAGAAATCTACATCATTACACTAGTAAAATGCTGTTGAACATTTAATTGTGGCCAGACGGAAATGGTTCCATCAAAGATTTTGTTAATTTGACAAAAAACTTTTTATACACACAATATCAGGGCATTAATGTGCTTGCGTCTGATACATAAATTGAGTGTTCTGAGAGAACAGTTACAGATCTAGACTAGCTAGAGAAGCTGATTATTTTGTGGCGGGATGAAGTCACTCAGAAATCATGTTTATATGAGGAATTAAACTAACAAAAAAATTAGCCTCGAGTAGGGTTCAGGTTAGTTTGGGGATAAGGTTTAGGGCAAGGGTCAGGCTTAAATCATACTATTTAAGTTGATACAATTTGTGGGACACATAACTTAGCAAATTAGTCTACCAACTGAAACACAACAGGCATGACAGATAAAACTCATTTTTTTTTAATCATCAATAAATATTGCATTGAAATTTTGAATGGGCCCTCTATTTTCAGTCATATAAACACACACTCAGTCACTCCATTTTATCAATGTAATCCTTACACCAAAATAACTACACCTGTCTAAATTAATAGCTTCAAATTAGACATCTACTTTTCATTGCTACATCTGATAAGGCCATGGTTTACTGACAGTGTCACTTGTTCAAGATGTTTGCTAGTCCCGTGCACACAAAAGCTTCGCCATCGCTGTCGCGCACGCCGTATCAGCGACATGCAGCTGCCGCCAAGCAAAGGGCCCGCCAAGCACGCACCGGGCCGGGCCAAACACGTACGCTCTACACGCACAATGTACGAGACTACACAATACTGCGCATGCTGACGACCCACAAATGTCAGCCAAGTACATGCAAACGCTGCCCAAATGCACTCACTATGAAACTACCAAGATATTCTCTTATCTACAGGTTTGAGCCCATAATATTTCAGAATATAAATATTATCAGGATATAAGACAAATTCACGAATTTCATCAATAAAAAATGCAATATTTACCGTGAAGTTCGGGTTTACGGAACAAAGCATACAGCTGCCAATACCGTCGGTTGCATTTTTCCCCACATAGATGTCTGCTGCCATCTGCGTTGACACATAAATACTACCTACCGTACGCAAAGTGCACAGGTTTCGTTTACCCTCCAAATTTCAATTATTTTTATTTTTATCAAAGTCGCAGGAACACAGCCGTAATGAAATATATAGTTTCATAAAAACCGAGCTGAGTGAACTGAATGTATGTTCTTCTTTTAAAATGAAATCGATTTTTGATTGAAAGAAGGAAGAAAAGCCAAAGATATCACCATGCAAGGAGATTGAGACGCTTTCCGCGGCACGGGAGGGGGGGGGGGGGGGGGGCGCTTGCTGCAGCTCTGCACACAGGGCAATGAGTGGGCTGTGATATCTATACTAGTAACCATCCCGTGTTATGATATAATACTGGTGACAAAAATGAGTTCAATTAAGCTCACCCTGACCTAAGAAGTCTTTCCCGTTAAAACACGTATCCTTCCCCAATTATATACTGCATATACGCATATCATGGACTTATACAAGCATTGGGCCTACAGTCCTGAGTCCCTTATCTTAACATCATTTTGTTGATAACGTGCCCGTCTCATTTGCATCACAAACATACCTGCGCTAATACCTGTGTTAAATATAATCATACTCTGTGCTAATACATACTCGTAATGTAAAACCACAGTAAAAAACATCTCTGTGTCAACTAATTTTGTGTAAGTTACATACACGTATAGGACTATCATTATTCTTGGGTCGAATTGGATTACAATTATTTTATGGAAATAAACCTTGGGTAAATACTTGCCTTGTCAAATCAGATTAATACATTATTTAAACGTGTTCCATATTTTGTTGTGATTTTATATTATCTTTATGGACTTTCGAAATATTATTGGAGTATGATTACTTTCTGAAAACATACCCAGTGTTAAAGAGAAAGCTCATCCTGAATAAATTCTCCCTTTTCTCTCTTTTTTTTATGAAGGAATACGTTTTTCTATACTGTGTGTTTAAAAATATGGGTCTAATGATAATTGCCAAAGTAACGTAAATATCTTTTAAAAATATTACATTAGAAAGAGATAATGTACTCAACATAATGCGGGAGCATCCGAGTGCACGTGACGTCATGAAATTAAAAGTCAGAAATCTAATTCATCAGTGTCTTATCCTCTGAAGGATTTTCGTCAAACCAATATTCTTTCTTTTCCGTCATTACTTTTATCAACACCAATTAAAATTCAGGTTTGACTCTCTTTTTAATACTTCCTTTCTGACATTCCCTCATATATAGATACTCGTAGTGCAAACCACATTAACAAAATGTGTGTGTGTGTGTGTCCAGTATTTTTTATTTAGTTATAGTATACTTATAATTGAAATGCAACAATCACTTTCTAAAAAACATCCCGTGTTAAGTCTTTATGCGCCGTATAAAGAAGCACGTAATCCAGCGCATGGGTAAATACGTGTGTTCCTAACACGTCTGCCAATATGTGTTCTGAAAACATGGGCCGCCACTTACCCTTTATGGAAGGGACACTCTTTCACAACTATTTTTCTTTTGAAGTTGTGTGGGCGATGTGTGAGTGTTCGGATCCCACGTGATCACTGTATGGAATTATGTGGGATTGCGAAGTTCTCACCTCTATACGATGCCATTTTGTGTCTGTCCTGTAAGGGTTTGTCTAGAATACACGGAGGCTTATTGCAACCTTCTTAACATTATCACCGGTACTGTGTAATACTTTACTTTTTATAGGGACCTCGGGAGGTCAAATAAAACTAACGATGTAGGCCTAAATATAAACAGTTGTAAAGATGTGAGTAGTTTTACAAAAACATTGATTCATTAAAAAGGAAAACATTCGTTTTAGTGGTGCATTACATCATCAATAAAGGAAATATTCTTGTGCGTATAGGGGGTGGGGTGGATAAATAAATTGTAACACAGGTACAGTATGAGTCTTTTTTGTTTTAACAAGCCTAACTTTACTTCGGTGAATTACCACGTTTACCATGTGAAGTGTTTGTGTAGGTTATCAATCAAAAAGGAGTGACATGTACGTTGTTTTGTTTAAGTGGAATTGTGAGGGAGGAACATTATTGGAATTGCTTTTCTTTTCCTCCTTTGTTCCTAATGTTCTTATAATAAACATACGTCCCATGATTAACTTTCACTTGTTAAAAACATTTATTGTTATTTAATGAAAACTGAATCCTAATGAAGGAGATTGTACCTGAGCTACCATAATTTCTGGTATATATTCTTGCAGACACTCTCGTATTAAAGATTACACCTAACATTCTTAGCATACTTATTAATGTGACAAGGGGCAGTAAAAAAAAACAAGTACATCGCACATACTTTTAATTCTATGAACAGGAGCAAAGAAATATTGATGACTAATACTAACAGCGTGATACGTAAATTAGGGGGGGGGGGGGGGTGAACAAACATACCTTTGGGTTAGAGGGGGGGGGGGGGGGGGAGGGGGAGGGAGAGTGGTAGATTCAGCTGAACCAGGGATGGATATTGGGTCGGGGGGATGGGGGGGGGGGGGGGGAGTGTCGGATTCAGCTGTGCCAGGGATGGATATTGGGTCGGGGGTCGGGGGAGTGGGAGTGGTGGATTCAGCTGTGCCAGGGATGGATATTGGGTCGGGGGATGAGGGGGGGGGGGGGGGGAGTGTCGGATCCAGCTGAACCAGGGATGGACATTGGGAGAACCGGTTGAGTGGAAGCAGAAGCAGCTAGAAGAGAAAATACTATTTGTGTATGATCCAATTACAGACATCAGAGCGACGAGGAAGGCCCTGCCCAGATATATTTTCCTTGTTCCCCATGGAAAGAGTAAAATGTGAAGGTCAAAACATTTTCGAAAAAAAGTGTTTGTAATTCCGAGCATGCCAAACGAAAGATACAAATTGTTTTTATTGTTTTACTATAGAAGCAGTATATACCTTCCCATTCAAATGCACCTGAAATAACATCCCGTCATGCATACTTTACATGTAAATGTCTGATAAACATTAGTGCCATTCTCATTGGGCTTAAAAATTCGCGAAGTTAGAAAAATCTCGAAGTTATAGGGTGAAAGTTACCGTACCAAAAGCCGAATGGCTGGTCCTATTATCCCTGTCGTTTAACTTTTCGATTTTTCTACGTTCTCGATTTTTTAAGCCCAGTGAGAATGGCACTATCGTATACACTTAGGAGGGGCTAATTTTAGCAAGTGTCAGAGAGCATACCTTCCTTGTCAGTGCATACTGTAATGTAACACCATTATGTAGTAACCATTGATGGAAACTGTTTAAAGAGTCCCTCGGTATCTCACGGTCTCCGGTCATACAGAATGTATGTAGTTATGATATTACAGTGTACTGGGCGAAACTATTCAAGTTCATATCCAGCTAGACATTTTTCAGCCCAATGACAAAACTCGAAGGAGTCTTCAAGAAATATGTCTTGCCTAAAATAATTGTGAAATAGTGCATCTTATCTTCAGCTGACTGAGCACTGCATAATACACGTTTCTACAATAGACGTTTATCTTTTGTGTTCTTGGCACTTATAACTGTAGGTACTTGTCCTGGATTGGTCATGAATCACTATGCACGACCTGCAACACTGCCCCAGTCGTTCCGTGAAGAAAATCCAAATATTCCCGAAATAAAACAATGCAGTTATAACATAGTTGGTGAGCCCTGAAAATACCCCAGACTCAGCTCTCTTTGTCACTATTGTATCCAGTATTTAAACGCTACCAGTGTCATGTTAGTCTCAGTATATATAATGTGTATTTAAAAGTTTAAAACTCTATCTCATTGAAATATCCAGTCTCATAAATTAGACAATATAACTTTTACAAGAATGACTTTGCTTATGCTGCATTTGACCTCAAATTGTATTAGTTTGCATCTCCCTGCCCGGTCTCTCTGAGGTTCATTACACATGTGCTAAATTTCGCATAAATTTGTCCAGCGTATCACATAACAGAACTTTTAGTAGCAGAGACAAGCTTTTAGGCACGAAGCGTTTACTACCATCATTCTACCATAATTCTGATGAATTGATATAATCAGAGTATTGACCCTAGTTACACCATACATACCAGGGCCCCGTCACATAAAACTCTAAGCGCTAATAGCGTTTGATTGGAGAGGGGCTTTATGTTACGGATTTTAGCGATTAATCGCTAACCTTTCTTTATGTTACGGGGCCCAGGACTGGTACGAATTAGCCAGTGTCTCAGCCTGCTGGGCTTAGCACTGTATAAGAAAGGGGCTTAGTTATATGAAACCAATAGGGGTCATCTAGTAAAGTAGTCCTTCCGCTGTGAAATAAAAGAAGAATCATAATCTAAATGATTTATGAAATGACATGAATCATTAATCTCGCTCAGGTGCTCTTTACAACAAATTCATATTTCAAGTTTGATCATTTATGACATTCTTAAAACGTGTCGGTGATACTGTCACTGAAGATCTGAAACAGTGTAAAATGAGATCAGTAAAAGTCACTAGTCGAATTGAAAGCTAGTTGGTAAATGATATGATAAGGATACTAGTAATACGTCTGTGACCAGATCAGAGCGTGGACTGGATATAGCAACAGCGCCCTCATTATGAAGCCAGTGACAGTTCCAACAATCATGCAAAAGTTTCATGTCGATAATTTCCCCTGGATCAGAGCCATTACACAGAGTTTGGCCAACTCGGTTTCATTCGGTTATAACATGGCGTATGTTCTTTTGTTATTCGCTTGCCCAACAAAGCAACACGCGGCACGCACCTATTGAAACCGAGTCAGCCAAACTCTGTTTATAGATGACTCTGCACTGGATATAGCAACGCTGCCCTCATCGTGAATCCAGCGACAGGTCCACAATCATCCAAAAGTATACCCTAAAACAAAAGGGATCCATCCACTTGCGTATATCTGGCATTTTCGAGGGATCAAAATGCAATATTATTGGCATCGTCACTTTTATTTCACGAAAACAAAAGGAAGGTCGAATACCGCAGAAGAGTCCTTTATTGGTGATTAAATGTATTAGGTCTGATAAAAAGCAATATTTGAGTAATTTATTCATTTGTGTCATTACGTTTTACATGACCCATACCCTATAAATTGTGTTATAAATTCAATCATGCAGATTTCGTCGCGTTTGTGTACAGTCTACAATTAAAAGTATATTGCTCTCACGAATCAAATCTCGTATTTGACGCATGTATTACACATAACAATGTAACATTTGGTGTTATTGATTATTTGTTAAAATTGTGTGGATCTACCTCAAATGAAATTTTCTAAAATCTGTGTAATGACAATAGATAGGCCTACCAATGTCAAAAGACACTGCATTTTCACAGAAGAAAGAAAATTACTTTTATTCTTGATAACTGCATACCAGGGGGCATGGAAAACCATACAAGATGCTATTACAAATGTACATGTATTCAAGTTATCAGCGTTGGGGACGGGGGGGGGGGGGGGGGGGATTGGTAAATCACTTTTTGACGGCGTATGCCTCACGGATCCCTGAAGAGTCTTGCATTCAAAACTAAACATCTGGTATGTTCTTTTCTCTCTGTCTTTGATTCCTGATTAGATACCTCTTTTCAAGAGCCATCGACTTCATTCTAGGATGGACACAGCAGCAGAACCCTCTATATATATATATATCAATGTATATTTGACTTGAAGCCAGGCAGCAGGATAAATTCGGTTACAGTTCGATATTCCGAAGGTTCATAATTCCGAAACACGTAAATTGCCTATACCTCGATGTTTGTTAGTCCGAAAACGAAATAGGGTTCGTTAATCCGGCCGAGCATTTGTCGCGTAACGTTCGGAATAAGCAGGGATGTGTTATGGAAGGATATGAAGCAATTTCTTCCTTTGAACCCATGTGCCAAGCCGCTGAAAAGTTATGTGTTCTCAACAGGTGCTGTTCAGGTGTTTGAACAATTATGAACATGATTGTGTGGCAACGGCGAGAACAAAAGAAATGTACAGTCTCATTTCGCTTGTCCCGTTCTGTTAATGGCAATAATACTTCCATGAGCATAACAGGTATCAGCAAACGCAAATAAACAAGTTTTTCAAGTGAAATATCTCTGTTTCACGCAAACACACACAAACGCCGTTAATGATAATACACAGCTTAATATATCATTTTGAGAGTGGTTGAATTCCCCAAATGCACAAGTTGTCGGAAGATGAAGAAATTGGTCAATTTTGTAAGTAATACAAATAGCTTTTATGTCCGATTTTTAATGATTCCTCAATACTTTTCGAAACAAAAGCAGAGTAAAGGATCTGTCATTATCTGCCGTTAACTTCCTTAAAGTTTGCAAACAAATTTGTCAAAAACAAAACGTCTACAGATAAATGGGAAATTAAAGAAATTTCAGAAATTTTAAAATCAGCTAAATGTCGGCTCGGCACATGGAACATCAAAGCATTGTCATGATTATGGAATTCTTTTGACATTCATGAGCACGCTTTAGAACCCATACAGATGTTTGCATATATTATGCTCGAGTTTCTACTCCTTCGTAACATCTCCCTGGAATAACGAACCTTCGAAATAACGAGTGCGTCCCATAAAGTCAACTCCCCATGCTATGAAATGAAGAGCTTGTTTGCAAAGGGTTAGATCCACTTTAGACCATTCTGAGAAAATCTACTTTTTTATTCTCCCATATTGCAATATTCTTATTCGAAACTAAATTGTCGTGATATACCACCCTACCATGTGAACTTGAAATTGGGTATAAAAGAAATTTACCTGTCTTCATATTTTTAAATCTCCCCCCCAAAAAAAATTACTTTTGTGGATATAGCCCCTTTTGCAAACAAACTGAAATGGATCTAACCCCTTTTGAAAAAGAAGTGATTTTTCTTTGCCATTTTTGTTCATTTCTTTAATGGGAATTTCAACTTTTCTTTGGTATCATATTATAAAGAGCTATTTCAAATTTATACATTGAGACAAAAAACAAATCAAATTTGCACACAATCGGCAAACGAAGAATGTGTTACTGACGTGTGATCGTCTTAACATACGAAGGGAACCCGCCACAACATATGACAAGCGGCGAAAAAAGAACGCACGAACGCCTATGTGTCAGATTAGATTGAGAAAGAGTAATTATAATGGCATCTCTTCTTGTTCAAGTTTACAGACAAAAGGGGTTTCGATTCATAATTAACAAATATGGATTAGTTTTCGATGTAGATTGGTCTATGGAAGTTGTATGAAACCAACAAAGGTGCACGTTTTGTGAAAGCATGATTGTCAAAGGGTTTGTCTAGTTTGGGAGAACAGTTAGATGTACTCATGGAAAAGGTACAAATTCTTGGACAAATTTGAGCATTCAGTCAATTCTTACAGGCAAATTACACAGAAGTGAAATTTCTGATATTACTCTGATTTTAGACCTTTTGCATTTTGTATACTGGATTCGGTCAGAATCATGCAGTTAACACGCATTGAGGTTATTGGAAAAAAGTTAAAGGGTTACTAAATTAGAAAAACAAGTTTCCACCACTTTATGTAAAATTAACCACTAAAAACGAATTTCGCATTCGTTTGCGTTTTTTCAGATTTTCGTCAAAATGAGACTTTATTGCGGCAAACGAATGTGAAATTCGTTTTTAGTGGATGATTTTACATAGATTAGTGGGAACTTATTTTTCTAATTTAGTAACCCTTTAATAGATACATGTATCAGTATTTGTGCATACAAGATGCGAGCTGTTCATGATGTTTACAGTAACACAATTTATGTAAACGATTGTTATTTGAGTTGTTTATTTAGGTAACATGTCACAAGTAAGACATTTGGAAAAATGGATAAGTATTCAAAGCTTCAACTCAACGATAATGAAGGCAGCTTATGTCCAGATAGATGATTTGTATCTTCAATATTCAGTGTTTACTTGCCATGTTTTCAATTTTAGGCGATAAATATAAACATGAGACACATGCCATGAGTTTTAAAGAAAAGACTTGAAATCATTTATATGCAACAGCTGCATAAGCAGACATGCATGGAGCTTATCAGCATGAATGGCTTTATTTAAAGGTCCTATGACATGAAAATGTATGTTGACTTAATTTGATGTAACTTGATATGTATATAACGAAATCACTAACTGTTCAATGGGATTATGTGTCCTATATTTCAAAATAACTTTTCATTATTTTTCAGAATATCCAGAATATCCTCCAACTCCAGATTCCCCTTGTGACCTCATCAAACGTAGAAATTAGCAAGATAATAGACAGAATTTATGCATAAACTAAATATTGCAATGACTACCTCCACCTTTCCACTATAGCATCACATGTCTTCACATAATACCATCTAACAACCTTTCATGTGGGAATAATCGGTACCTTATGTCAGAAATGTGCTAGCTATGCCAAGGATAAAATGAATTTGCATTGTATAAACACGTGATGCTATTATAAGCACTTGCATGTAGTCATTTCAATGTTTAGTTTGTGCATTATTATCCTGTTAATTTCTACCTTTGATGATTTTTTATCACTGAGTCCGGAGTTGCGCTACATCACCTTGAAATAATACTAGAGTGACATGTTGCACTGGTCTTGACATTAACTATGACGTACCAAATAACGAAATGAATCTTTTTCAAAATGGTTGCCATGAGTGACTACTTTCGACCATATCTAGGCTAATAAAGTATAAAGAGTTGTATTTTAAGTCGCTTTAAGTGATTATAGGGTTAAATAATCCAGGCAATTTATTCAAGGTGATCCATAATATAAGTTAAATTTCTTCCTAACAGCTGACATTGATGCCCACAGCTGGTTTTGTCATTATACATTGCTACTATTCTGGTTCAGTGTTTTTGATTGATTGATTGAACTTTTTTCTTTTATTTTTTTTCTTTATTTCTATCAACATAAAAACACATATTTGCATACATAACATATGATACAAACATGAAAATACATTTATAAAATAATGATTAATAAACAAGTAATGTTGGACATGTATTAACAATTTGAATATGAAAAGCCGTAGAGGCTTGATAGATTAGGCGTACCTATATGGCAATAATACACAAAATGGCTAAATGTTTATTTGGTACAACAGGATTCAATCTTAACGGTTGAGAATAAAAATCAAAGAGTCATAAATCAGCAGCAAGCTAAAAACGTATGATTTTTTTAAAAAAAAAATGACAGAATTGAATATTTTGAATGAAAGGTGGTAGTGAATTACAGGAAGCTGGTCTAATGTGTCGTAAAGATTTTGTCCAAATTTTGGCCGCATGTGCGGAATGCTGAGTACAATCTTATAATAATAATAATAATAATAATGATAATAATAATAATAATAATAATAATAATAATAATAATAATAATAATAATGATAATAATGATAATAACAATAATACATAGAATTAATGAATTAATTAGATGCTCAAGGCGCTTCAGAGCAAATTAAAGAGAGAGAGAGAGAGAGAGAGAGAGAGAGAGAGAGAGAAATACAATACAGGTTTGAACTTGTATGTCAAAAAGCACCATTATTTAGGTATGTCTTTAGGTTGCCCTTGAAGGTGGTCACTGACGTCAGGGTTTTCCAACTCTGTGGAAGAGAATTACGCAGGGTTGGCCCTGCATGAGCAAAGGCCCGTTCTCCCCACGATCTCTTTGAAACCGGAACTTGCAAAAGACCGGATGTGGAGGATCTTAAGGTTCGTGATGGTTGGTAGTTGTGAATTAAAGATTTATTGTAACTGGGGGAAGTTCCATTGGCAATATGAAAGACTAAAAGAAGTAAGGCAAGGCATTCCCTCAGGGGCAACCAATGAAGACTTTTCAAGACAGGGGTGATGTGGTTGCGCCTGTCGGTTAAAGTTACAATGCGTTCCGCTGCATTTTGTAATTTCTGTACTTTCCAAATTTGAGAGTCTGGTAAGTTGTGTAGGAGGCCATTACCAAAATCAAGCCGCGACGAAATGAGTGAATGCACTAGTTTCTCTGTCGCAGAGCGAGTGAGATACTTTCTTATAAATGCAATGTTGCGCAATTGATAGCGAACTGATCTGCAAATACTTGTAATCTGATTGGACATAGACATATGGAAGTCAAAAACAACACCAATGTTGCGACATGATTTTGACAAGGGAATGTTGCTACCTGAGATGGAAATGGAATCAATGTCTAATTTGTTTAGTTGAGATTTTGAGCCAAAGAGTAAAAACTCACATTTACTTCTAAGAATCTAAGAATCTAAGAATACCAATGGCCCAGATTTGAGTGAATTGTCACTTGCTTCCTTTCGTCAGAGTAGGGCTGGGATGTTCACCTCGTTAATGAATACATTCTCAGAAATTACCACGGGATGTTGTCCATGTTAATGCGATACCTCATACGATGTTGGGAAATGTTCCATTCAAATGTTATTTTTTTTTTGTATTTTTTTTTTTTTGTATTAAGAAGTTTTTATTTGTCAACAACTTCAATTCATACATGTGATATACAAAATAAAATACATACGGCAATACAATATATCCTTACAAATTAATATATGAATACATTGTAAACTCATATAGTTAACACTTTACATTTTCTCTTTTTTCCTTTAGTGTTACAATAACACCTAATAAAACTCAACGTACTCAATTTTTTTGTAGTGTCAAAATATTCATAACATAACAAATTTTCCAAATACACAAAGCCAATCATTAATACAACCTAGTCGAATTGAAGCCATTAACAAGGATTTTCCATAACCCCCCCCCCTCCCCACCTTGGCCTCATTCCTCAAATATTTCATATCCTCTAACAACAACAACAGCATCTGGCCCTGAACCCTACACCTCCCCATAACCCCTCCCCCTCCCATGCCCTTCGTCGTCACAACCTTCCCGTTCTACTCGTGTGGGGGGCGGAAAGAACGTTTTCTGTCCTTCTCTGAATGGTAAGAATGAAACAAAAATATATATATATATACATATATATATTAATGAAAAATACTCTCATACCTCAAATAGTTTATTCATTATCGTTATTATACACACATGTTATTTATTTCATTTATTCATTTTCACTTTATTTTTTTTTTATTATCATTATTTTATTATTATTATTTTGAATTTTATTACTATTTTATTATTTTATTTTATTTTTATTTTATTACTATTTTGAATAGTACGATCGATACTACATTTATACGGCGGTCAAATTGAAAAAATGGTTGCCATTCTTTCCAGGAGCATATCGCAAAGCTAGTCGACGTAGAAAATGTGCAGGTTGGTATTCCGAACACATTGAAACCCAACAACCTTTCACAAGGTTAGTTTAGCCAGGGATGTGTTAGGAAGGAGGGACAACTCGAGCGTAATATATTCAAACATCTGTATGGATACTATAAGCGTGCTAATGAATGTCAAAAGCATTCCACAATCACTACAATGCTTTGATGTCCCATGTGCGCCACCGACATTTAGCTGTAGTTAACTTGGAAAGCAATATCTTTAATTCCCTATTTTGTCTCTCGAAGCTGTGTTCTTGTCACATCATTTTGTAATTTTCACGAAAGTTAAGGACAACACCACTAAAGATCATGTACTCGGTTGTCTTCTAAATAATTGTTGAATGATGCATGAACGGAGATATAAGATTATATTCTTACTAACACATTTAGCAAATTTCTGCACTTTCCGCAGATTTCCGCAAATGTGGGATTCAATCATTATCAAAATCATATCTTAAGCTGTTTATTTCCATTAACAGAGTTTGCGTGCATTTGCGTGCAACTGAGATACTTTACTAGAAAAACTGTTTATTTTTGTTCGCTGATATCTCTTTTTCTCACAAAAGTATTGATGCAATCCAACAGAACTGGACAAGCGAAATAAGACATTTCTTTTGATCTCTCTGAGAAACCGTTGCTACGCAATCCTGTTCGTTATTATTAAAACACCTGAAAAGCACATGCTGAGACCACATAATTTTTAGGCGGTGGCACGCATGGGTTCGAAGAAAGAAAGTTGTTTCATATCCTTCCATAACACATCGCTGGTTTAGCCGATTGTGTGCAAAGCGATTGTGTACGCCTTAATGTTCTTATAGTGGGGCAGTTAACCATAACAATTGTGCACTTGATGACTAAAGCATGAAATTTCCACCATATCATCTTTGTGACTCAAGCTTTAATTTAAGCTATGGAGCACTTTGGACTTGACCTCTGGTGAACTTGAAAGGTCATTGACGTCAAAATCATGTTTTTTTTTTCAATTTAGCACCAGCTAACTTCATTAAAATTGTACATTTCTTTGCTAAATGTCAATTTATTTTGTTATGAAGATGTTTTCATAACCGTCATACTCCAAGGAATGAAAATATATGAACTCTATGACCATGAGACAATTTCCTCAGAATGTGGCCCACTTATGGGGTGAAGAAGTTTTACTATTAAATCTAAATATTATTTATTAGTACACTCTCACCATGGAAAAATTCAAAGAACATTTAATCAGCAGTTTATTAACAATGAAGCGGTTCTGTAATTCCGAAAAACCGGTAGATTATTCAAATTTAAAAGTATGGCAGTTTCTTAAAGGGACGGGCTGATTGTATCTATTAATCATTTCGATAAACCGGTAGTTTTATTTCAAGGACGGGTCTGAATTAATTTACAGTCTCGATCAATCAGCAGTAAATAATTATCAAAGATGGTGAGTGCTTTCTAATAGCCTAGTTGAGATACAGTACTCATAACCGTCTCTGAAATGGTAGTTCTGGATTATTGATAACACCGCAATGTGCTGCTGATCAAGATATTTTCATGAAGCTGTCTGGCAATGATGGATTTAAAAACATTTTACAGTGTGCAAGGAACAACAATAGAAGCAGGTGCACATGATGGAATGTTCTTTTACTCCCTCCACAGAACTGAATAAATGTTGCTACAAGTGCATGATAATAGATTGGAATCTGGTCGGCTATGGAATGAATTCCCATTTGGATAGTGAAGCGAAATTGACGTGAAGTGATTTTTTTTCTACCAGCAATAATCTGCTCATGTGCTAATTGAAATTACGAAATGGCTTATTGTGGAGACTGCTGAAGCTATCTTATCAGTTCAAAAGTGTCACGTCACATTAGTATTGTTGTTGAAGCTTTGCGCCGGAGACAGTTAGATATTCATTATCATTGAATTATTTGCTAGACTATTGTGTGGTATCGTCTTTACTTTTCTTTATATCGGTACAAGTTTCAAGTCATGAAATGCAGTATTGCCGTCACACGTGACCTACGTGTGAACTCGTCTTTGTTATGATCTCGGTACAGACAGGGTGTAACATGTCACGGTCTATGAGGCAACATTAATACGTCTGGTTTTTATTTGATGTTGCTGTGGGTTCCATTTTCAAAATGTTTCAAGAGAGCTTTTAAAGGCCAAACTTAAAAAAATGTCTAAGAAAGTAGTACTGTACTATTCCTGTTCTGTCATTCTCCACCTTTTCTCAATGAGAAAATACAAATTAACCCATCCCCCTTTGGTGTTCTTAACTTTGTATGTCCTTTTATTTATAAAGTCAGTGTCTTCCTCCTTCTTCGCTTTTCGTGCTCACTTTTGAAAAAAAAAACCCAATTGTGTGGAATGTTTGCTTCCACTCAAACCTTCTTTAATATGATTTGTTTAATTCGCTCTGATTTACCTCTGTGTATCCTTATTTCTGCTTCCCCCTCATTCCTTTTGTATTTCACCGTTCCCCCCCCCCCCCGCCCTTCAATGCAACGTAGTGAGTCTTGTAATTGTCATCCCAATGCTAGACATGTTATCTAAGATGCAAGATACATATTGGTATTAAATGAAAGATTACGATTTATCCTTTACATCCATAGTACATTCAATTTGTTTATGTATTTCATGGTTTATCTTTGAATTTAGATGACTCTTCTTATGTCGTATCGTGCCTCACATAGATACACTACAATTTACATTTATTACATTCTACTCCGTGAACTAATACTACAGAAAAACCCTATTTGATTTCCTAGCTGCAGCTTCTCCTGGCTTATTTTCCTGCGACTTCACCTTTACCCTTTCTCACTCTCCCATCGTCTCTCTGTTCGTTTAACTACCCGCTTTATTTTCCTCTTGTTTTCCGCCTCTATATAGTCTCTCACTACTGCTCATACTCCCCTTTCTTATCTTAACACCTCACCTTCTTTCTCTCTCCTCAGTGATACTCCTCCACAATGTCACCCCCGTCTCCTCTATTTTCGTCATTCTCTCCCTCATCCATCCGCCTTTATTCTCCGCTGCTCCCAGTTCTCCCTGACACTCCTCCGTATCTCATACTACCCCTTTCCCCTTCCATGCCCCGCCTTTTTAATGTTCTTTCCTCTCCCCTTCCCTCCCCCATCTTTCTTTTCCTTCCTTTCTCTCCTCCCCCACGTCCTCCCTATCTGCCACTCCGGGGCCATCTGCTACACTACAGGTGCCCATTTTGGTTCTGGGCCCTGTCTTCATGGTCTTAGAGCAAGAGATTTACCATCTATCTTCAGAGTCAATCGTCAAGATCAATAGCAGCCAAGTTTGAATGTGATTGATCACAATTTAACGACCGTTTTGAGGAGATATGATTAATCGTAGCCTGTTAAAATCAATCGGAGCTGGTTATAAGACGGGGCTCTAGACTTATTTACGATTGACCAATCTAGCATTTGATATGATTATTTCACAAGATCCTGAAACCAAACAAAAATTGGACCTGTTGTCAGGGCACAATATTGTTTGGTCATGTTTTGCTGTAGTCTTCTTACTAATATCCCTTCCCTTAATCATCTTTAATGCAAACATAACTCCCACGGAAAGATTTATCAACGTCAGTGGTATTATTCACGAGGCATCTATGTATGTTTAAGCATACCGTATTGTTCCTGGCTGCTCACTGTGAAGTTGATTTCACAATGATCACAATTATACGCCGTTTCTCAATTAGCCCTACAATAACAATTCACGGCACGTTCCAGGTTGGTACGAGATACGATACACCATTTGCATGACAACGGATTCAGAAAGAGTTGAGTTCGAGGTGAATTGGGAAAAACCAGACATCCATATTCACCAGGGCATGACACGTACATAAGGCACCTTGTCAAAAGTCTGTGCACCGGCGACGCCGCGTATTCAGCGGGAACGCCGAATAGCGTTCCTTTGCTATTATTCTCTACCACGCGTGAGTGCCCTTTCAATTCACGCCGCGAGCGTCCACTTTTGCGGGAAAGCCGCACGCGTTCCTTTTAATCTTTTTGAGACAAGCATGACCAACTGTTTGATATTTCTGTTTTTTGCAAGAGCGCCATCTATGTTCACAACGCTGGGTTCACGGCGATTATGCCTATCATTAAACTACGTAGGCCTGTCTCCAATCTTCAGCGACATGTAGGCCTAGTTATAATTTTCAAAGTCCCGCTTCAACAAATATCTCTAATCTCTGCTTGCAGGTTTCGGTAATAATAAGTTCCGTTGAATTCCAATTGTTTCCTGGAATATACTTTACCACAAACATGTTGTTTCAAGTTGAAGGATATAGACCTACTGTTCTAGAAATGTTCATTAAAAAAACAAATAATATTCTCGCTGATAAGAATATTTTAAACAAATCAGACTGAGTCCAATTTCTTTCTTTCTTTTATACAAAACTAGGATAAGAAAATGAAACAAATAAATGTTAAAAAACATTCGCATTCGAAAATGAAGTCTATTCATTTTCATCGTGACTGAACAGATTTCATTTCCCATGGGGACAATAATATTAATAAAAAAAAAAGCCTGTTCAATAGTGTAAAGCAGTGATTCGACAAAGCTAAATTAGAAGGCGAATTTTTCTGAAATAGAAATATTAACTTCAGGCGTACTTTTTATCCCCGAATTCACTACTTCGGACTTTTTTCCGAAGGCCCCCATGTCTTCATACTGTATGATGTAAAGTACTACTTTTGCTACAATTTCAATAAACTTGACCTCCCGAGCGAGAAGCCTTTTTTTTCGTCACAATAGAGTTGCCCGCGACTCAGTACAGCTTGCGACTTACTAGGACACAAAAATCAATAAAATACAGGAAATGACAAGATACACTGGATCAACAAGGATGTCACTTTGAATACGCGTGTCGGGCCCATACATTGTGTGGCTGCAATGAGGTTCAAACAATAAAGGCGAAGGACAAAGGCTTCTACAGGAATCTGGTGTTGTATATAGTTGCTTGTTTAATCCCATGATTGTGATCGAGATTCCATGTGATTCCGTGAAAACTGTGAAAACACAAAACAGTTATCACAATAATAGTTATGCATGTTTATAACTTCTTGTGTGCTAGATAAACTGCTGCTAGATTTCTGTGTATTACTCTTGCAAATATGCCATATACATGTTGAAGTAAGCATAGCTTATCAGAGAAAACAATCTGGAAGTATGATCTTGATCTCAACACTAACATCTCATTTGATGAAAACATGTGAATAAACTAGCTCAAATTTAACATTCATTATCAAGATTAACTCCCATAAACTAAATAAACTAGCTCCAATTCAACATTCATTAAAGATTAACTCCCATTTCAACTTCTCAAATCCCTCAAACTTCTCAACAGCATGTAATGACCTTGACATGTCATTGACAGTGTACATTACTCAATCACATTCACTGTTCACATTATCTGAGTTTGAAAGTTCAAATTGAACAACAAATTTCTACTTTATGCTTTAACAATTCATGGCTTTCTTAAAACAAAATAACAGACTAACCTCTTTGCCTGCCTTTTACACACCATTCAGGATCCACTTCCACAGCATTCTAGCGAAAGGGATCTCTGATCCTCATTACAACCCAAATCCAATCATGTTGGCTGCTGTCTTAATGTGTGTGTGCCTGTAAGTACTGGTATGCACACATGTAGTCAATTACCTAGGGAGTGCTATTACATAACCTTTGAAGGTGTGTCATCATGTACAATAATAATGATAAAAATAACAAAGGAACCAAATGACTTGAGCGCAAAAAGTTTTAGGTGTACTTTCACCACAGGTGTACTTTCACTACATGGCTCCTTTAAATTAAGAATTAATTTACCCTATAGTAATTGAAATCATTCGAATTGAATAAGACAGATGACTGACTCATCTATGGGTTCGTCTACTCGTAGCATCAGATTAATAATCTCAAACTCTGCACAGCACAATAAAATTCAAGATTCATTTCTTTGATTTTTTACTCTACCACAATTGCAAGAAAGAAAAAGAAGGTAAGTACCTCAATACATGAGAAGTGTGCAGTCATCAAAATAATAGTGGATGCACTTTTCCAAATTTTGCAGAAAAGGGTGCAAACGTTGATAAGTCACTGTTACATATATATACCTGACTATTACCTGTTAGTACATTGTACACATTTAAATACACTCAAATAAAACAGAATTGATTCACCTTGAATCGCAATTCACATCACATGATTGAAAAGAAAAATCTATCCATTATACTACCTCGAATTAGAGCTGGAAATCAGAAACACTACATTTCTCTATGACCCATATTCCACCAGGGACAAAATGATGTAAAAGTGCACACTTTTTTCCAATTGAAGTGCACACAGGAACAAAATACAAGGCGTTGCATCTCATGAACCCCTTTTTGTTTTAAGAAAACAAAATACAAATGAACAGTACAATGAGTTATTCTGTTCAAAATTGGCGTTACACATAATTATTTACTTTCAAATCCTACTAGTCTCGATTTCATACCCATGCGTGAATACATAATGCATGAAATACAATTTGATATATTGATCATCAATAAAACTAAAATCGCTCTCGACCTGTTGACTTCATGTAGTCTGCTAAATCAGACTCGTTTAGCAAAACAGATGATAGTGTGGTCTTGAATTCAGACATTGAATTACAAAGGGAAGCATTCAAGGAGAATTTGACATAATACTTTACAATCCTTCTGTAGTCGTATGTTATATCTCAACATTCAAGAAAAAATGTGTTTTTTCATTATCAGTATCGGTAGTCTTGAGTTCAGTCTGTAAATTTCACATGCACTAAATAAGCGATTTAGAGTTCAAATCAGAGGCGAATATCCAGAGTTTGATTATGTGAGTCCCAGTTCGCAAGGCATAGTCTTAACATTTCAGTCCTGTTGGCTCCTTGGCTGGGAATTATTCCTGGTCTTCATTAGGAACAAGAAGAACTAGCTTATGGACAGGGCGATCAAGGTAATTCACCGGGTTATTTCGTTTTCCCCTTTTGTCCAATTTCCTGTCCCCTACCGCGAGTCTTGCCTTGCGAACAAAGTCGTCCTTTGATTTATATACCTCAACGATTCTTCCGAGAGGCCAAGCGTTTCGGGGAGCGTTGTCGACTTTGATGATCACTACGTCTCCTACTTCCATGTTGCGATGTGGCTTTGTCCATTTCTGCCGCGCCTGCAGTAGACTGAGGAACTCTTTCCTCCAGCGACACCAGAATTCATTTGCTAAGTGTTGCACTCTTCGCCAACGTTTGCGCGCGTAGATGTCCTCTCGAGAAAAGCTTCCTGGAGGTGGTAGGATGACATTTGTCTTTTGAGTCAACAAATGATTAGGCGTCAGTGGAGATGGATGAGTGGGTTCATTCAGGAATTCAGTGGTCAGCGGGCGACTATTCACGATGGCTGCCGCCTCACACATCAAGGTCCTCAGGGACTCGTCGTCTAGTTGCTGACCTGTCTGATGGAGCAGAGCATCCAGGACTCGACGTATGGAGCGAATTTGTCTCTCCCACACTCCACCCATGTGGCTCGAAGCAGGTACGTTGAACTTGAAGGCGATGAGGTCGCATCCTCCCTTCAGAAGAAAGCCCCTGACTTGGGCCTCACTAGATTCAACACATCTCCTGAACTCTGCCTCAGCACCCACAAAGTTAGTGCCCCTGTCACATCTCAGCTGCTTTATGGGGCCTCTCACGGAGATAAAACGTCTCAGAGCGTTGATGAAGGCATCCGTGGTGAGAGAGTTCAGAACTTCAATATGCACCCCTCTGGATGCCATACAGGTGAAGATCAGTCCATAGCGCTTTAATTCTTTCCTTCCTTCTTTGATTAACCATGGCCCGAAGACATCAACTCCAGTGTATGTGAATGGTGGTGCCGGGGTAAGACGGTCTTCAGGTAAGTCAGCCATTTTCTGTACTTGTAGAGGTTGTCTGAGTTTGCGACAAGTCACGCACTGGGAGATGAATTTCGAGACAAAGTTGCTGCAACCCAAGATCCAATATCCCTTCGTTCTGAGATGGTTGATTGTCATACCCCTTCCTCCGTGAGCGACATCAGCATGGCATTGAGATACTATTAACTCGGTGAGATGGGTTTGAGGTAGGATGGCGGGGTGTTTGCTTTCGAATGAGATGTCAGACCTTCTCAGTCGTCCCCCTACTCTCAGGATGCCATCACCATCTATGAAGGGGTCAAGGCGTTGAAGAGGGTTATTGACCTTGTAACGACGTCTTCTTTCTCTTTCGCTTTCATGTTCATTACCCTCTACAGCTTTCATTCCCTCTAGGGTCTTTCTTTGAGTTAGCTTTATGATCTCCTTTTCCGCTTGAAGCAGAAGTCTGGTGGATAGTGGTTCCATCACTACTTTGTTGGCATCAAGGTATTCCTCTCCAGCATTACGTCGTGCTTGGCAACGTTTCCGTAGGTGTGATCTGAGACGAAGACAGTTCGCGACAGCCCTCTTTGCCCGATGCCAACTGGATAGATGATCGAACCTTTCCAACTCAAGGCCGTCTACTTTCTGCAGAGAGGCATGGGTCTGACACTTCACTTCAGGATCTCCAGGAAGCATGACCGCTTCCTCCTCTGTCTCATCTGGAATTTCCTTTTCCCAAAGGAAGTCTGGCCCTATGAACCACTTTGATGCCTCAACTTGATCGATCATGAGTCCTCGTGATGCTCCATCAGCTGGATTTTCTTTAGAGCTGATGTGCCGCCACTGCAAAGGTGATGATTCATCTCTGATTTGGCGTACTCTATTTGCGACGAACACATGAAAGCGTCTGGTTTCATTCTTGATGTAGCCTAGAACTACCCGGCTGTCGGTCCAAAAATGCTCTCTATCAATGTTGAGATCCAGTTCAGATTGAAGGAATGAGCTCATTCTCACTGAGAGGGTAGCTGCCGAGAGCTCCAACCTTGGTACCGTGACCATCTTGATGGGAGCAACTCTGGATTTGCCGATCACCAACACACAATGTATCTCTCCACATTCATTTGTCAATCTCAGGTAAGTACAGTGACCGTAACCCACGTTGCTGGCGTCACAGAAATGGTGAAGCTCTGAAGTCTTGATTTCTCCAAAGTCTTTGGGCTTGTAGCATCTGTCAATGGAGAGCCTCTCAAGTTGGAGAACGTCAGCTTTCCACTTGTTCCACTTGGCTTGCAGCACATCAGAAAGTGGATCGTCCCATGCGGCTGAATTTCTACACAGTTCTTGAAGTATCAGCTTCCCAGGCAGCAGAAGTGGGGCCAACAGTCCGAGGGGATCATACACTGACATAACCGTCGACAGGACACCTCTCCTGGTCAGCGGCTTGTCTTGGAAGGTCATCCTAAAGCGAAATGTATCTGACTCGACACACCATTGAACCCCCAGTGCTTTCTCGACAGGAAGATGATCATCCAGAAGGTTCAATTCTTTGACTTCCTTGGCTCTATCATCTACCGGAACTGAGTCTAGTACCTTCCTGGAGTTAGAGACGACTTTGTGAACATGTAATCCTCCATGCTCGCACATCTTCTTGGTCTTTGAGATCAGTTCAATGGCCTCTTCCTCTGTTGCTACGGCTTTCAGCCCGTCATCAACGTAGAAGTCTCGCTGGATGAACTTGGCTGCGTCTTGCCCAATCACCTCTGCCCTGTCTGTAGCTATCTGTTTCAGACCAAAGTTCGAACATCCAGGGGAGGAGGCTGCGCCAAACAGATGCACATTCATGCGATGATCTACAGGCTCTTGACGGTAGTCCCCATTCGGCCACCAAAGAAAGCGCAAGTAGTCTCGGTGTTCTTTGTTAACGTGAAACTGGTGGAACATCTCCTTTATGTCGCACATGAAGGCGACATTCTCCTTCCTGAATCTACACAGAACTCCGGCTAGTGCGTTGGTCAAGTCAGGACCCGTCAGAAGATGAGAGTTCAAGCACTCTCCCTTGAACTGTGAGCTGCAGTCGAATACCACTCTGAGTTTCTTTGGTTGCTGAACTCCGTGATGAGGAATATACCACAGCTTGCCTGCTTCACCTGATTCAAACACCCTTTCAGCATACCCTTTGTGAAGGAGGTTGTCTATTTGCTGGACGTACTGCTGGTAGTGGGTGTTGTCGTTTTCAAACTTCCTCTTCAGGTGATTCAGACGTTTCATAGCCACGAATCTGTTATTAGGTAGTATAGGCTCCTCTTTGTCCTTGAAGGGTAGTGGCATCTCATAATGCCCACTCTGCGTCATGTGAGTCTCTTTCTCCATTAGCCTAATGAACTTCACATCGTTCTGTGAATAGGGTTTCCTTTTCCTGTCTGGTGTGAAGTCGGCCTCCAGAAGTCGGATGACATGAAGAGGAGCTATTTCTTCCTTCATTGTAGCTGGATGCGTAAATATCACTTCTGATCGATGTCCCTTCAGCTGTACCTCCTCAGGCACAGCTCGAACCGTTGTACGATGGCTCACACCAATAGGATCATCATGACTGTCAGCATATCCTGCCTTCACTGTGCCCACAATGCTCCACCCTAAGTCAGTCTGGACTGCATATGGACCTCTATCATCGGGAGAGTGGATAACAGCACGTGGAGCGAGAGCCTTGGCACAATCGTAGCCTATCAAGAGACCAATTTCAACGTCCTGGAGAGGAGCTATCTTGTCTGCAACCCTGGACAGATGTTGAAAAGATCTTGCTATTTCTGGAGTAGGGATATGGTGTCTATCTGCTGGCATGATGTCTCTCGTGTAGGTAGGAGGGAGGCTGATGATCTTCGCCGAGTCGTCGAAGGCTTTCACTTTGAGGCCAATCACCCTTTCACTTGTTATTCTCTCATTCGCCTTGGTCATGGTAGAGAGAAGCAGGTTCACTTCAGTTCCTTCAATCTTCATTGCCTCCTTTGTGTCAGTCAGGATGAAGGATGTGTCTGACTGAGTGTCCAGCAGAGCGTAGATTAATCTGTCTTCATGGCAGGATTCATGTGAAAGCCACACAGGAACAATCATGGATGACTTTGTCGAATAACTGGAATCCGAATTTGACGCACGGGAAGTTGACTCCAGTGTTTCCTTGACATCCCTTTCTTTCTTGGCGTTCTGTTTTCGTTGCTTCCACTCGTCATCATGTAGAGCGGTAGGGTGCTTCCTTTTACAAGAAGAGCATGTAACTCTCTTCCTGCATTCCCTTGATACATGTCCTCTCCTTAAGCACCCGAAGCAGAGACCATTATTTCTGACGATTTGCATCTTCTGGTCCATCGTCTGTGACATAAAGGAGGAGCATTCTGCGAGGTAGTGCTGACCCTTGCAGAAGATGCAAGTGGTTCTCTTCTCCGCAGATCCCTCTGTTTTCATGAAGCCTGAAGCAGCTGGTCTCTTCCTTTCCTTGGTTTGCAACGATTGGAGAGAGGTAATAGGGTCGCATGCAATTGCGGCCTCTGCATTGATGAAGCTTGTGAAGATAGTGAAGGGTGGGAATGTCCCCCACTCTTGTCGCCAGTTTGCAGCCTTTCTACTCCACTTCACGACGAGCCATTCTGGGAGCTTCATCAGCAACTTTCTGTTCTCTCTTTCATCGTCAAGATGACTTAAACGAACATGTTTAGAAGCGGTGTCACACTGCTTCAAGAAGTCTCCCAATCTTCTTAGGCCTGTTGCATCTCTTGACCCCACCTTTGGCCAGGAGTCAAGCTTGTCACGATAGGCATTGGATACCACAAAAGGATCTCCGTATCTCTGCTCCAGTGCCTTCTTTGCCTCGTCGTATCCAGCGACATCTCCTATCATCGAATAACCTTGAACCAAGGATTTCGGCTCGCCAGAGAGATACTTCAAGAGGAAGTAGAACCGCTCTCCACCGGGAGTTCCGCGCTGTTCGATCAGGGCATCGTAGCTTCTCCTCCATGTCGTATAGTCCAGCGGGTTACCGGAGAATATTCCCGGTTCTGGAAGAGGTAGTCTGTTGTAGCAGAGCAGTTCCTTCAAACTGTTGGCGAGGGTGTCTTGATTGCTAGAGTTGTCTGCAAGCTGCCTTTGAGATGGAGACCCAACATCATCTTTCTGTGGTACATGCTCTATAGGAGGAGCCAGGTCATCCATCTTAGTTGCAGATCTCACTGGAGGAGCACCAACATCTTTGTCAGCTGCACTCTTTACTTGAGAAGTGACTGATGCTTGGTTGTTGATCCATCCTTGAACTCTTCTTTTGGAAGATCTGGCTGATTTTGAAGAGAGACTTGGTTCCCTCATCTGTATTATTATTCTCATGGTCTCTCTCATTAAAGATGAGTGCTCTTCTTCCATCTCTTCTAGCCTGTCTTCACTATCATCGTCTGGATTTGCTGTAGGAGGTAAAGCTGTAAGCTCCTCTTGTGCAGAAATGGCCTTATCCATAGCCTCCTGCAATAGGTTGCGGGATTCTTTAATCACCTCGATCTTGACGTCATCTTCAACTATGAGTTGTCTGTGTTTGTTTGCCCTTCTCCTCCAAAGTCGAACGGCATCTTTCCAAGTCTTGATTGTGACGTCAGCTTGGTGCTGTAGACCCCTCTCTGTGGGTCTTCTATCCCTTCTACTCTCATCTCTTCCTTCAGACATGATGAAGATCTCTTTAATGATGGAAGATTCACTCTACAATCAATCTGCTAGTGTTCTACTGCCACTACTGCATTTTACTGCATTCAACTGCTAGCATTCTGCTGGTTCATTATGAGTGTTCTCATTGTTGGTTTGCTGGATACAGTTTTTCACTCATAAAACTTCACAAAGTCTTTACTCAAAGAACCAAAGAGTTTTCACTGTGGCTGCAATGAGGTTCAAACAATAAAGGCGAAGGACAAAGGCTTCTACAGGAATCTGGTGTTGTATATAGTTGCTTGTTTAATCCCATGATTGTGATCGAGATTCCATGTGATTCCGTGAAAACTGTGAAAACACAAAACAGTTATCACAATAATAGTTATGCATGTTTATAACTTCTTGTGTGCTAGATAAACTGCTGCTAGATTTCTGTGTATTACTCTTGCAAATATGCCATATACATGTTGAAGTAAGCATAGCTTATCAGAGAAAACAATCTGGAAGTATGATCTTGATCTCAACACTAACATCTCATTTGATGAAAACATGTGAATAAACTAGCTCAAATTTAACATTCATTATCAAGATTAACTCCCATAAACTAAATAAACTAGCTCCAATTCAACATTCATTAAAGATTAACTCCCATTTCAACTTCTCAAATCCCTCAAACTTCTCAACAGCATGTAATGACCTTGACATGTCATTGACAGTGTACATTACTCAATCACATTCACTGTTCACATTATCTGAGTTTGAAAGTTCAAATTGAACAACAAATTTCTACTTTATGCTTTAACAATTCATGGCTTTCTTAAAACAAAATAACAGACTAACCTCTTTGCCTGCCTTTTACACACCATTCAGGATCCACTTCCACAGCATTCTAGCGAAAGGGATCTCTGATCCTCATTACAACCCAAATCCAATCATGTTGGCTGCTGTCTTAATGTGTGTGTGCCTGTAAGTACTGGTATGCACACATGTAGTCAATTACCTAGGGAGTGCTATTACATAACCTTTGAAGGTGTGTCATCATGTACAATAATAATGATAAAAATAACAAAGGAACCAAATGACTTGAGCGCAAAAAGTTTTAGGTGTACTTTCACCACAGGTGTACTTTCACTACACATTGTGTATGTCTCATAGGTCTATAGACACTTTCGCCGTGTAAAGATTTTTGTATTATGTAGGCCTACTATAAAGAGCTACAAGAATGATAGAGCATAGAGCAAATAGAACGACATGATATAGATAATGAATTCATACTGGTATTATTATGTGTATTGAGAGCATATAAATGAAGAAATTACATGGTAATGGCAATGAAAACATAAAATGAATAACAGTTAAATGTAGCGCTATCATCTGCTCCCCCAAACTGTTAAGGCTTTGTGTAGTTTCGTATTTACAAATAATCTAAAATCGAAAGAAGGGGGGAAATAGCAATGATAAGTGATCTTTCGGGTTGGAATAGACGCCCCTTTAGATAAATGACGCTTTATTGTAATTATTTTTATTTTTATTATCATTATCCTCATCATTACCACCATGGCCATCATCACCATGTTTTTATTCAGTAAACTTTGTTGTTTGTTGTTGGTAGTGGTTAATGGTACATCGACAAAATAGGCCTATGTGTCCTGTCCATGGGTGTCGATCGGTGTCCACGGATTGGGGGGAGGGGGGGGGGGGTGGAGACTGACACGAATTTTGTTCTCTGTGATGGATTTTTTTTCTTTTAGTTTTCAGGGGAGGGGCAAAATTATTTTTGAAAAGATGCGAGTGAGCAAAGCGAGCGCGCAAAAAAGACCCTTTTTCTTTCTTCCTTATTTCCTTTTCTCCTTCCTTCTTGGGCGTGAAACTTTTTTGGGGGGATCCATGGCCTCCAAGCCACATGTCCCTATGCAAGTGGGAAGGTGAGGGGGGGGGGGGGCAGAGCAGTCCTTAGACCGAAGTTTTAACTCTTAACCCGCCGCTGTCGCATTTTTGCAACTAAGGGGTAACGTGCCGCTGTCGCAAATGTGCGACTCAACTATAAATTTTTTACCACTGTTTTTCAAACGGACATATTTTTTTTGACAAACTACACCATATATCAATCTAAAATTTACACGATCTGAAAGGGAAAACATTATGCTTTCCAAAAATGAAATAAAACATACATCGTGTCATTTGAAATTTTGGAGTATTTTGCAAATAATTGCAAGACTTGACATATAATTCTTATCAAGAAAAATGTCCAGTCATGAGCGGAGCGGACTGTGTGCACTCATCTGAAAAGCTATGTGTAATCGAGATTCTCTGCGCTGATTGACTGATAGATCTCGGACAAACAAGCGGCAGAATCAAAGTTTCGAAGCCTTTTGACGGATAATAAGACCCTCTTGCTTTTGCCTATTTCAGGATGAGGCGCTCTGCAAACGTTACGTAATCATCGTTATTGTTAGCGTTTGTCCTACCTACTACACAATACTACACGCATGCCCGCCATTGCCATTCATTTTCAAGGTCAGATTATGAAGTGAATGGGTGATCGAAAATGTCTATAGACTCTATAGTTCAGCGTGCAAACTAATGTAACATGAAGAAAAAAGACCAACCCAGAATAAGCGCGCATCGTCAGTTATTTTTGGCTATCCGTCTCGTTCCTATTCTAATGATTGAACGATTTTTTATGTGTGATGATGAATTGTGTCTTTCAAAAATATCTCCATACTGACCACCATTTGAAAATAATATGTAGGTTTGAAGGCTACGTACAGTATCCACTATCAAACAGTTATTTATCTAACATTATATCGACCGAACGAGCAACACCACACATTAATTAGATTGAAGGGTGGGAGGGGGGGGGGGGGGGGTGGACGACTACGGCCAAATTTAACTTGATGCTCGCCTTTAGAAATGATCACCAATGCGACAAATAATAACATATGCATATTTCATATTTATCTATCTATGCTTCTATTTATCTATCTATCTATCTATCTGTCTGTGTTTCCATCTATCCGTCTGTCTATCTATCTATCTGACTATCGATCTATCTATAATCTATCTATCTCTCTGTCGGCCTATCTATTTATATATCTATATATCTAACAAACTACCTATCTCTTCATATAGTTGTATATTCATTAATAGCTGTCTATCTCAATCTATCTATCTATCTATCTATCTATCTATCTATCAATTTCTATCTCTCTATTTAGGTATATATATCTCTGTCTGTCTATTTATTTATATATCTATATATCTATCAAACTATCTATCTCTCGATAAATTTGTAAATTTATCTCATTAAATTCATCATCTTCATGTATATCTCTCCACCTATCTCTCCAGCGGCAGCAGAAATTATGTTACGTTAACACATTCATTTTAGGAAATATCGCCGTGATAAAACTGGACTCGATATCAAACAGTATCACCAAAAAAAATATACGACTCTGATTCAGATAGCCTTTGGATAAGGCCTCGCGCTAGGTACTCGATTTTTCAGATCATTTTTGAATACTTTATAATGACTTTACAATAAAATATACTTATTTCTTAGTACAATATTTTTACGGAATAATATCTTGTGTGATTCGTGTTTATTTCTCCTCCTGTTTGACCGCAAATCACGAATTCCCGCCCAATTGAATCGAGAGAGTTATGAGGTTGGAGCATTCAAACAACTATACTGAACTATTTCAGAATTGTATAACTACTAAACTTTAGTGTTTCAAAGCGAACTACTAAGTAAATACTGTAAGACAACGAAGATAAAAAACTGATATCCCCGTCCAATCCGCCGCGCCAAAACAAAAAGGAAGATCTCGAAAAATAGTTTGCGCGATGACTGCCATAGAATACGAAAGGGTATAGTCTAGATAACCACATACTAGTACAGCATTAAAATGTTACACGGGTAGAAGCAGTTGAAGAATCTATACAACATAACCATCACAGGTACAGGCCGGCATTGTGAAATGATAAAAAAAATAATAAGGAGTTTTGACATCCCTCTGCATTTTATAAAAAAAAAACAAATTCGATCTCACAATTTGTTTTAGGGATAGGTTCGTTTTTTCGTTTCAATTTTTCGCTTCTTTATTTTCCTCCAAATCAACAAAATATCATCAGGTACAACACACACACACCCACACACACACACACACACACACACACACACACACACACACACAAAGTTTTCATTGTTTTGAGAATATTACTTTTCGAGGAAAGGGGGGGGGGTTGTCGGGGTTCTCGCGGCACTCCCTTAGAAAACTAAAGAGGGGAAGGGGGTAGCGCAATCCCCCTTAGAAAACTAAAGAGGCTGAACTAGTAAGAGTGCCAATAGTCTTGTTACTTGCACCGCCTCCTACGTTTTGGGAACTGTTCTAAGTATCATAAGTTTTGTTATCATTTCTTATCATTATAGGATCATGCGTTCATCATCGTTTCGTCTGCAAAATCGTTCGTTATAAAAGCGATGCATTTTATTCTTCAATCTTTTCTTTGAAGTACATGCATCGGTTGCCAGGTTTAAAAAATGATAGAATGATCTGCCCAGCTTGAATTTTTCAAAAGCACGGATTTCCTGTCTTTTCATTGCAGATGAAAATAAAGCCCTATATCGATTAAGCGCCAACTAATAATCCTCCACTATATTCAATGGAGCTTCAATCCCGGATTCTACCTCAATAATAGACCGGCCCGATAACCTGTATACGCATGAATGACTTGGTGGATACCACAAACGAGACGGCTTACAACATTGTAAGCTATTCAATTTCGGGCCATGTACTGTGTATAACAGCGATCAATCGATAGCGCGCGTGAGCGCTGCATATTATGCACAAAAGCAATAATGTATAGAGCGAGTTCGGAATTCGCTGCTTCTAAAGGAATTATATTCGGCGCAGACAGATCCAGGAAAGGGAATCTAAAGTCTCACAAAATATCGTAAACTGACTTGTTTGTGTTTGTATACGAATATCCTCATCGGAATCAACATAAAGTGGAAATGTATTTTATGCTCTGTAAAAATAAACTTTTGAGAAAAGAAAAGTTTGTAAATGAAATAAATATGTACGTTTACGCCCGTAATGCAGTTTCGATACCAGCGTCTGTGTAATATAAAATGCTTTCACTGATAAATCTGGCTTCATGACAAACGCATTTTACACAGACGCACTCGCGATATACAGACAGTAAAATGAACGACATATGGGCAGCAATAGTTCTCCCTGATCAATATCCCTAAAGGGACTGGTTTAGAGAAATTTTCATTACGTTATTCAGGGCCGTCACCAGCTTTTTTCTAGGGGGGGGGGGGGGGGGTGCTTTTTATGAAAAAAACACAAAAACACACAAAAAAACGTATGAATATGGATTTACTAATACTGATAGTATTTCGCCTAGATCTTTTTTCAAAAGAGCCCTCAAGTATCCCTACCCCCCCCCTCTGATTTTGTTTTCTTTTTTTTTTATTATTATTTATTTATTTATTATTATTTTCTTATTTTTTTTTTTGGTCCTGAAGGGGGGTGCGTTCGCACCCTCCGCACCCCCCTGGCGACGGCCATGTTATTCACTATAAAACTATACTTCCGTCACTTGAACATAACTTGCCCGCGCGGAAGGGCCTATATGGAAGTTTAGTGCAGAGGGCGGGAAACGCCATGGTATAATAGTATCCACCGAATTAGCCTTTGGTCGAGTCCTCGCTTGCCGAACAAGGTTTGAAAAAAGACTAAAGCAGTGTGCGTTTACGGTAGTGATCGCGCGAGCGAGCTGCCTTGGCAGCGAGGCCTTTGCTAACTTGAAAAGCTCATTATATATTTGCATATGTACGAGTGTATTACATATGCAGCAGCTATTGACGATCGCGACCAATCGTAATGTTTTCATCATGATGTTTTACGTAGATTCGTTCATTGTATAATGGGGGTGTTGTTATTCTAATGTACTTAATAATCAATAAATTCTGGTACAAATTTCAATAAAATATAAATTTATTACATAACTATATTTAAAGCATGACTAACGTATTCGTAATTTTGTTATCTAGATAACTTAAGAAAAAAATATTCTCCTTAGTTTTTCCTTCTACCCTGCGTATAATGGATCACTTCAATTGACAGAGCAGCGCGACTGCGAGTAGTACAGTACCTCGCCTCCCGGAGAAGTCTGGCCAGTTTCGCCAGGGAATGCCGATGGGATTTGTGTGCTTGCAGCACTGGCAGCGACAGTGGCTCATGCGTACGAAGTGCTTGCACAGCGGAATGGCTTGAAAAATTGCAGATTTGCCATAGCCAGTTGGAAGATTGACAAAAACATCTTCACCTTTCAATGCTGATCGTAAAGCTTTCGTCTGTAAATTCTTAATATTTGACAATTTTAACCTTCTAGCTGCATATTCAATGCTTTTTGATACGATGTCTTCTTCGAATTCGCCGCCAGCCATGTTCGTTTTTCGAGCGAGCAAAGATGATCGATCAATCAAGGCTGAATTCATGCATATTCATGATTTTACTCGAATAGTCTACTCTGATTGGTTTATTGGATTAGAAGGTGCGGTTTGGCTGGCTTTCTGGCGAAGCTACTTTGCATCTCATTATCTACCGATTTGGTAGCGGACGTATAATACGAAACAAAAGAATTCAACTGCAAGTTCGTAAAGGCCTCGGCGCTGAAGCGCCTCGCATGATAGTCTTATGTATGCAGACTCGTTCGGCACATTTTGGGGTATAACAGCGCCGAATGCCTTGGCTAAAGGCTACCACCGAATTCGACCAGTGAACTCGACACATGAGTACACGCGCATGCAAATTGGCAGTGCTACATGTACATGCTGTATGCATCAGTGAACGCTAACGCGACGTTATCCTGTGTACACTTCCGGGTTGATATTTCCATAACGTCTCATTCTCTACGATATTTAACTGAAATTGGCGTTGCACTAGCAAAAATAAACATTTAATCGTAATAAGAATCTAATTTAATGATATTTCCCGTCAATGTAATTGTTATACTAACTAGTATCACATTCGTTATTGTAACATTAATCTCAATAGATCTCGATGCAAACGTATGTTAATTTAGATATCATTCATTTGCCTGATTGCAATCTTTCTTTCTCTTTGCTTTCTACATTCTATTATGTAAAAAAAATTATCGTTCCAGAAGGTTTCTCTCACCACATGAAAGTTGTGTATTATCTTACTTTCAGAGATTTCTTAATCATTACAGTGAATGAATATCGATTGACAATGCATAACGTTGATAAGTTGTCATATATTCGAAGTTAATATTGTATACTTTAAAAGAAACAACAACTTAACATTAACAATGATTTTGAAATGATTCAACACAATGTACTTGATGCTTCTAGCAATTCTACTGCAACTAATACACTACGACATAACAACAACAACAACACTAAAATCAACCAGACTTGTGACAATAAATTATGGGCACTTCAATGGAAACGTTCTGATTATAATAATAAATTATATATAAATATATTTATATCCCTTCTATGAATATTCATGAGTATTCTGGGAACGGTATTGGTCGATTGATGATCGCAGACTACAAAATAATTTGACTATATCTGCCTCAGCTCCGGATATTTTTCACTATTTTTTCATGGGGAGGACTGCGCATGCTCTATTTACTATTTTCTTCCTTGGCACTACTGCGCATGCTCTCTACCTGAGCGGGCGTAAATTAGTGCGCGCATGAATGCAGTGCGCGGTGTGTTGCGCATTTACCTGGGATGAACCGATATCGAGACAGAGAAAAAAAAAAGGCGACATACAGCCACATGGTGTTACCGAAAGTTTTACTATTTGCTAAATAGTATTTATTAGTTATTGTTTTACAAAAGGGATATAAAACAAATATACCAAGCATTGAGTTCGAAAGTATAGTGAAAATTATCCATCTTCGGAGGGACTGGCATAAGTTACTATTTTTTCCTCGGGGGCTTCGCCCCTCGGAAAAAATAGTTCTATGCCACTCCCTCCTCAGATAGATAATTTCCACTATACAATCTCACAGCTTGGTATATTTGTATAATATATAGAGAGAAAGGTCGACCATTTTCGTTTAGTATTTAAAGTACATGCTTAATCGTCGTTCAACCAATGCGTTACTAATGGTTTCACAATCGTATCATTATACATGATCACGACTGGTATCGGAATAACTCCTCGTGCTTCGATGAGTGTTCATGCTAGGCAAATCCCGCAATGTTGTCAATAACATTTGTATTGTGTCATAGCTGTATGGGCAATTTTTCACTTTTTGGTGTTGATATCACTAGTCAGTCAATCGGCAGCGCTCGCTCGTTCTAAAGAAATCGTGAGCGTTTTATTTTTCGTCTCGCGAAATCTCACGCGCAGATTTTGCTGCACGTAGATTATGAAGGAATTTGACATGCTCGCGAGATCTTTTGCTGGGGTCTTCTGTAAGCATACTGATCAGGATTTTTTTAGACAGGGATTGAGATTATATGTTTCTTAATAAATATTTTTAGTTTTTATCGAAATCCGCAAAGGAGTTTTTATGTTATTTGCCTTCAAAAACAGGCCTCATTTTTTTTTGAAATATGTAAGCTCTCAGACCTTGCTGGATGCTGACCCTTCTATGGATTGTACGGCAACGACAGTTACGGCTCTAAAAAGCCAATACTTCAGCGGAGATTCTGATTCCAATATTGTTTGGGCTCAAAAATAAAACATTTGAGCTATTCGTCTTCAAAGTGACGCGAGATTTCAGAAATCGTACGGACTTCGCAACCAATATATACGTAAGCTCCCAGACTTTGCTGGATCCTGACCCTTCTACAAATTGAACGGCAATACCAGTTACAGCTTTGGAAAGCCGGTACTCCAGCGGAGAATTTGATTCCAGTTTTGTTTGGGCTCAAAATAAAACATTTGAGCTATTCGTCTTCAAAGTGACGCGAAATTTCAGAAATCATACGGACTTCGCAACCGATATTCGTCCGCAGGCAGCAGAAAACACACTCAGCTCGGTAGTCGTGACCTTCACTTTACCTCTCGAACCGCGAAAAAGGTCTCCTTTTCAAACTGCGATATCTCCATTAATATATCATATTTTTGTACACTTTCTTTTGTAACTGTATGTTGGAGGTCGACATTTACTAAGGGTGAAAAAACATTTCATTGAAACAGGCAGACAAATATTACAAATTTGAGATAAATAATGTGGTTCTAATAAAAATTTAAAAAATGAAAATAAACTCTATATTTCAATGTCAATCGCTTTTGAGCCCCTAATATTTAGAGATCATCTGAAGCGGAATTTATTGTACTTTATGGAGATACCATTATTTTTCAACCCCCCCCCCCCCCCCCCATAGAAGGGTCAGGATCCAGCAAAATATCAACCATGTTCAAATCCAGAATGAGCGAGATATGACGAAGTTGTCAGCGATCCTAACCAGTCAATCATAGTCCGCGGACTATGATTGGATCGCCTTGGATCGCCGGTAGAATTTCGTTATTATCGTGGACTATGATTGGCTGGTTAGGATCGTTCACAACTTCGTCATATCTCGCTCATTTTGGATTTGAACATGGTTGATGTTTTGCTGGATCCTGACCCTTCTATGGGGGGAGGTTGAAAAATAATGGTATCTCCATAAAGTACAATACATTCCGCTTCAGATGATCTCTAAATGTTTAGGGCTCAAAAGCGATTGACATTGGAATATAGAGTTTATTTTAATTTTTTTAATTTGTATTAGAACCACATATTTATCTCGAATTTGCAATATTTGTCTGCCTGTTTCAATGAAATATTTTTTCACCCTTGGTAAATGTCGACCTCCAACATACAGTTACAAAAGAAAGCGCACGAAAATATGATATATTCATGAAGATATCGCAGTTTGAAAAGGAGACGTTTTCCGCGGTTCGAGAGGTCAAGTGAAGTTCACGACTACCTCGCTGAAAATAAAATGAGCGTATTTTCCGGTGCCTGCCGTTTGGCTGTAGTATCAATAATGTGCTGAAAAGATTTGCTAGATATACGGTTAAACCGAAAGGTCAAGGCATGAATATCAAATTGTTTAATCTTATTTTTTCATGAATGAAAATAAGACTTTCGTGAATTCAAATAAGAGTTCTTTATTATTTATCCCTCCGTTCTTGTTTGTACCAGCCACCCACGGTACACTTGAAGGTTGCCGTTGTCTGTGCATTCCGCGTCGTATTTTCAGTTACGCGCCCTAAACTTAGTTGGCCCCTTGCGGAATTGCCGTATTTTATTCCTAATTTTATTATTCATGGTGAGTATGATAAACGGCAAATCTGGCTAGAAGCGCTGCACATTCATTGGTGATTATCTCCAAAGAGATGAGTAGGCCTATCGCCCTATTTTCAACATGCGCAAAGAGTTAGCGCATACTCCGGAATACTCCCCAGTTGGACTTCGTGGTCATTGTCTATCGGGTAAGATGCAGGATGCGATAGCGTTAATGATCTCTCTGATTTACAAAAGAGTCCCCTTCCTACTGAATAGACTGCGCATTGTAAGTGTTACATCTAAGAGCCCCGAAGGTGACGTCATGCGCATGGTTGAGTAACTTTCTTTTTCTTTCATATTTCAGGCTCTTGTAATCAGGCAACTACAAGTAGCGTCTCAACGCACTATTTTTGCCATCCTTTTTTGTTAAATTCAAGAGGGGGAGAGAGAAAATGCATAATCTATGTTTTGGTACTCTGCACAATGAAAAGAGTGCAGTACATGCTGTTAATTTTGCATGACTAGTTTTGTGTGAAGGGCTGATATACGATGGATCGACTTTATTATTATTATCTGTTAATTTTACGATACAACCGTAGTTTTCTTTCAAGGGCGAGTCTGGATATATTTACAGCCACGACCATGCAATCAGCAGTAATTTGTTATAAAAAAAAGGGTGCGTGCTTTCTGATAGCCTCGTTGTGATGAGGTAGGCATAACCGTTTCTTAAAGGAAGGTTTGGGATTATTTATACACCACGATGTATTCAGGATAGATCAGCAGCTCAATTATACATAATGCATTACGGGCTTAAAGAATTAGGGTAAACCAAACGTTTAAAACGTCAAAACAGGATTTATTTGTGGGGTCTGGCCTTGCTTTACTATTAGCTACGATTGAATGCCTGTTCCATAAGGCGGACCTGGTTCTTTTAATAATTGCGATAACCCGACAGTACATTTATTTCATAGGCGGGTATGGTTTAATTAGGCCTGTCAATATTACGATAAACTAGTATTTTCTTTAAAAGGGCGATGGACTGCATACACGTTTCAAATGCCACTCCATTTTTGCCAATATTTTTGCCATCCTTTTTGTTAAATTCAAGTGGGGGAGAGAAAATAGATGGTATAATCTTTGTTTTGGTACTCGCCACAATGCAATGTGGGTAGGGCGTATGCATTACATGTACCATTTGTAGGGCGGAGATACGATGGATCGGCTTTGCCAATTGTGACGATAAACTGGTATAGTTGCTTTCAAGGGAGGGTCTGTGATCTAGTTACAATACATGGGCAGTTTAAGGTGGGCTTCGCTGATAGTTACGATAGTAGTTTATTTAAAGGACGAGCCTGGCTTTATAAGCTGGGATTGGTTATCGGTTTCAAAAGACGAACCTGGCTTAAAAGTTAGATAAGCTGTTTTTTTTTTCACGGACGGGTCAGGAATTATCAGTAGTTACGATATTTTTTTGTTTAACCCCGTCAGTACCAAGCAGTGGTAATCCCATGTCAATTACAACACAGTGTATCGCCTATGGGACTAAAAGGGTAATTGGTCGGGTTGAGCCTTAATATAATGATTAAGATAAATCCATATTTTCTAAAAATTGATGCGGGTTTTGCCACATAGTTAAGATATTTCTAGTGTTTAAATGTCAGGCCTTGTTTTATTATGGAGCTATTGGATTGATTGCCGTTTTTAAAAGACGGGCCTGGCTTTATCGATAATTACGATGGACTCGTAGTTTATTTCAAGGCCGGTCGCGAATTAGTAATAGTTACAATAAAACAATCAGTTTATTAACAATGACGCGGTTCTGTATATAGTTCCGAAAACGGGTAGATTATCCAACGGGTGGGCCTGCGCTTTGAAGATCTACGATTGCTTACGGTCTCAAAACACGAGCCTGGCTTTATCAATAGTTATGAAAACTGGTATAGTTTCTTCAAAGAGAGTGTTTGGGGTTATTTCATGGTATGACAGTTTTCTTAAAGGACGGGCCGATTGGCTTTATTAATCATTACGATAAACCGGTAGTTTTATTTCAAGGGCTGGTCTGGCTTTATTTTACATTCGCGAACATGCAATCAGCAGTAATTAATTATCAAAGATGGTGAGTGCTTACTAATAGCCAAGTTGCGATGAAGTAGGCATGACCGTCTCTTAAATGGTTGCTCGGAATGATAAACCACAATGTAGATAGATCGTCAATTTATTATAAATAGGGCGGGCTTTAAGAATTACGGTAAACCAAAAGTTAATGGGAGTTACGGTAAAATGAACTGTACTTTCTTCAAAGAGTTTGGCACTGCCTTACCATTAGGTCTGGGCCTGGTTTAATTAGGCCTGTGAATACGTTAAACTGGTAGTTTCTTTAAAGGGCGGGTCTAAAAGTTAAAATAAAACAGGAATTTATTGAAAAGGTTTGGTCTTGCTTTTTACGATTGCGTGCTAGTTCCATAATCATTTCGATAAATTGGTATTTTCTTAAAAGGGCGGTCCTTACTTTGTGAATACCTCCTATTGACTGCCGATTTAATGACTTGTAGTCCCCGTGAAGAGCGTGTCGGTGTTTATTAGTTATAGCCGTTTCTCAATCAAAAGGACGGGTATTTGACTATTAACCATCACGATACACCGGGAGTTCATATCAAGGGCGGGTCGGAAATAATCAATAGTCATGAAAAATCGGTAGTTTAGTAGCGATACGGCTTACGGTAAAATGCCGGTTTCGAAGTTACGACGAATGAATAGTTTCTTAAAATGATATGGGTGGTCTCTATCAATAGCTACGATTAACCGGGAGTTCTTGTCAAGGCCGGGCGGGTCGGAAATTTTTAATAGTCATGATAAATCGGCAGTTTATTAAGCGGGCTTAGCCAGTTACAGAAAACTGCCGGTTTCTTTACATGAACTTACGATGAGTTACAGTTTCAACCGATTATATGGCGTCTTAACCTGCATCCACACATGAATATCTTACCTCTATCTGCCTGACTTTCTTTGCACAATTATCTTGCGTGAAATGAGGTCAAAATTATTTTTTCATGACTTTCTTCAGCCTGTAGCGTGCATTTGCCGATCGGCATAGAATTTTGAGATGGCGATACCTTCGAAAACCTTTGAACGAATTGATAGTTACGTCGAGCAAATCGACTTTTAGTATCTTGCCGTCCATTTGGTATTTATGAATTTAGACGAATTTCTTTAGTGAATTGAGAGTAAATCTTTGATTTGATATCACCATCATATATCATCTTTAAAATATGCGCAAGTTATTGTCACCCCATCCTATATCTCTGATAGGGACATAAACGTATCAAATAAATAAAGCCTGCATGCACATAGTAAAAAATTGCGAGGAAACCAAATTACATGTAGAAATACTTTTATCATATTAGACAGAATGAATTAATCCCCGTCCATTAGAGGAAAGATTATTCATGATTCATGCAACAAATTGAAAACATTAGTAACATTTGATGACGTGTTTGATATGTCGTTTATTGAGTTAAAGTGCCCTTCCACTCAGTGGCTTCATGCACGCCCGAAATTACAGAACTCACTTTATGTACAGTCATTACGAACGAATGCGAGAGTTTTGGTCGTAGAGGGAGCTATTTAGATTTGATCATTCGCTATGCGAATACATTATAGGAGTGGCCGGAAAGACGGACAAAAGAACGCTGGTATGAATAAGCCTTTGAACTCCACCGTTCCTTTCAACACAAAAGAACGCTGATCAGGAAAGCCGCATTGAAAAGACGCATGGGGTTTTGACAGCAAAAGACGCGGCAGGGACTTTTGACAAGCTGCCTAACGAAGCCGTGTATCGCGTATCACGTATTGTAGTGTAAGCTCTATGCCTCCATATTGAACGCACATCTGTACTGGGCAAATGCTATCTATGATCGTTTCTGTCTGTCTGTCTGTCTGTCTCCTTTTGCGTTTATGTAGATACCTTCCATCTTTGTCCTTTGTCTTATTACCACCCGATGCGATTCATATCAGCGTCCCATTGTTGCATCGAGCATCCGAGTACGCCTAACCAATAGTATTGGGTTTTGTCCTTTGACCGTTTAGGAGCGGTCTTTACAGCACGCTGCACTGATATTACATCACGCGCCCAAACGCTTTATACCGTCGCCGCGCAGTGGGTCAGGCATGAGGAAAAGTGCGCCAAAATAGGGGTTTGGTTATCAAAATAAAAAACACAATTCTCACATTCTAAGCAAAGATTACAATCTCTGGCACACCCCTGAATATTTCTTCTTTAAATTGATTTTAAGGGGGTCATTTTCCTTTAAAAACGCTGGATATTTAGATTATTAGGTACATCGTGTAGAAAATGTATTACTGCCTTATTTTGACTTGTTTTGCCAAACGAATCATTTAATCCACTTAATATTGCATTTCCCCGTTGTAGAATAGTTATTTCACATCGCTACACAGTTCAGAGGGAAACAAATATTCCTCCCGGAGGTAAGTCAAGATGCAACCCCAAATAATGGAAGGAAAATAGCATATATCTTTTCATGCTCAAAAGTGGTTAACATTCCCGTCGAAGTCTGCGCTAAAAATATCATGATTTCCTTTATTACAGTTAATGCCTTACAATGGTATCAAACTTTGCTGCAACTTTGTGCCCCCCACCTTTTTTTTTTTTAATAGTAAAAACCCATTTCCACCCTCATGTTAAGTTCGTCCTTTTTCAGCTTAAATCTACTTTGCGATACTGAGCGCGCAGTGTGTGCAGATATTACGCAGCAAATCACACACAACATACATGTGCGCGTTATTACACAAATGCCGTATAATCACAAGATTCACAGTCTCCTTGCATCTTCTTTAGCTGATTGGATATCTCAGAAAATAACTTGTAATGATATAAAAAAAAAAAAGGTTTGCATTTTAATATTCAGTGGGAGCACATCACTGGTCGATTAAGAAGAAAGTCCCAATGCAAGTTTCCTCAATGAAGTTCAGAAACAATGAAGAGAAACGTAACAGAAAACGACCGTTTGAGTAGGAAAAATAGATAGTTCTTTCGGTTCTTTCCTACCAGAGGTAGGAAGAAGGGGAACTATCATTAAAAAGGCAACCAACGCCCGAATCTCGTTTGATTTAAATGCCGATACCAATATGAGGATTTTTTTCTTACATAATCCTGAAATGGAACAAAAATGCGACTTGTAATCACGAGACACGCACCATAACATAATTGCAAGTCCCGTATATAGCGCTTATATGCATTCACTTCAATTCCTTCATCACATAATCACCATAAGGCATTTTCAATCTGATATACATCCTTTTGGATAATACATGAAAAAAATATTTGAAAACTACAGACTGTTGGAAACAGTATACATATTGGCCCGTCTAGTCACAACAGTGGTTTAACTTAATACGCGTACTAAGTCTAGACTAAGTTTATGCTAGATTAATGTTATGCTTCTTTATATACAGCGGGGGTGCATGTTTGTAACATGGATGAGTGACATAATTGCAGAAGACTTCTGCCGTGATGAAGAGTCCTGTGTTCGATACATGTTTGGTTGTTTGATAGCCTTGAGACTCTATTATTCCATGGCGATTTCTTTCATTCTTAACACAAATGAATCAAAAATCAATGTTTGCATAGCCTACACTGTTCTCGGAGTCTGCTTCCTTATTTGTCATCTAATGTTGAATTTTAGTTCCTGCAAAGACATGAAAGGCATGCGTGTCACAGCCTTGGCTTGGCTCCAGGTTGGCCCCGAGGAAAAAAGTGGAACAGCAGGGCGTTGGCGTGACATACGTGAGACAAATACGTCAAAATGTAAAGAGCGTTAAGATTTCCTGGCAATCCCCCAATATAATGGTATTGATAGAGTGCACTGAGCTAAATCATGTTTAGGCCAAATCATGTTCCTCTTTCTCGAAAAGAGAGAGACGATGTGACAGAGATGAGATATCTATTGAAGTGTCAACAGACGTCGCTCAGTGGGCCAGGCGTGGGCAAAAGTGCGCCAAAATAGGGGTTTGGTTATCAAAACTATTTTTTTGTTCACATTCTAAGCCAAGATTACAAGCTCTGGCGCACCTCTGAGCAATATTTCTCACGTCATGCCTGCATGTCTTTTCGACGTGCTTGCATGTCTTTCCGACATGCCTGGCCCATTTCTCGACATGTTTAAATGTCACATGATACAACATTGGTGCGATATCGGCACGTCAACTTCAAGATATCAAAATTAGCCTGCACTATTGATATCGGCCGACATCACATTTTCAAGCATTTTCCCATATGTTGATGTCACTTGTAAATACATTGGCGCGATGGCGGCATGACGTCAGCTTTGAGACATAGAGATTAGGTCCGAATAAAAACGTCGGCCCGACATTACATTTTCAACTGTTACCTATAACGTCTTGAAATGTAACTAATGGTGCGATTTCGGCGCCACGTCAGCTTTCTTTGAGATATCGATAGTAAGTCGGAATAATAAGGTCGGCCCGACATTACACATTAACCAGCATTTTGTACACATTTTGACCCCATCATACGTTAACATGCAACGGTGCTTATAGGCCATGGGCCAGAAACCGAAAAGGTCCCCCCCCTTAGCCACAATTTCAAACCATGTTTTTATGTTAGGCAGGACCCTCAGCTGTCAGAATCTGCCTGTTTGCCATTGCGCTGGTGGTGGGTGTGGCCTCCAGGGCTGTTGCCATGGTAACATGTCAGTGAAATTTTGGATTTTGAGGAAGTTACAAAATTGCCATATATTTCTTAAATAGTAACATAAAAAGACAAAATTTGTGTCTAAGTATACATTTCGGAAGTTGCCCAGTTGATTCTGATAGGAATCTAAGCCAATTAAGGCCATTATCATGCGTAAAAAATGGTTATTGCCATGGAAACGATCAGAAAAAAATGTATTTTTTTAGTTAGCAATTCAAATATATGTTAATAGGCAACTCAAAGTCAAATCGCCGCTTCAAAAAGTGTGAATATTAAGATATCAGACTTATATCGATGAAGAATGGGGTATTTTTAAGTGCGAACAGTCATGCATAAGAGCACTGTTGCTATGACAACACCATGGTGCACGAAATACTAAAATTACAGAAAAATAAGAAATTGCCATCTATTTATCATATGGCGACCTAAAAACACAAAATTAGTGTTCAAGTATACATTTATGAAGGTGCCCAGTTGATTTATATTGGAATTTAAGTCATAACAGATCACGATAATGCCGAAAAAAAGTAGTTGCCATGGAAACGATATGTACCAAAAAGGTAATTTTGTTAGAAAACCATTCAAATATATGTAAATACGCAGCAAAAAACCTAATCCAAGTTTATAGTTTTATGAATATTTAGTTGCCAGAATAGTAGCAATGAAGATTGAGTCGTTTCTAAGTGATAACTGTCACCCATAAGATGACTGCTGCTATGACAACACCATGGTACCAAAAATATTGAACTTACAGAAATATAAGAAAGTGCCATTAATTTCTCAAATGTTAACATAAAAACACAATATTAGCGTCTAAGTATACATTTATCAAGGCGCCCTGTTGATTCTGATCAGAATCTAAGTCATGTAAGGTCATTATCATACCTAAAATAGTCGTTACCATGGAAACGACATGTAAAAAGGGTATTTTTGTTAAAAAAAGTATTCAAATATCTGTAAATTCACAGCACAAAACCTAATTCTTCGTTAAGGTTTGATGAATATTTACATGCCAGAATAGTTGTAAAAAAGCTTAAGTCATTTATATGCAGTAACTGTCGTGCAAAAAAATACCATTGCTATGACTACACCATGATGTCAAAAATACTGAAATTACTGAATTATAAGAAATTGTCATATATTTCTCATATGGTAACTTAAAAACAGAAAATATGTGTCTAGGTATACATTTACCATAGTCCACAGTTGGTTATGATTGTAATCTAATTCATTAGAGATCACAATTGTGCCTAAAATGGTTGTTGCCATAGAAACGCTATGAACAGAAAAAGCAATTTTGTAAGAAAAACATTCAAATATATGTAGGCCATGGGCCGCAAACCGAAAACGTCTCCCCCCCCCCTTAGCCACAATTTCAAACCATGTTTTTATGTTAAGCAGGACCCTCAACTGTCAGAATCTGCCTGTTTGCCATTGCGCTGGTGGTGGATGTGGCCTCCAGGGCTGTTGCCGTGGTAACGTGTCAGTGAAATTTTGGAATTTGAGGAAGTTACAAAACTGCCACATATTTCTGAAATAGTAACATAAAAAAACAAAACTTGTGTCTAAGTATACATTCCACAAGTTGCCCAGTTGATTCTGATAGGAATCTAAGCGAATTAATGACAAGATCATGCGTAAAACATGGGTATTGCCATGGAAACGATCAAAAAAGGGCATTTTTAGTTAACAATTCAAATATATGTTAGTAGACAACTCAAAGCCAAATCCCTGCTTTTAAAAATGTAAATTTTAAGATATCAGACTCATGATCAATGAAGACTGAGGTATTTTTAAGTGCGAACAGGCATGCATAAAAGCACTGTTGCTATGACAACACCATGGTGCCAGAAATAGTAAAATTACAGAACTATATGAAATTGCCATATATTTTTCATATGGTGACCTAAAAGCACAAAATTAGTGTTCGAGTATACATTTATTAAGGTGCCCAGTTGATTCAGATTGGAATTTAAGTTATAACAGATCAGGATGATGCCTAAAAATGGTAGTTGCCATGGAAACAATATGAACAAAAAAGGTAATTTTGTTAGAAAATCATTCAAATATATATAAATACATCGCCTAAAACCTAATCCTACATGTAGTTTATAGTGTTATGAATATTTACATGCCAGAATGGTAGTAATCATGATTGAATTATTTCTAAGTGATAATGGTCATACCTCGAATGACTGTTGCTATGACAACACCATGGCGGCAAAAATAAAATTGATATCCTAAGCACGTACAAAGCGATACCAAGGTGATGTGAGGCACTTTCATCTCTTGTGCTTTCTTATCGCCTTGGCGAATGTATCTCGTTATTTGTGTGATTTCTTTTCAACTGATTTTGTTGGTGTTAGGCCATTGTCATGGTATCTCACCATGGTACATGTATGTTGCATGCTCAGGATGAGGATGTCCAGCATACTAAGATACATGTACATGTTTTACAATGTGCAGGAAGAGTCTGTGGATGGTGACAGTGATGGAGGTGATAATTAAAATTGAATTGTATGGTATTATGTTTTCACCTTACTATTGAGTTTATAAAACTACATATGTATATGTATTACAGTATATAACATAAATGTAGCATAATACATCATATTATGATATAATATATTCAATATTTTGCACCAGTGTATTGGCACTGTACCTGGCAATTATGCATGATCTCGACAACCTTGAATTTCCGGATCTTATGTACAATCAGAAGCACAGTTACAAAAGTCATATACATGTACCTTGTTACTTTTGATACAAAAGTCATATACATGTACCTTGTTACTTTTGATACGTTTTGTGGTGTTTCCTAGGTTGAATTCTCTAATAATTTGTATTTTTGTTATGTACTTGCTAAAGCAACAATATTTGACAACAAATCTTGAAGGCATTCGTCTGGAAAGTTTGAAATTCATAGCTCTATACACTTTTAGTGTGTCTTGTGGTGCTAAAAGGGTGAGATGTATATATTTAAGTGATACATTGCATATGCTAACAACCAAGTAGTTCACATTGATTACAAAATAGGCATGACCATAAACACCTTAGAATAATATTGAATTATATCATTTGAAAATATAAGCCATCATAATACTGCAACCTGGGATTAAGTTTTGTGCTACCCTTTTGCACTAAAATCACCCTTTTTTCGTATCTTTACCGTTGAAATACACATATTTTGACCGTGAACTCGACCTTAAATGACTAAGATTTCAATCAGAATCCATTGGGCACCTTGCAAAATGTATACTTAGATGCTACTATTGTGTTTTTATGTTACCATTTGAGAAATATATGGCACTTTCTTATATTTCTGTAAGTTCAATATTTTCAGTAACATGGTGTTGTCATAGCAACAGTCATCTTATAAGTGACAGTTATTACTTAGAAATGACTCAAGCCTGATTGCTACTATTGTGGCATCTAAATATTCATCAAACTATAAACTAGGATTAGGTTTTTGCTGTGTAATCACATATATTTTAATGATTTTGTAAAAGGAAATAATTTTTTTATATATCGTTTCCATGACAACCACGATTTCTAGGTATGATCATGACCTTACATGACTAAGATTCCAATCAGAATCAACTGGGCACCATGATAAATGTATACTTATACACTAATATTGTGTTTTTATGTTACCATTTGAGAAATATATGCACTTTCTTATATTTCTGTAAGTTCAGTATTTTTGGTACTACGGTGTTGTCATAGCAACAGTCATCTTATGGGTGATAGTTATCATTTAGGAATGACTTAATCTTGATTGCTACTATTCTGTCATCTAAATATGCATAAAACGATAAACTAGGGTTAGGTTTTTGCTGTGTGTGCACATATATTTGAATGCTTTTCTAACAAAATTGCCTTTTTGGTTCATATCGTTTCCATGGCAACTATCATTTTTCGGCATCATCGTGATCTGTTATGACTTAAATTTCAATATGAATCAACTGGGCACCTTCATAAATGTATACTAGAACACTAATTTTGTGTTTTTAGGTCGCAATATGATAAATGTATGGCAATTTCTTATTTTTCTGTAATTTTACTATTTCTTGCACCATGGTGTTGTCATAGCAACGGTGCTCTTATTCATGGCTGTTCGCACTTAAAAATACCTCAGTCCTCATTGATATGAGTCTGATATTTTGATATTCACACTTTTAGAAGCGGCGATTTGACTTTGAGTTGCCTATTAACATATATTTGAATTGCTAACTAAAAAAATGTCTTTTTTCTTATCGTTTCCATGGCAATAACCATTTATATGCATGATCTTGTGCTTAACTGGCTTACATTCCTATCAGAATCAACTGGCCAACTTGTAAAATGTATAGTTAGACACTAATTTCGTATTTTTGTGTTAACATTTGAGAGAAGGATGGCAATTTCTAAAATTCCAATATTTCACTGATGCGTTCCCATGGCAACGGCTCTGTAGGCCACACCCACCACCAGCACAATGGCAAACAGGCAGATTCTGATAGCTGAGGGTCCTGGCTAAGATAAAAACCCAAAAGAAAATTGTGGCTAAGGGGGGGGGGATGGGGGGTCTAGGTAGCCCACAGTCTATTAGTGGGTCTGCATGCCTTTTGTGTCTAGTATGACCTATTGTATCAATTACTTTTGATCTCCATGAACATAATGTTTGCGACAGAGATGGGCCACTCTAATAGCAAGATATGCAGGCAAGCCTGACGTACAATCAAAAGCGCAAAGTGCACATGCCTTGGTTTACAGGACATACGTAAGGTAATTGTGCTTATTGTGTGAAACATTTGCTTCAAATCGTCTTTTTAATAATCATCTTGGTACAGAGGTGAACCAGCTAGTCTCTTAAAGGCAAGACATATGTCTGCTTTTGTCCAATTAATGCTCTTATAAATCATACATTTTTACGCAAGCTTATCGTGCTTATTATCTCCCTGTAGTTATGTCTTCAGTTAACCTTGAAATCCTTTTGAAAGCCTTCGTTAGTGGCTACCATGAAAGCATACTTTGTTTTCTATTTTGGGAGGCAGTTGTGATGTAAATGTAACGCTTCAGTATCCCATTGATGGTGTGTTTCTATTATGCTTAGGTATTTTGGGACTTGGGGCTTTGTTCAGGGTTAAAGGGATACCGATTACCATGAATTGTTGACATGTATCATAATATCTCAGAACCACATTTAAAGATCTATCGTCGGGTTATATTAATAATTATATTGTATTGAATATCCAGTAACCAATCACGTTTGCAGCAAGTACTAATATTACGTATACAGTAGTAGTATTACTGTTACCCCACAAAATTAATGATGGATAATGTGCTTCACGACTTAAACTACATTCCTTGTGGCTTTACTACAATGTGTCATTTTCTTGACGAAACAGAAGTGAGTATGATGTGTTGCAATTTTACAAAGTATTCATATGGTTGTACAAATACTCACATTATTATTGTTGTTGTTAATAAGACCATCCTATAAATTTTGTTAAAATGCTTAGGGATTGTATGCGACCTTTAACCCATTTTAATTTTAACGAACATGATGAGGTAGCCTGAATGATGTAATGACGCATGTAACTATAACCCCACGTGACGCGTCGCAACCAATCAGAAGAGTGCAATAAGGCCCAGGGTAGCCCCTACAGGTCCAGGAGTTCAACCTTAATAATAAAGAGTGAACAAACCGATTTGCATTTGCACTTGAGAGATCGTCGTGACACCAAGAAAAGCAATCGAAAACTGAACCCATGATGTATCTGTTTCTATTTGTCGTTTTGGTGGCCTTGTCTCCACTTGGACAAGTTGGAAGTATCGTGGCATCTCACCCATGTGACGACGGTAAGGAGTTAATTTTCTTTAAATGTGTGAATGTGAAAATATGTTAATGTTTTCTTGTCAAAGCACGGGGGAGGGGGAAGGCGGGGGGGGGGGCGACAGGGGCAGTAGCCTCCATGGAAACTCATCAGCACAAGAGAACATTTCTTCGGCACAAGGCATATAACTGATCGTGTCCATTGTCATGCTTGTGCCGACAAAAAGTTAATAGAAGTTATTTTCCGAATGAAGGACAGCGCACGCTGCCGCAATCTTCGACACTAATACGTTCTTTTCCTGATATTGAAAGGAACTTGTAGTTCCAAAACTCACTATTTGTTAAACTTACTTTTCGTCTGTTTCACTTTTCCTTTTCTGTATACCCGCTCTGACAAGTTCACTTCCATCTCCACCATCTCCTTCTGGTTCCTTTCCATACCACTTGTGTTAGGCTACCCACGACCCAAGCAAGTTAAAAAAACACATTTTACTCTAATAGGATGTATGCTTCAATTTGTGCTTACTCTAATCATGCCAAAGAGATCATAACATGGTTGCGGAGGAAAATTACCTTGCGACCTGCCCGAGTTATAGGCACGATCAAACTTCTTGCTCTTGGGTAAAGCACAGTATCACAGCTATTCACGTCATTCTGGATACAGCTTTAATTAAGAGCGTGAGAGTGTACAAATAAACCACATAAACTAAGTGTTAAAACACAACCAAAAACCTCGCTCTATTATGGAGCACAAATTGAAGCATACATCTCTTATACATTCTGGCATCCTAGTACTTCACGAAATGCAAGAGAGAGAAAGAGAGAGAGAGAGAGAGAGAGAGAGAGACAGAGAGAGAGAGAGAGTACATGGTTCTTAAAGTTCAAATTATTATTGTTAGTACGTTTCTTCTGATAAAGGGACAGGAAGTGTTTTTCTAATAGGCTTTTGAAATTACATATAGAATTAAGATATTTGATATTTCAATCAAATGAATTCCTCATTTTTGCTCATTTATACAGAATAGAATTTGATACTGTTAGATGCAAACGACGTACTTGTCACACACTTGTCAATCACTTCATATTATTACGCAGAGTCAGAGTTATCGGCTTTATATAAAACACCTATATCACAGTGTTTGTTCCACCCTTCAGATCAATTTTAACAACATGCCAGTAGATCCGATATAGAAAGTAAATAATTTCTTTCACGAAAAGAAAATAAAGCATTATTCGACATTGGTATCAGCCTATACGACATGTCTCGTGCTGTGTGGTTGTTGCTATACAAGGGCGGTCGAAAACCGTGGAGACCGGGCTCCCGTGTGCGCCAGCACGAGGCCTACCATCACTCATACTCTCATCACTATTCATACATGTCTATCGTATGCGTGAAATGGAAAGGTGAAATTGAAAGGCGGGAAAGTGGAGATATCAAAGTAGAATTTTTTTTGGAAATGAGTGTAGTCCTGAAAAGGACTGTAAACCAGAAAGCGTGAAAAGAGCTGATGAGTAGAGAGGTAGACTCGACGTTTCGGGCAGATTGACTGTCCGTCTTCAGCAGATTGACAGGCAGATTGACTGTCCGTCTTCACTCTTGAAGACGGACAGTCAATCTGCCCGAAACGTAGAGTCTTCCTCTCTACTCAGCTATTTTCACGCTTTCTGGTTTACAGTCCATTTCAGGACTACCCTCATTTCGAAAGGATACTCTACTTTCAAATCTCCACTTTCTCGCCTTTCCATTTCACCTTCAATTCTATCCACATTTTCTCATCTCAGTCCTTCCAGGACTTTACACATGGTGTACCGTAAACCTCTCTCGTGATTGATCATACCACCATGCAAACCTTCAAACATCGTCCATGAGTATGTCTCGTTTATCTTGAAATATAAAGAATCTCAACAAGCGCGTCATAAGGAAACCCAAATGTCACTGAAATTTGATAACAAATTTGCATAGTCAGGTGTGACAACCCTTTTATGGCTATGGGTATTAATTTTGGAAGCTTGAAAATATCGAGAGCATCGTGGATGACCATGTAGCTGCGCTACTAAAAAACAATGATTACACTGCAAAATAGTAACAATGCAAACTACATTGCATTTATCATGTTTATAGGTGCGGCAACCTTTGGAACATACCTTTTCATAGTGATTACTCGATCATATCGTCAAATGTGTGTTTATGGAAAAATTTTCCCGGCTTATTTCGTCGTGTCCTATTCATTTGTCCTATGAAAAATTAGCATGCATGGTCTCCTGCTAAATCAGTTATAGAACTTCTTTATGAGGGTGCCCTGACGTGTTCAGTTTCTTCATTTCAGGTGGAGATGATACACAAGTGAACTATCCCACACCCGTACCCTTCTGCAACTGTCTTAGATGCATGTGCCACCCTCAAAACGGGGATGAGTGCCGGGTACCCGACCCGTTGTGTGTTAATGCTACCCTTGGAGAAGTCTGCGGGCCTTTCAACATCAACGCCGCTTTGTTCGATGCCGCTTTCGAAGGTGTCGATCACTGTAAGTACGAGGCGGGTGCCTCAAACCGGCTCCTTTGGATTCTTTACAAACAGCTGACATACTGAATTGTCCAGCATGTATCGATAAAGTTGTGCATTTTAACAGGTTAGGAACTATGCTCGTATTGAGTATTGAGAATGACGATTTCGGAAAGTAGCGTTTCGAATTTCACTCGGTAACACATCGAACATTCAGTTTGCTGAATCATGAAACCGGCCCGTGTCCAAAGTGTGCAGTACCACCGTTCAAAGATAGAGAACTCCTTTTGCATGGCAAATCAAAATACTCGAGCTGGAAACTCACTTAATACAGAATTTTAATCGGAATTAGATTTCGCTTTGTGTATTTTTTAATCTGGTCGTCCAAAACCTAACCCAGAGACAAAAAAAAACGCAATTTATAACCCAACTCTCCGTGCCATGATGATGCGTTAAGGCAAGCAGGGCATCGTTGACCAGGGCAATACGGTATATATAAATGTAAAACAGCGTTTGGCAGCAAGCAGGGGGGTGTTTCACCAAGCTGTTCGTAAGTTACGAACGACTTTACAAACGACTGGTGATCCCTTCTTGTGCTAAATCAGATTCTCAATGAATAAAGTGTGGTATCGCATTTAACACAAGAAGGGATCACCAGTCGTTCGTAAAGTCGTTCGTAACTTACGAACAGCTTGGTGAAACACCCCCCAGGTCATATTGGTTACCAATATGGCAGAGAATAGCACTCGAGGTCTTAGTAATTGTATACAAAGCACTTCTTGGTCAAGCTCCTGGCTACATTACAGAATTATTGAGGTATAAAACCAATAAAACCAGTCGCAATTTGCGCAGTTCCTCTGCTTTTACTGATTCCATCCTTCAAAACAAAAGTTTTGAAAAACTTTAAAAGACTTAAAAATCTTTAAAACCAGTAAAACCAGTCGCAATTTGCGCAGTTTAACGGATCCTCTGCTTTTCCTGATTCCATCCTTCAAAACAAAAGTAACTCTAGGTGATCGACCATTTACTTGTGTAGCACCCAAGCTCTGGTCAATAGCTTACCACTGGAAGTTAGGAAAGCACGATCCGTAAACAACTTTAAATCAAAGCTCAAAACACATCTATTTAATTAGTAACAAGCATTTTAGGAGTCCTATAAAGCGCAGAAGAATATAAACTTTATGGAATAATTTCTGCGCTCTATAAATGTATATTATTATTATTATTATTATTATTATTATTATTATTATTATCATTATTATTATTATTATTATTATTATTATTATGTGCTGGCTCTCCAGACCTTGTGAGATTGTATGGCAGTAAGGCATTCGTCTGAGGCTTCAGAAAATGATAAGTTGTAACTAAACAACATTCTTCATGGAGCACCAGATCCTTGTTGTCGTCTTTACGCTTATTACGAGCGACAGACAGAACAGTTGGCTACTTAGACTCATCCTCAAGAATGGTGTTACTCGGGGTTACATCATACCTGTGTGTGGCTCTTATTCTCCTGCTTTTATCAAGATTAATTCAACTTCAGAATGGACTGTCCTTTTTAAATATACCTGTTTGCCGATGATGTCGCTCCCAATCTTAGGATCTTTAAAATAATGGATATCCCTGTCTTTCGAGAAATTGGAAGCCGCTGCGTCTTATGAAAGGCATGTGCAATTACGTCCGTTGATTTATCACTTTTAACATAATATTTTGTAATACACTATTAGACGCCGATTACACATACAACGGCGTATTGGAATTAGTTCACACCAATTGGTTAGAACTGGAAATGCGTTTGGTATCAACTGAAAGTCCTGATTTCAAATGGAAATTCATTATCCTTTATTGAAAGCAATTGTAACTAAACACACAAAAAAGTAAGCCCCCCCCCCTAAGAAAAATAACATAACCTTTTATCGAAGAGGTTTTGAGCAACATAACATGGCATGATTGTTTTTTCGCCTATTGACTAACTTCCGTGTGAGAATCACATTGATCCACTCAGTCATGCATGAATGAGCACACATTAAAAGCAAAATTGTCACTGTTCAAAAGTCACAAGAGTAATTGTTGGATTCTGTCAAATAAATGTTTAATGAATTCCATTTCTGGTGCATAATATGTCATTTCATTGCTTATCATCCATCTCTCGACACACTAACACCTAACCCACTGTTCTGGTTGAGTGAACACCGTTTAAAAATTACTCATCGCGTTACTCATGTTTATGCCTCCGCCACGAAGTGGCCGGAGGCATTGTGTTGTCGGGTTGTCCGTCCGTCCGTCCGTCCGTCCGTAAGTCCGTCCGTCCGCCCGTCCGTCCCGAATCCGTTTAGGCAATAACTTGAGAACCGTTAAACAGATTTGCTTCAAATTGGGTACATGCATGTATTGCATAAAACTAATAAAGTGTGTAAAATTGGGGTCAAATCTGATTGATGGTCAAAGGTCAAAGGACAATTAACTTTGTAAAAATGGCCAAAAATTGACCTTTTTCACAATAAATCTAAATCCAAGGATGCAGTTCTCATTTAACATAGTACAAAGATAGATCACTACTTGGGGATAGACTGGTGACATTTTGGGTAAAATTCCTAAAAGTTCAGAGGTCAAAGGTCAATGAACTTTGCCAAAATTGGCTAGAAATTGCCCCAAACTTAACATTTTTCACAATAAATCCAAATCCAATGGTGCAAGTCCAACCATACATAGTGAAACAGGCATTTATTTATGGCGAAGTGTCAACAATGCTTATTTGACTGGCGAATTATCTCCTTCACAAAACTTAGGTCTTATAACTTTAATCCCTAAAGGTAATAAGCCCCGTCATTTCATTAAAAATTGGAGACCGATATCTCTTCTTAATGTTGTATACAAAATTTTATCTACATGTCTTTCAAATAGGTTACGAAAGGTATTATCAGTAATCATTCACACAGATCAGAAAGGATTTTTACCTGGTCGTTTTATTGGGGAAAATATTAGGATAATATACGATATCATTGCTTTAGCGGAAAAGCAAAATTTACCTTATACTTTAATGCTATTGGATTTCGAAAAGGCGTTCGATAGTATTTCCCATGCATTCATTCAAAAGGTTCTTTCGTTTTTTGGGGTGGGACCGTCTTTTCAGAGATGGGTGGATGTCCTGCACAGTAATGCTTACTCAAGCGTCATTGTTAATTCTCAATTGTCACACAGATTTAATATTCAAAGGGGCTGTAAACAAGGGGATCCAATTTCTCCTTACCTTTTCATTATGTGTGTCGAAATTCTTGCATTATGGATAAGGAATTCAAATCAGTTTGAGGGAATCAAAGTGAACAAAAGAGAATTCAAAATTCTTCAATATGCCGATGATACTGCTTTATTCATTTCTGGCTCAAATAAGTCTTTTCAAAAAGCGTTGGAGATGATTTCTTTTTTCACTCAATTTACTGGACTTAAACTCAATTCACAAAAGACGCAAATTATCTTTTTGGGTAGCCTGAAAAAAACAATTTTAGACAATGAAGTAGAAGTAAACTTGATAAAGGATAGTTATTTTCACTATCTTGGTACAGATTTTCATGTGAATATTAATAAGATCCCAGACTTCAATTACGATAGGATTTTTGATAAATTGAAAAGACAGATGATTTCATGGTCGAAGAGAAATATTACACCTTTGGGTAGAATCACAGTAGTTAAATCCCTTTTATTGCCACAATTCAATCATCTTTTTCTTTCGATCCCTAGTCCATCGGCTCAATTAATGAAAAATATTAAAGCAAATTTTTTTCAATTTGTATGGAATGGAAAACCAGATAAAATTAGTAGGGAACAAATACTTGGTTCATACGGGGAAGGGGGATTGAAAATGATCGATGTGGATTGTTTTAATAAAGCATTAAAATTGACATGGTTAAGAAGAATTCTATTAAGAAAATGTGATGACGTAGAATGTCTGTTAGGATTTTCTTTAGGACAGCCTTTCCACCTTTTTTATGGGGATGAATATTTTCATAACATATCGGAAAAGATTAGTAATCCTTTTTGGAAAGAATTTTTTGCCATGCTATTTTTGATATTTAAAAAATCCGAAAATATGAATTGGTTAGCGCAACCTTTATGGAAAAATAGTAGAATACAAATAGATGGAAGGTCTGTTTATTTTAAACACTGGCAGGAAAAGGGTATACGATTTATTAATGATTTAATAGACCGAGAAGGAAGTATCATATCTTTAACTGAATGTGAAACTAAGTTCGGTGTAAAAGTCAATGTTCTGGAATATTTTTCAATTTCTCAGGCTCTAAGATGTGTGTTTAATCAAAAATTTCAAAACCTAGCTCATAGAATATGTGAACCATTTGTTATACCTTATATTTCTCCTATAATACGTGATAAAAAGGGATGTAAAAGCATATACAGACTTTTGATAGGAATTAAAGATTCTGCCAAAACCATTGCAACAAAATGGGAAAAAAATTCAAATATTCTTTTGGATCACACTAAAATACCAGAATTTAATAAGATGATCTTCAGATTCACAACCAACATTCGGATAAAGTATTTCCAATACAAAGTTTTCAATAGAATTGTGTTTTTAAATGGTACTTTATTCAAACTAAAGATCACCAATACCGAGTACTGTACATTTTGTTATACTGTAAAGGAAACAATTGAACACCTTTTTTACTTCTGTAATTTTAGTAGAAATATTTGGAGTAAAAAAGAAACGTGGATATCATCTCCTAGGTTTGTTCTTAAATTTACTCCACAGAATATTTTGTTTGGATATAAAGAAAAGCGAAATGATGCCTTAAATTGTATTATCATTTTAGTAAAACAACAATTATACTTCTCGAGATTGAACAAGACTGTACCCGATTTTAAGAAGATTCAGAAGGTAATACAAACTTATTATTTAGATGAATGTTATATTTATGTTATGAATGGGAAAATGACAGATTTTACTTTGAAATGGAGTATGTTGAAACATTTGTTTGAATAATGTATTTGTTTGAATAATGTATATGATTTGACTTCTGTAAACGTGTTCATTTTTTGTAAATAAACTTGCCCATTGGGGCAAAATATGTAAAAAATATGTAAAAAAAAAAAAAAAAAAAAAAAAAATACATAGTGAAACGATCGATCACTACTTGGGGGTAGACTGGTGACATTGTTGGTAAAATTGCTGGATGGTCAGAGGTGAAAGGTCAATGAACTATGCAAAAATTGATATTTTTCACAAGAAACCCAAATCCAAATCTAATGGCGCAATTCTAACCAAACATGGTACAGAGATGTATCACTTCATGGAGATAGACTGGTGAAAGTTTGGGTAAAACTCCTGATACTTCAAAGATCAAAGGTCGATGAACTTTGCCAAAAATTCGCTCAAAAATGCCCCCAAAGTGATAATTTTCAAAATATATCCAAATCCAATGGTGCAATACCAACCAAACATAGCTCAAAAGTGTTTCACTACTTGGGGGTAGACTGATGACATTTTTGGTGAAATTTCTCAAAGGTCAGAGATCAAAGGTCAATGAACTTTGCACAAATTGGCTAAAAATTGCCCCCAAATAGATATTTTTCACATTTAATCCAATACTAATGATTCAATTTAAACGAAACATAGTACAGAGATGTATCACGTAAAATTACTGAAAGGTCAAAGGTTAATGAACTTCACCCCAAGTTGGCTAATTTTAAACAAACTTGATACAAGGATGGATTTAGACAGACTGGTTAGATTTGAAGTCAAAGAAGATAGAGGTCAAAAGTCAATGAACATTGCCAAACTTGGCTAAACTTGGAAAAGTAGAAAGTGATAATTTCATTTCACATAGGATCAATGGTACATTGCCCACCAAACATACACATTTTCTGAGAATAGCAAAGAAGCAGAGGCATATCGAATTGCTCTAGTTTGTTGTGTTTAGTTATTTACTGGGTTCGACTAGAAATCCTATCGTGTTTTTTTCTGTCCTGTGATAGTACATTCATCACTACAAAATACAGGAGACGGATCCAACAATACTCCGTATCGCCTGACATGCATTGTGTAAATGTTTCTTACGTGTCACCATCCTAAAATAATATGCTGCATGGTCAGTTGGTCCGTCACGTTTGTTTATCAGTCATTTCTTTATTCATTCATATGTGCACGTTTCAGCATTCGGTAGTTATATGGACTGCGCAGCGAACATAGCATGCAGCTTAGAAGCAGTCCAGCGGTTCGCCATGTTCAGCAGTGGGAACGAGTGCGAGGACTACGTGCGTCACACATCCAACAACACCACGGGGGAGGCTGACATCGATTGGATCACAATTTCTTCCTGCATGTCCAGTCTTAATTATGGTGCAAACTGAATCGGGCAATTTGAAGTGAGGTTGCCTACCCTGTATTTTTAAAGAAGACTTTCATAAACAAATGATAGATAATGAATTTCAATATTGTCCTCAATCATTTTGATTTTTGTATTTCGTTATGAAATTAATGTCATTTTCTTGAGCCCTCCATGCATCATCGATGTATCTTTGCTCAAGGTAACTCTCACAAAGCAGCGGGTTAATCTATTTTCATAGATGTAATAATTATATGCAGACCGCCGGCCCCTCTACTTCTGGTACAGCTAAGGTTGGTTTGAGATATATCCTCCACCCGGGATTGACAGCCGTGTAGAGAAGATCATTATCAGAAATGGAAGTGCTTCTTATTACGACTCTTAATGATACAGTGGAATTCCGTTTATCTCCTAAACAATCATGATATTTTAATCATGATATTTCAATAATGATATTTCCGTGTAATTGTCAATTACTGGCAATGGTTTAGTAATGTGAACTCTCTACAACTAATTCAGAGAGATACTGTGTGCGGGAATCACATTGGGCGAACGCCCTACAAAATGTTCTGCTCACGCTTGTACATCCACACGAAATAGGTGTAATAAATCGGCAGTGGAACATATATTCCTCATCATCCGGGTTTCAGGGCTAAATACAGATCTTTGTCTAAAGCTATTATACTAATCAAGCATTTTGAGTGGTTTGTTGCATATTGTTTAACTATTGCTATCATTTATCATTAAGATCGTCAAATATTTTCTCAATTTGGTAGTGGGCCATATATTCCGCATCATCTGGCTTTCAGCGCTAAATACAGGTCTTTGGCGAAAACTCAGATACTAATCAAGCATCTTGAGTGGTTTGTTGTAAATTGTTTAACTATTGCTATTATTTCTCATTACGATTCTCAAATGCTTTATTCTAATTCTGGTAAATGTACATTTATATAAGTTTTTTTTTTGAACGAGTAGAGGTATTAGGAATGATCTAAATAATGGTTTATTTCCCTATTATTGTTATGAGCACGTAAAATGTCTTTACATCCACCACCCAACACTGCTTCAAGAACAAATCCCAGTCTGCATTCTAGTGGTATGTGATTCAGTGGATTGTCCGACCACGGAGTAACTACGAACTAGCTTATAGTCCACTTTCACACGTAGACCACACGAACAATGGAAAAGACGAACAGTACGTCATTGTGGATATGTGCAGATTCCTTTGAAGGTTAACGATAATTAGACAAATCACGACTTCTGAATAATGTCTCATTTTGTTTGGCTAATGAGTTTGGCAGGTTTTTCTGATGATATTCTTTTCATTTTATCATCATTTGTTTTCTTCTCATTTAACTTCAATACTTTTCTTACAATAATGCAACAGTCTTTCTGTAACTTTCTATCACTGTTGTTTACTTGTTGCTATTTTAACGTTAGTCTGTTTAATACATTGTTATAGTCTCTATATATTCCCCATTATAAATCAAGTGCTTATGCAGCTACTTATATATGCCTGTTGTGTTTTGCATTTAGTTTGTTGAACGTGTTCAAGATATTCCCTCAGATAATCCATCCCACCAGCAGACTATACATACACAAATCCATTTATGAATGACACCTCCATGACCTCCCACCACCGACATGCACAAACCAATGGATCATGTTCCCCTACCATCCACCGACATGCACAGACCAATGGATCAGGTTCCCCTACCATCCACCGACATGCACAGACCAATGGATCAGGTTCCCCTACCATCCACCGACATGCACAGACCAATGGATCAGGTTCCCCTACCATCCACCGACATGCACAAACCAATGGATCAGGTTCCCCTACCATCCACCGACATGCACAAACCCATGGGTCAGGTTCCCCTACCATCCACCGACATGCACAAACCCATGGATCAGGTTCCCCTACCATCCACCGACATGCACAAACCCATGGGTCAGGTTCCCCTACCATCCACCGACATGCACAAACCCATGGATCAGGTTCCCCTACCATCCACCGACATGCACAGACCAATGGATCAGGTCCCCCTACCATCCACCGACATGCACAAACCAATGGATCATGTTCCCCTACCATCCACCGACATGCACAAGCGATGAATCCTTGTCAGATTCGATATCAGGGCCAGCGCGCGGACGACATGATCTGATCAGCCGTTGGAATCTGCAACTGCCTGAATCGCAAATGTATGAGAGGGGAGGATGAGGATAATTTATATAGATAGGAGATAGGGGGAGTGGGAGGAGGGGGACCGGGCGAGAGGGGATATGTAGAGAGAGAGAGAGAGGGAGAGAGAGAGAGAGAGAGAGGGGGGGGGGGGCGGGGAGAGAAATATAGAGAGGGAGAGAGAGGTAGATAAAAGGAGAGGGGTAGAGAGTGAGAGAACAGAAAGAGAGAGAGAGAGAGAGAGAGAGAGAAAGAGAGAGTGGTAAATGTATATAGAAAGAGGTACTTAAATAGAGGGAGAGAGATAAAAAAAAAAGAGCGAGAGAGAGATGGAGGGAGGGAGAGAGAGAACAAAAAATAATGATGGTGAAGAAAGATAGGGTGGGGGTCATTGATCATAATAGTCCCCCACAAGGAATAAAGCTAAACTTTCCTGTAATGAAATACATATGAAGCAGACGAATCATAATACACTATCATTTTATTGTTGCGATATTTTATTTCTTTGCTGCATTTACGTGACACATAAATTACATTGTGCTAAGAAAAGGAAACGGGCAAAAGAGCATTTTCTTTTCTCACACATGCAATGACATGTTTACATTATTGCATTTAAAACTGACTAAATGTTCACTTTGGGCACACACGATATAGACCTTCGTTTGAGCTCTGCAAGGTAAGGAAATGTAGTTAGGGATTAAGGGAAATTTATACCCTACCACCTGCTTTGATGTTCATTATGTCATGTGTGCCTGACGTACATGAAGTAGCAATATCTACTTTGCTCACATGAAAACGATGCTAAGTACATGTACCATGATCACATTTGAATAAACCTACATCATATTAAGGGCATTCACACCCAATAAATGAGTGAAAGTTAAATCTCTATTGAAATCTCACTTATTCTTTGTGTGAACGAAAACAAATTCACTGATCAGTGAGATCTTGACCAAGTGTGCAATCTCGCTGTTAAGCGCGTTTTTTTTTTTTGTGAACAACCGAGATTTTTAAGCCAAAGCATGCACAATGCGCGCATAACGATTGTGGCGCATTTTGGCTAGCTAACTAGTGCAGTTTCAATCATACAGTATGTCTGTGTAGCGTAATATGAAGAGCGCCATCATTTGTCCGGAAAAAGATGAATAGTTCTAATGATAACACTAATTTTCATCTCATTGATCATGTACACTCTGTAAAAAACAAAAACAAAAAAAATGGTTCGTATCAGCGCCATTTTGGCCGTACCATTTTTGGTGCTTATAAGCACCATTTGGACAAAGAAAAGGTTCTTGTCAGCACCGTTTTAGACCTTATGGTACTAATAAGAATTTTTCTTACGGCAAAATGGTGCTCGTAAGCACCAATGGTGCCGCTATTGTGACATGATTGAGCACCTTTTGCGAACCATTTTTCTCTTAGAGTGTATGGTAAATGACCAAGCGAGGCAATTCTTCCCTTCTCTGACAAAAGGAATCAACTAACAAAAGATACTTTTCTTGAAATGGGCAAAATATGTCTTTCACTTGCATTGGCATCAGTTCAAAACCACATCATGTTAGATTGAACATCTCTGAGCAAGATGAATATTTCTTGTCCAGACTTTGGCCGTATGTAGGGAATGCTGGGTACAATCTAAGAATACCAATAACCAAGATTTGAGTGATGAGTCACTTGCTTCCTTTTGTCAGAGTAGGTGAGAATTAGTCCTAAATGTCCCGTCTTTCCTTTTGTTTTTCTTGCCATGCGTCGTATTGGAAGTGACGTTCACGTGATTACTTCTCTTGTCTTTATGACTTGTGACAATAGTTAAAATATCTAAAGTCAACTACGTTGATGCTTATCATTATTAGCACGGGGAATGTGTCATTCCATACCCGGCCCCTTTCTTCAATGTGTTTTGCAAGATGGAGTGGTCAACACAGCTGGTACACAAAGACCGGTATTCTAAACAGAGGTTTAATGCAAAAAGTGTAATAAACTATGACTAACTTTATGAGACACCAAATAAATCATCTGATGCTGTCACAAAATCATTCATTTCCATCACAAAATGATTTTGATTATTCTCTGTTATTTTTACGTGGAAAAATATAATATGAAGAGCTCAAAGAAAAAATCACTTCTTTTTCAAAAGGGGTTATCTATTTCAGTTTGTTTGCAAAAGGGGTTTGATCCACAAAGGTAATTTTTGGGAAAAATATTTTAAAAATATGAAGACAGGTTGATTTCTTTTATACCCATTTTTATGTTCACATGGTAGGGTGGTATATCATGACAATTTAGTTTAGCATACGAATATTGCAGTATGGGAGAATAAAAAGAAGTAGAATTTCTCAAAATGGTGTAAAGTGGATCCAATACAAAAAAGGTCATCATATACCCTAGTGATTCCAAGGACAAAATCAATTATAATGAATTAATAATAAAGTATCATGTTGTTTTATTTGGCGCCCCATAAAGTAAGTCCAGGTTTAGAGTACACTGTGTGCGTTAACCCATTGTGTGCTATATAAACTGATACTAAATGGAGCGTGTGTGTTTTGATGGTGAAATAAATCAATAAGTGGCACGTTAAACCTCTGTTAACCCCTAATGTGCCACAGGTATTTTTTTTTTTCACCATCAATACACAGAAGTCCCATAGAGCAGTATTTAATCTGGCACACAGAGGGTTAAACCTCTGAACATAGTTAAACCTCTGTTCAGAATATGGGCCATTGAATCCATGACATAGTGCGAGCGAGAGAGAGAGAGAGAGAGAGAGAGAGAGAGAGAGACAGAGAGAGAGAGAGAAAGAGAAAGAGGGAGAAAAGGAAAGAAAGACAGAGTGCGTGTGTGTTGGTGTGTGTCAGGGGAGAGAGAGTGAAAGAAAGGGGCAGGGGGGGGGGTGAGAGAAAGAGAGAGAAAGAGAGAGAGAGAGAGAGAGAGAGAGAGAGAGAGAGAGTATACCTTACATTGTGTTTTATAATGACACTATACACCAAGAAATTCTCTGAAGTACGCCAGATTATTATGATTTATTTCAGCTTTCGGGTAAAGACCTTTTCATCATAAGATATGCCATGTGATGCCTGCAAAACGATTGTACAAAATTAACACAAACACAATGCGTGCATCGTCTAAGGCCAGCCTTCTTATCGGCTTTATAACATATTGGCACTATAAACACACATCCCTAAGTTCATACACAAACGGTTTGCCGTCGTTGCTCGACGTCTGATGCTTGAAGCTAACTTTTCCCGCTGCGGCAAAGTGATGATATAATAACCATGTGGCCATCTACCTTTAAATGACGCTCGTTCTATATCAACATACAGTATTGTCATATTTATAATTTATTGCGCATTTCATATCCAAATAAGATATGTCATGTATATGTATGTATCATATTTTAGGCAGAAGACTGCGTTTCATAGCAAGACCGTATTGATATACATGTATCAAATACCGTATTGCTATATAGTATTTTTCACATCCAAATTATTATTACGATTACATAGTCAAAGGCTCTTATTATATTACACAGTGTTACTCTCAAGTATACACCGTCTTAGTCATAGGGCCTTATTGTAATGCACCATCTTTCTCCCAGGGTATTATTATAATACGCCGTGTTACTTAAATAGGCATACGCCGTCTTACTCATCACAGCGTCTAATTAAAATACACCGGCTTACTCGAACGGTCTCATTACAATACACCGTGTTATATTAGGTATAAACCGTCTTACTTCCAGGGTATCATTATAATACACTGTGTTACTATTTAGTACACACAAACTTACTCCCAGGGTATCATTATAATACACTGTGTTACTATTTAGTACACACAGACTTACTCCCAGGGTATCATTATAACACACTGTGTTACAGACTTACTCCCAGGATACCATTATACGTAATACATTGTGTTACTATTTAGTATACACCGACTTACTCCTAGGGTCTTAGTTTAATACACCCCTTTTACCTGGAGGGTCGTATCACGATATGACATGTTACTTCCAGTGCCTTATCAAGATACACCGTCTTATTCCCAATGTCTAAATTTAATAGACCGTCTTACTCCCATGGCCCCCACACGCCTCCGCGCAGGGCAGGGTCCGCCCGCGGGTCCTCGGCGGGGTAGCTAACGGGCACGGAACCCTGGTAGTACTGGTCCAATCGCCCCAATAGCTGTTGGACGACGTCTGGGTGCGCGTCTGATAGGTCGGTCTGCTCGTACGGGTCTGCCGTGATGTTGAAGAGCCACACTCTCTGGTCCGGCTTCTGAACCGGATCGATCCGGTGCTGACCAGATTCAGGCGGCGGCTTCCAGTAATTCATGGCCGCTTTGGCGGCTGCAAGATGACATCAAAGAGTTTAAATCTATCGGTATGAAATCCTTTTTCCTCAAAATGTATTTTTGCTGTACCATGTTTACTTCCTACGAAGAAATAGAATGCACTTTGTTTCATTATCAACTACCAGATGAAAGTGTGAACATTGTAAGGTACAAAATCAGGTTTAACATTGAATAGTTTCGGTCCAAATGGGATTGAATCGTATTTTATCCAAATGCATTTCTTGTTGTAAAATTGTATTAATTGTATTTCTCGTAGTAAAATGCACTTTATCCAATTTTCAACTTCCTGGTGAAAATGTGAACATCTTAAAATGCAACATAATTTTCATTGCAAAAGAGATTAGATTCACGATTTCAGTTTTGTGTATTATTGATATTCAATCCAAATGAGACTAAATCCACATTTTATCAAAAAACCTTTTTTTGTTTTAACATTCTAACGTTATACACTGTAACATTAAAATGCACGATATGCCATTTTTAGCTACCAGGTGACAGTGTGAACATTTTAAGGAACAAAACCAGGTTCAATTAAAAGGAGGGGACTGAATCCAAATCAGCTTCATTTCAAAAGGGATTATAGATCCACGATTTTGTCTTTATGATATTCATGAATAATAAGATAATCTTAATTGGGCAGTGTGCACTCATGACACCTACATGGATGTCTCACGAGGGCGCTGTTACTCACCATCCATGTATCTCCAATTGGTACCTGATCCCGTCTGGATCTTCCAGTCCCCGACCCGCAGAGCTGCCCGGATCGACACGTTGAAGCTCTGCTGGCCCTGCCGCTGCGGGAGGTCGTGCGTCCACTTCTCCCTCGGGTCAACGAAGGCGTGATCGACAAGGGGTTCGATGTCTAGTCGAGCGATGTCGAGGGGGTCGATGTTGTGTAATATTTCCTTACGGGGAGATGGTGTCACGCCTCTATAGGTAGACGGTAGAATAGTAGAAGAACAAGTTAACAGGTTGGTTTCCTTTGAAACATGGATTTGAGGGTGTTCCTTCGTTACAAATTGACAAGACAAGATTAGACAAGACAAGACAAGACACCACAAACAAACAGTGGGCTAACCAGTTTCTTAGCTTTTGTTACTCCTCTGCAAACGATGAAAGGACTGTACATGTAGAACAGCGCTTTCTTCTTCTTCTTCTTCTCCTTGTACTTTTTCTTCTTTTGCTGTTTCTGCCTCTCCCATGCAATCTTTCAGTGTCCCGGTATCTTCTTATCTTCTAGAGATTATTCTTATTCATTATTGATAAACTTATGTGGTTGGTACCTGTAGCTTCGTTCACACTGAAAAAAAATCTGTACCTGATGGCATCCCACGCATTGAATCCATCCAGGGGCTTAGTCCCGTTCAGACTGCCACCAGCTACTCCGCGAACAATGGTGGGGAGCCAGTCGCTAACGTGCAGGAGGTCTCGGTTGATGGTTCCTTTGACCGAGTCTGGGAGAAGGGGGCTGTGCACCAACCCGACGCCCCGCACTCCGCCCTCCCATAGCGTGGCTTTGCTACCCCTCAAGGGCCAGTTATTAGCCCCGGAGTCAACCGGCCCACCGTTGTCTGAATGGGGAAGAGGGTGAGAACAAATGAGCAGTTTCACAACGTTTATTAAACACATACAGTACGATCACATACGCTGTACCTTCCCCTCATTTTCTCTTCAGGGAATCACCGTATCTTCTTTCTTTTCCACTTTCTCTTTACTTGATATTTTTTTTCAGTATCAGATCCCTTTCTCAATTTCCTTCTCTCTCTTGTTTTTTGGGTGAAAGAATCCTATAATATTCATATAGATACGGAGCAACTATGTGGATTAAAGGTAACCCGTCCCTTTTGCAGACCTAATTCTGAAAATTCCCTTTCTTTGTCACGATTTGAGAGAGAGTAGTTATATAACATTTCCCTGGAATTGACAAAGAGTAATATTCGGTTTTGAGGAAAAAACTCTTCGATGATTGATCGAACTTTTTTTTCATATCACGAAAATAGTCAAATCTCAGTAAAAAAATAGTTAGATTTTTATTTATTCTACGGGAGTTATAGCTCCTCTGACCTTAAAATTTCACAGTTGGTATCCCAAAGATACATGCTAAATATGTGCAAACTTTCATGAAGTTTGCAGATGTTTGTAAAAGGGACGGGCCATCTTTAAGGTGTTATGCTGTAAAACACAAGTGGTGTTCGAAACCGTTCCTTCCTGATCGAGCGTCAGAGGAAAGATCCACTACACCGCGCTACTTCCTACTTGTCCAGACATACCCGTTGAGAAGATGATGACCGTGTTGTTGTAGAGTCCAGCCGTCTGCAGTGCCCTCGTGACGTTGCCGATGCCCTCGTCCATACAGGCCACCATACCGGCGTACTGGCGTCTGTAGTGGTCTGAGATGTTGGCATAGCGGGCCGTGTACTGCTCAGGAACCTGTAGCGGACTGTGCACCGACTGGTAAGCCAGGTAGAGGAACAGCGGCTGCGGCGTTTTGGAGTAAAGCAAGGAGATAGATCTTCAGAGAGAATACTTAAAAGGATGAAGAAGAAGATGTTTGAGAGCCGGAAGGGGGTGGAGGTTTATACGGCTGTAGCTAATGGTTTTGCAACTAGTTCTCCATACCGCATAGAAGGAAAGTCGTCCTAAAATGTTTGCAGCCATGTCCGCTTCCGGTTACCCTATCACCCCTAGCAACCAACTGATCCTGACACGTACCCTTCCCCCTTATCACACCCTTCACACCCTCCCACAAATCCTCTCCTCACCCGTGTCTTATTGTAGTTCTTGATGACGTCGAAGAAGAGCTACATCCATCCAAACACCATACGCCTGAAACCACTACCTCCCCTTCCCCATGCATCCTCACACCTAGTCCACCCCTGGACTGTATTTAGCAATCCGTCGACAACGAACGTTGGTGGCGCATCACATACAAAAAAAATCACCCTGAAATACATTTTTCTCGGGCGGACAGATTCGTGGAGTCGCGCAATCAGTGGTTTGGCGCGGTGTGCGTACTATGTGAATCAGTGGCGTAATGTGTGTGGGAGAAGAGGCGGACGATAAAATACGGCCAGTAGGTGGACTACCTCACACCCATTACCATCCTCCCGCAGCTCACGAGTGTCTTGTCACGGCTCTTGATGACGTCGATGGCATTGTCGGAGAAAAGCTACAACTTCTGGGGGGCATTTCATCAAAGGACTTGTCGGACGTTTTATCCGACAAACTGTTATAAGCTACTGAAATGCTTGCATCTTATTGGCCGAGAGCAAACTTGTCGGATAAAATATCCGACAAGTCATTTGATGAAATGCCCCCCTGGAGGGCGTTTCATGAACATTTTTCGTCTGACAAGCTGTCTTTTTCCGACAGTTACCATGGTAACAGTCAGAGGCTAGTGCCTCTCAGCCAATCAAAACCGAGGATTTCACTAAAATTGTCAGGACTGACCATTTGGTCAGTGCTGACAACGTTCACGAAATGCCCTCCAGCTTGATCCCTAGCTTCCCAATCTATACCCCTGACACCATAATCTCTCTCGACCCTCTTCCCATCCTCACACCCATCCCCACAAACCCTCTCCTCACCCGTGTCTTGTCGTGGCGCTTGATGACGTCGATGGCCTGGTCGGAGAAGAGCTGAGTGGAGTACTGGCCCTTGGCCTCGAAGGCTGGGCTCTTGTTGGCGTGGAGGTCGTATCCCTTCAGCAGCTTTCCATCCACAGAGTGTGATCGCATGTGCGTGTAGTAGTCCTCGGACCCTGTCAAGTAGCCTGGTAAGAAGATAATAGTGACAACAACGACAACACATGAAGAGCTGGTCATGCAAAAGGCCCTATTCATAATCCATTTGCATTTTCACACTTTATGAATAGACATCCACCATGTTCATCAAACTGAATATAATATTAACCCCCAACATTTTCAGAAAGTTTCTTTTGGATGTTAACCCTAACTTACAAGGCTTCCTCACGATATTGCAGCGTTCACACTCCGACCAACAAGGCTTTATCACAGCAGTAGGAGTCGGTGCCCCGTTCACACTTATATATGTATACCCACAAGACCCCCTCCCAAGAATATAAGTCACCTGTTCACAATCAAATACGTTTATTCTAACCTTGCTAAGGCTTCCTCACATACACAGGAGTGGAAGCCCCGTTCACTTTCGGACATGTTTCCCCTTACTAACAGGGCTTTCTCGCAAGAACTGGGGGGCACTTCTTCAAAGGACTTGTCGGATAAAACGTCCGACAAACTGTTATAAGCTACTGAAAAGCTTGCATCTTATTGGCCGAGAGCAAACTTGTCGGATAAAATATCCGACAAGTCCTTTGATGAAATGCCCCCCAGGAGTCGAACCCCGTTCACATTCAAATATAATGGGCTACCCTGTCAAGACTTGCTCATAAGTACAGGCCTAGAGTGGAATTCAATCCCGTTCACAATCAGATGACATAATTTTATTAAATCTACAGAGCTATCTCATCGTTATAAAGAGTCAAAGACCCGTTCATACTGAGATGACAAGTGTACTTTAGAGGGCACTCTCACCGTAATATGAATCAAAGCCCTATTCACACTCAAATGATACGTTAAATCAGGGCGCTCTTACCGTAATATGAATCAAAGCCCCGTTCTGTCGGTGTGCACGCGTCCTTGTAGAAACCAAGGTGCCATTTGCCGACCATGTGCGTAAGGTAGCCTCGCTCGCGGAGTTTTTGCGGGAGGGTGACCTCGCCTAGCGGGAGGCAGTGGGGCTGGGGCGGGGTAATGATGCCGTGCTGCAGGCCCGTATGGATCTATCATGGATAGATATTCAGAATATATTCTTATGATGTAACCACACAATTATCATTTCATGAATGTTTTGCTTAGCATTAGTTGTCTTTTCTGTAGGCCTATGTGTAATTACACTCATGTTTATTGGCTATGAAATTCCTGTAATCATGTAATTGCAAGAAGCATATATAGAGAATTGATTAAGTGTTGTGGCGTTTTACGCATCTACTGTTATTTTTTTATTGGGGAACAGCATCGTAAATTAAACAATTTTCAACATAGATCTTCACTATAAATTTAGACTATTTATCACAACTAATCTTCAAAATAGGGCTTTATGATATTAGTTCTTTGATTATTTCCTCTTGTCTTAGTACTTAACGGAGTCTGACCCCGAAAAGGAATCAAGATGGCATCTTGTTCTAGATCTTAGTGACAGGACTTTCTGGGGTAATTTCTGGGGTAATCTCTGGGGTATTTTCTGACTTGTTTTTCATTCATTCACAGGATGGAGCACTATATCTATCTTTATCTATATCTATATCTATATATACTACTACTGGGTGTATACCTAAAATTTCTTTATAGATTCTTGTTGTGTTCACCAATGTACCAATATTGCGATTCAGGCATGGATTTTCCTTATCACTGTTACATGGTTGTGGATATACTTTCTCAAAATGAATTTACAGTATTACCTAATATCCGATCATGCCAATCATATAGACCTCCCATCCTCCGGCAGTTCGGTCCTTACCTTGACCTGCGAATAATCGATCCCCTATCCTCGGATAAATGCATGACTTAAAAAATATATATAAATATTTTATTTTGTTATTTATTTACTCTTTAGTTTACTTTAAAAAAATATATATATAGATATAGATATACACACGCACACACACTTACAAACACACATCCATTTGGTCGTTGTTTAGTATTTGTATTTTCATTCTGTTGTTGGTTTTCATTCATATGATATCTCGAATATTTACGCCATTATTGTTTTATAACAAGGAAGTAAATTCATGGTCTTCCTTTTTTTCTATTTTGGTATTTGTATTTCAATACATCATGTCCTACAGATACCATCCATCGGTATAATTTTTTTTTTTTTTCAAGTAGTGTTATTAGTGCTGATCCAGGGATCGTTACACCGCAAAAAACAAACAAAAATAAACAAGTGGGGAGGCATCAAACCTGGTATCTGCCCGATAAAAGCTGACTTCTCGTTGGAGAGCAAATCGGCTGCACGTAATAGTTCTCCAATTTTACGCCCTCTCCCGCCAGCTGGTCTAGAGCGGGCGTCTCGATCACCGACCCGTGCTTCCTGCCGTGGTACCCGACATCGTTAAAGCCGTAGTCGTCGGCGAGAATGAACACGACATTGGGCGGTGGTGATGACGATGGAGGCCGGTCACCGCGATCATTTGTTTTTGAGCTATTCCCGGCACCGTACGTCCCCCCGAGCAGGCCGAGCCAGCAGACTACCAGAAGAGTGTTCAGCGGATGCAACATAGTGATGCTGAATGGCGCGACAATGAGGCAGTGTAGATGACGACTTTGAAGAGACTAACACTCAGATCGTGTGGAGTAGTCGTAGTCGTAAGCTCACCTATCGATGCCCTTCTCTTAAGGCGACTGCAGACGACACGATCCGATCGCGACCCTGCGACTGGCTGGATCACAGGACGTACCTGGCAATGGGATTTGTGAGAGTCGATAAATAACGTCAAATGTCCAGGCATCGGCCCTCTTACGACTGCAGAATCGTGGTAAACTTGTCGTGTCGGTTGAACACAGCACGTGTAATGGGTAGATCTGGCCGTCAGTAACACATTTGTGTACACACTGCCTCGGGTAAATACCCCTGAATGAAGCGGCTAAGCCAGCGTCAAATGACCGGCCCTGATCGATGTAAACACGTATCTATATGTAGACACAACGACAGACTTCGATCAAGACAGCTCTGTTCCACACACACGTGGAAACCAATATTGCAGGATGGCGGATGTTTCTTACGTAGACGTGATAAACATGTTGATCACCTTAGTGTTGTGGCAATAAAAAATCACAGAGAAAATGTATGTATGTATATACACACAGTATGAAAGGCGTATCAATTAATTGCACAAACGTCAGACCGCTAGTACATGGAATATGTATGGGGGCGTATACAGTTGAGCCCAGAAACGGCAGATCTTGTTGATCAATACAACCCCGTGACGTGCAGCGCGGTGCGCCCATTGTTCATGTGCGATCTTCCGGAGCTTCTATTATTAAAGTCAAAGCGGAAAACTTCATTGATATAGGACATGGAGGAAAAAGAGTGGGACAGAAATAACAGCGTTACCGTTCATGCTCAGCCTCCATTATACCTCATTGATGCAGGGATGTGTTAGGAAGGAGAAACAACTCGAGCATAATGGAAGCATTCTGTATGGATTCTAAAGCAATGCTAATCAATATCCAAAGCATATTCTCTACATTTTCTCTGCATTTTTGCACAAATCCTACACACAAACTCCGTAGAGCGGAGCTTTGTTCTACGAACAGGAGTTAAAGTAGATATTGAGGTTTTTTTTTTTAATTGGGTATCGTTGACAAGCGACATGTGCGCGATATACTAAAGGTATTGTGATGTTCGAATTATCTCGACACAGAAACCTTACTTATTTATTATCCACAGCCTTATTGAAAACATATCTAATAACATTTCTACTTGGTCTGAATTGCATCCCAATATTGTCACCCCTAAACTTTAAAATGTTCAAATTTCAACTTGATTCAAGCTGTATCATAAAAAAGAAATAAAAAGTGTATTTCAAACACGTGCCTCCAGGCCTACATATATGTAAATTTCACAGTCGAATGTACACGTCGTGACATGTTGTGATTGACGATTCTTCCAGGAATATTACCGTGCCTTATTTTTATCATTTATGTTATCTCTCTGATTTGACGGGGAAATCGGAATAAATATAGAATGCTGCGAAATGGATGTGGCTTCCACCGATACCCATGAAATTTGAACAAATAACACAGTGCGTAATCTTCAGGAGTGAAGCAGAATTTTACTGGAAGAACCAAATGAATCGATGTCGATCTACTTTGACCCTTGTGTGCGAAACAATATGATGCTCAATGCGCCTTGCACCAGGATGTTAAGGGCAGCTCGAAATGTACGTTGGAAACAACACATGACAAACAAAGAACTTTATTAATAAATATTATTTTTCAGATACTTTCAATTTTGAAAAAAAAATACTATAACTTCTCCACACTTTATCTTTTCTCATTTCTTTCTTCTGATTTTCTCTGTACCGATACTTTGTGACGAGTTCACAACTCTCAATTACCCCTCCCCCCCTCCCCTCTTCTCCTACTTCCATTTCATCCCATTTATTTTCGGTTTAAAACAACAAAAACTGCAGTTAGAAATATTCTTGTGTAAGTGTTATCAAGTACGAAAATCATCTCTCCTCTTTCCCTTTTCCTTTCTTTCATTTCTTCACCCCTAAGTGGGTGAATTATCCGAAAGAATACAACCCCATGGTGTTACCGAAACTTTTACTATTTTCTAAATAGCATTTATTAGTCCTCGCTTCAACAATCTTCTTTCGTCCACAGCCACGTTGCTTATAAGTTTTCAATTATTGTAATTTACCATCAATGGTAACTACCATGGCATCAGGCATCAGGTGCAACACTGAGAGGTCATTAGCTGTTGCCATGGTAGTTACCATTGATGGTAAGTTACAGTTATTGAAAAGTTACATGCATCATGGGCCTGCTCTTCTTTTCTCCTCTCGTATAACATTCCAAATTTTTCAGACCCCTGTCGCATAAAACTTTGCAATCATGGCATCTGCTATGGAAACCTTGAATTCGACTGGCTGTTAAGCTGTGTTACCATGGTAGTAACCATTGATGGCAGAGTTACCATAAATGTTTTTTTTTTATGCAACGGGACTCTGTTCTCCTTCACCTTGCCCATTCCACCTTTTCCTCTTCTTCCATGTCACATCATTAATCATCCAGTGTTGATATAATAGGTAGGTTTGGTGATTGATTTTGTACCGGTCGTCAATCGTTTATTCCAGTTTAATATCAGTTAGACATATGAGTGTAAGATCAGCGCATCTCAAATGATGACACATCCTCGATATAATCATGATAATAGAAAAAAATAATCAGCACATCTTTAAACGAACAGTTCACCCTGAAATCAAGTTGGTTTCAATAAAAGGGAACACATGAAAGACTGTATAAGTGAAGGGGTTTGATGGAAATCCGTCAAAGGATTAGAAAGCTAGGATCTTTTAAAGTTTTTATTATGTGATGTCTCGTGCGAGGTGCTCTTCCATATGTTGTGTAATGTTTTTTTGTCTCGAAAATGTGCATTTTCGCAAAAAGATTTGTATCCTTTTACCTTTGCATTTGATACATCATTAGAAATACGCATTCCGTTGTCCAAAACAGAAAAAGAGCAATGTATGGAAACATTCTGTACAAAACTTATCTTTTGACGGATTTTCAAAGCCTTACTTATACGTTTCTTTCATGCTTCCGCCTTTATTGAAACCTACCTTATTGAAACCTAATCTTCAGGGTGAACCAGGGGCGAATCCAGGCGCAGGGCCGAAGGGGCCGCCCCCCCTTTTTATCCCTTTTTCAGGCTTGAAAACAGCAACAGCGGTTGATCGGGGCCCTTCACACTCGAGTACAGATTCAGTGCCGTCACCAGCTTTTTTCAAGGGGGGTGCGTTTGGGGGAAAAAGACACAAAGATTACCAATTCTGATGTCAGGCAGTGCTCGCCCATCTAATAGACCTATAGCCCCCCCCCCAAAAAAAAAAAAAATAAAAAAAATAAATAAATAAAAAGAAAAAGTAAAAAAAAAGAGGTCCCATTCTAAAAAGAATAAAAAAAAATTGTGGTCTGGAGGGTGGTGCGTTCTCACCCTCTGCACTCTCCCTGGTGACGGCCATGGATAGTATTTCGCCTAGATCTTTTTCAAAAGAGCCCTCAAGTATCCCTACCCCCCCCTCCGGTTTTGTTTTACTTTTGTTTTTTTTATTTTATTTTTTTATTTTTTTTTTTTTGGTTCTGAAGGGGGGTGCGTTCGCACCCTCCGCAGAGATTGTCAAAATCATGGCGACATTTCTCAACAGGTAGGGGAGCTGAACTCCGCCCCCTTTTCACAAATCCTGGATCCGCCCCTAAACTATCTATTTAATGATACAGTGTAGTGTAAGAAAGAGTGCCATTAAGTATCTGCATGTTTTTCTTATGACACAATGAACTATCATCATAATGACACAATGTAATATCATGTAATACAATGTAATATCAGCACATTCTTTGTGATAACAGCAATGTTAGCACATCGCATATGATAAAGTGTAATATCAGCATATACTATTGTGTACAATGCAATGCAAACACATGACATACATTAAAGTTATAGAATGTTATAATGTTATAGAATATAGTATCATATCAGCACATCCTATAGGATTCAGTGTCATATAATTTTTTTTTTGCTAAATAATACAGCGTAGTTTCAGCATATTAGATATAACACATTGAAGTATTGGCACATCCTAAATAAGAATGAAAAAGAAATTCCACAATGAAACAGTACAGTGACACATCGCCCCGTCCTATATGACAAAGTGCATTATATTTCACATAACAAGAAAGCTGCTATAGGATTGGTCAAGAGTTCATCACGTGATAAAGCTTAGTTTTGCCCATCTGATCACCTGAGAAGAGAAGTTCGTTACACTCTGGGTGATAGTACTTTTTGGTTTCGCTGATCTCTTCACTCCTCACAGTTCTAACGCGTGATCAATATTTTGAGTACGCGCGAAATAAAAGTGCGTCATACTCGGGCTATCAATTGACTTACTAATGCGTCGTAACGCGCGTCCTATACGCATGTTCTCCATGGCAGCGGCTCAGGGTTAGGTAGAGAAGTAAACGTTACTTTTGTACGTCAAATTGTCATTTTTTGTATAGATAGTTGGTATCAGATATGGAATATAAAGCAAATAGTCAACTTTTGTTTTCAGGCAATGAGTCGAACTATCACTTCCTCGGCGATCTGAATGTATACGCTATCTTTCCTCAGCTGCGCTTCGGAAAGATAGCTACATCCAGATCGCCTGGGAAGTGATAGTTCGTCCCATCACCGATCACCTTCACCAACGTTGATTATTTGTTACTATCATCATATACCCTAGAGTGTAGTATCAGTAACAAATGTATGATGTAAACGGAATGATACCAATATGATATAATACAAATATATCCATAGTCAATCGACCCCAGTGAAAAGAAGTAACGCTGAATTGATATCAAAGCAAGTTAATGTTTGACGGAAAAAAAACACATTTCAACTCAAGTCAAATATATCAATTACGGTCAGTTCCTTATTAGATTTCCACCTCTTTTAAAAATTGCTCGCTCATTATACCGTATAAAGAAGTGGAAAAGGCAATATTTTACAATTATATGGTTAATAGATTTATATTTCAGCAACGCAATCTGCTTCACCTTCTTTTATCTCGATTTCGATCTCAGTTTGTTTCGTTATAAGCAGGTCCCACTCAAATCAACTATCAAGACTGTCATATGATACACAAGAAATACCGACATCGTAACTTGATTATGGTAATGAGTTGCAATTAAGATCAGGATACTTTAACTAAATCCTAACACGACTTTGCCTGAAAAGTCGACATATCGATTTTTAGCACTTGCCTCATATTGAGCTTAGTAGTTTTATGCAGTGTTTTTTGGTTAGATGACGGAACATATTATTTCAGAAATAGTCATTTTAGAATGACATCAAGTGTTGACCTCTCCCCTATTTTTGAATAATTTTGCTGAGATTTGATTGTCTCAAATACTCATTTTCTCTCGTTTTCAAAATATGTCACATAACGTTAAATGAATCGTTGTCTCTGATCTCTCTTCTATTATTACACGCCATCTTACTGTTTGATTGTGCGACTATCCGAGTTGGAATATGATATAGATAGCAATGTGCATTGATTTAACTTCTGGAATTGCTATTATTGATGTTTTTTTTTTTTTTTTTTACTAAACACAACAAGAAAAACAAGTACCCCCTAAGCAAAATAGCATAAATTTTTATTGAAAAAGTTTAGAGCAGAATAATTTGGCAGGATTGTTTCTTACCTCATTGACTAACTTCCGTGTGAAAATCATATTAATCCACTCAGTCATGCAAAATTGTCACTTTTCAAAAATCGCAAGGGTGATTGTTTATGACGTTTTAACAGTACATTTTGGCATTTCTTGTGCAATTTTTAAAGTCAGATATGGCACGAAAATGACTTCTTATGTTCAAATAATAGGTCATGTTACATCTTTGTCAAAATATCTAGAGTTTAATTTTTTTTCACAAAAATAAAGGGTTTTTAAAAGTTTCAAATTAAAAAGGGATGGGTATTTTTTCAAACGGTGCTCACTCAACCAGAACAATGGATTAAGTGTCGGGATAGATTTTAGTACATCGAGAGATGGATGATAAACAATGAAAGGACACAAATTATGCAAAAGAAATGGAATTCATTAAAAATGTATATGACAGAATCTCAAAATTACCCTTGTGACTTTTGAAAAGTGACAATTTTGCCTTTAATGTGTGCTCACTCATGCATGACTTGGTGGATTACTGCGAGTTTCACACGGAAGTTAGTAAATAAGTTAAAAAAATTCTTGGCAAATTATATTGCTCCAAATCTTTTTGATCAAAAGTAATACTATTCTGCTTGGGGGGGGGGGGGGGGGCTTCCTTTTTTTTGTTGTGTGTAGTGTATGAGAGACTTGAAAGCACACTGCAAAAATCATGTTCTTCACAAATAATGAAGTAATATGTTTATTACAATTGTATGACTATCGCGTATAACCGAGTTTAAAAAGGGACACGAAGTTCACTACTCTGTATGATTATGCTAATATATACACGAACGAAACAGTTGAGCGCCTAAAAAATATGCATCTATTCATAGCTCAGAAAGTTATATCATAGTTATACATATATCAACATCCTAGTAGACATATATGAAAAACCTAGTAAGGCATAAACGAACACCGTGGTATACATATGTACACCCTAGCAGGGATATATCAACACATTGGTAGACATACATTAACACCCTGTTAAACATATGATAACACCCAGCACCCAAGACGGTATGTATAAGCATATCAATGTTTACCGATGAGCACAGTCTCGAGGGCATATCTCAACACTTTGGTAGGCATATCTTATTGAGCAAATATGAACACTCGAGTGGTGGCATATGCGAATATATAGGCAAAGATCAACACCGGAGTTCAACACCGAAGTAGGCATGTATATACACCTTTTAGTTGACATCGATGTACACCTTGTAATAGGCATATATCAACACCGGAGACCAATACCGTAGTAGGCATTTCTATACACCTTTTAGTTGACCTACACCTTGTAATAGGCATAAATCAACATCCTAAGTGCCTTGGATGAGCACCCAATCCCTATTGAAGCCAATGTTCCCATGCAAAATGCCGCCGTTGTGATCCTCAACGACAAAGGTCGGCCAGCTTGCGTCCTGCTCACGCCGGCTAGTATCCATATGGTATATGTGCTGCTTGTCATCCACCGTATAATAAACCGTGGAATTAAACACCTGCCAGATGCGGACATGTAACGTGCTCTCGCTGAACAGTTCCTTCACTTCCAGGGTCGCGAGGTCGGCGTACTTAACTGATTTGAAAGACCTGTCGAGGGGTCTTTCATGCCAAAACATTCGGTATCCTGGACGTAAAGAAAGGGACATGACATCAAGATCAACGTCTATAAAAGTGATAATATACCGTGCGTCTAAAAAAAAACAACAACACATTTTTTTGGAAACAGAGGTGTGTGTGTGTACATAAATGTGTTTCTAACGAAATATCAAATCCTTATCTAAAATGCCTACATATCCTTTTGAGGAAATCGACATTATCAAAAGAATTAGGACAAAATCAAAACTTCAAACAATCGTAACTGTTTTTTTTTATCCTTTGACGGATTTCCATGAAACCTTCACTTATATTTTTCTTTCATGATGTTGCTTTTATTCAAACCAAATGAATTTGAGGGTGAACTATCTTTTTTAAAGAGATATTACGGAGGGCGGAGCGAGGGGGGGGGGGGTAGACAGAGCAGAATGGAGAGAAATAATTTTTGAGATGTTACAGAGGGAGAGTGAGAGAGAAAGAGATCTAAATAGAGAGGGAGAACTTGAGAGAGGGAGAGTTTCGTAATCATATCTATGTATTTATCAAGAATATCATAAAGAATTACAGAATATACAAAGATGATCAACTAACCTTTTACATCAAAGTAATAACCTTCTTTCATCATATGTTTCCCGGGAACTCTTATTTGCAGCAGTGTGCCTTCGACTGTATCATATCGGTACCAATAAACTAACGTACATATGTAGAGGTATCTTGAAAGAGTATCACGGACAAAAAAAAACAAGACCAAAAAAGCGAAAAGGTCAAAGAAAGAGAAGACGAAATACTAAGTGTTTAATACATTGTGACATTTTTCAAAAATGGCTCGAGATAAATTATAACTGAAATCAAGTTGAATTTGACGTCTTCTAAAGTAAAGGGATATTATTTTTTTTACAAGCGGGTTTCATATCATTTCATTAATGATTATTTTTGTAATATCCTTGGAATATTGAATGAGATTTCCTTTTTAAGGACAAATTTGGACTTAAAAAAATATGTGCTTGGATGATTCATTCAGAACACAACAATGACCATTGTGTATCACACCTGTCACTCCACTAGCAACTGCCATCACAGTGTCATTAATAATGCATAATGCTTCAGGCAGAAAATAAGTTGGGCGTTGGCATGCGTGATGCACAGTGACCATTGTTGTGTTCTGAATCAATTATGTGAAACACACAAAATTTTACAAGATCATAACTTTCTTTTCCTTTGACGAATTTTCATGAAACCTTCACTTATGTTTCATTCATATTTCTGCTTTTATTGAAACCAACTGAATTTCAGGGTCGACTGTCCCTTCAAGATGTGCTTCACAAAACGATGTTTTGCTGCCATATCAGAACCTTTAATACTAATCAAAGAGAAACGCGATCCCGACCCTACCAGAGCCGTTCACATTAATCATGAGGATAACATCCCTGTTCTACTGCAGTCGTTCACATTTATCATGAGCGATCGGATTCCTGCTCTAGTGGATTTGCTCACATTATTCATGTGGATAACATCCCCGCTCTACTAGAGCCGTTCACATTAATCATTATGGATGAGAAACTTGCTCTTCGGGACTTGTTCACATTACCTTTTCCGTAGGTCGAAATATAGCCTCACATACGTATGGAGTCGATTAATCACATAGTCCTCGCATGAGACTATGCTCTGATCGGACCCGTCCATCGCGGCCCGTACGATGCAGAGATTGCTGTCTTGCCAGTAGATATGACGCCCCCAGGGATCGATAGCCAATGACGTCACGCCGTCTGCATATTTACGTGTAATTTACATTTCACAGAAACGAGAGGTATAAGGCGTAAGAGAATAAGAGAGAAAGAGAGATAAAAGGGAGAGAGGGAAAGAGATGGAGGGAGGTAGGGAGAGTTAATCACAAGAAACGTAATTGATGAACTGTCACAAAAACTGTCCCTAAAAATATTTACATCACTTTAATTTATAATGTGTAAATTTCAGCTTGATGCGAGTCGAAACCCATTTGTAATAATTTTGCAAAAGTGTCCTTTTTCGCTAGCTCCTAGTAGACGCAGTCTATATACACAAACTGAACACATATCACATGTAAAGTCACCCGTATCACTGCAATCGCGTGCTCGTTAATACCGAAGTTGTACGGAGATTCCCGAATGTTACCCGAGCCGGGCCACGCTCCAGGGCACTTCGATATGCGACTTTTGTATTCCACATACTAAGAATTTGCTAGAGGATTGGTCAAGAGTTGATCACGAGATAAAGCGTAGTTTTGCCCATCAGATCACCTGAGAAGAAAAGTTCGTTACACTCTAGGTGATTGTACTTTTTGGTTTCGCCATGGCCCATGGTGACCTCGCTTGACAGCCAATCAAATTCAAGGTTTCCATAGAAATTGCCATTGGTAGCAAAGTTAACATCAATGGTGTATTTTATGCAACAGGGCCCAGGTTGTTCCCGGCTCAGGCCAAGAACCGTTCACACTTCTCACCTATCCCTGCTATGGGCGTGTCCACACTGCCCGTCATCAGGTTCAGTCGGGTCACCTTGACGTTCGGCCTCGCGGACCTATCGCTGGTAATGTACATCGTGCCACTCACAAGGTCGAAGGCAACGTTCACCCGCGTTGGATCTGCGCCAGTCATACCAATAGAACTGAATCCATACCGCGTCTCCTCACAGGTAAACTCCATTGTGACGTCAGAGCTCGTGGACGGCAGATCACACAAGTAGATGTGATCTTTGTCCGGCAGGAGAACGACCGTTCGAAATGCTGCAGGAAGAATTGCCGATATATGTAAAGTAGATATTAATGTATTTCATAGTTTTGTTTGAATGAAACAACACACTTAAACATTCAACGTATTGCTGTGAGCAGATTAATGTATAGTATGTTTGTTTTATTTGCATCCCAAATTGATGACATCTACATGACCTAGGTGGTGTTTTACCAAGCTGTTCGTAAGTTATGAACGACTTTACGAACGACTGGTGATCCCTTCTTGTGCTAAATGCGATATCAAACTTTGTTCATTGAGAATCTGATTTAGCACAAGAAGGGATCACCAGTCGTTCGTAAAGTCGCGTTCGTAGCTTACGAATAGCTTGGTGAAATACCCCCCTAGGTAGAGAGCGGTAGTGTGGATGAAGTGATGTGCTGAAGGACGTGATGGGGCTCGAACCTGGAACCTGGAGATCGTCGATCTCAATACACCAGTTCGTAGTTAGCTCTGGAGCAAGTTTGGTCACTATGACCTTTCCCTTTTTCATTAGGATAAGCAGTTGATTAATATATAATTTCAAAAGGAGATGTTACGTAATGTGCTTACCCGACATAGCAATTTGCGATATTCAACCTCTAATAAAGGAACCATCTCAAAACGGGTGACAAGAATAGTAGGCTACGGTCTGTGAACAATTGGGAAAGCTTCTATTACATTGTTTATTGTAAACTAATTGTTGTCGTTTGGCCTGTTGTCAAATACCCCATGATTGAACACCTTGGTGTTCTTTTATAAATTGGATAACAAGCATATTCTAAAATAACTTATTAATGATGATGCTTATCTCAGTGATTTAAAAACCAACAAGCTGGTTTGGTCACTATGACCTTCATCTGCTCATGCGCAAATTGTAATTACGAACTGGCTTATTCACAACTACTATACGACACAACTACTAAAGTGGTCTATGAGTAATGTGTCATCCATTTCTGGCAAAATGACGGAAGTCAAGTTGAACATACCTCTATGAATAGCTCAGGATCCCGTTCCATAAAACTTATTATATCCCTCATTAATATATTGCAGTTCGTAGATTGGTTGAAAGGGTGTCACATGACCACAAGTAGATGAACTATTTGGAGGAGGAGAGCTCAGAGGGAAGAAAAGTACTATTTCGTGACGTCATGTCAAAAATACTCCTTTTCCCCCTTTTCTTTTCCCCTCTGAACTCTCGATATCCGGGCTGTCAGTGATCGATACAATTTTTCATCGATTCATCCCAGGTGAATGCGCGACACGCAGAATCTACGCGATACATTTCTTTCCAGCTGCTTTTTGGCGTTTTAGCGGAAAATCATTGGGCGCGCTGCAGGAACTCCCGCAGTGTTGCAGCTGAGGTGCAACTTGAATTTCCGTTGGTTTGCTCAAGCCGCAGGAAATAACAAAACATCTGAACTGGGCTCCTGCGTTCGGAGCTTAGAGCATAGACACTATTACAAGGTCCCTGGTAAGGATTGAATTAATGAACAAAGAATATATCAATGAAGGATATAAAACAAATATTTCATGATCTTTAGTCGGGATCTTTGTGGAATCTATTGGTCCCCTCGGTAAAGTGAAGTGCGTACGGTACCTCCACTTAACCTCGGTGCAAATAGATTCCACAAGATCCCTCATGGTCATGAAATATTTGTATACTATAAAAGGTAACTCTGCCATCAATGATAACTACCACGGTAACATATGTTGACAGCTAATCAATTCATGGTTTCCATAGATGTTGCCATTGAAATCATGGTTTCCGTCAATGGTAAGTTTTATGCAATAGGGCCCTTAAATGTCCAGTGTTCAGGCTATGAGGCAGACAAAATGAAATCATGCCTAAAATGGTGGTGAAATTACATTTTATGATGATTACGTGATTTTGTTTCCATTAACGTGCGTTCTTCACTATTCAAAGAAACTAGTATGTAAAGCCCGCTCAACAAGTAATATGGGCCCTGTTGAATAAAACTTGCCATTGATTGTAACTTTGCTATCAATGACAACTTCTATGGAAACCTTGAATTTGAGTGGCTGTTGAACGATGTTACCATGGTAGTTACGATTGATGACAGAGTTACCATTTACGGTTAGTTTTATGCAATGGGGTCATGGACTATAATTATGCTGGGCAGGTATTTTTTCTGTACAGGTAACTTTATTACAGCTTTTAATGAGAAACATTATTCAAGACACGTACCTCATTAGCATACTCGGTAAATCAAACATTATACTTCCCCCAAAATAAAGGCCACCGCAGTCGACACGATACGATCAGTCGTTATGTTCGTGGAACTCTGTGATTGGTTGAATCGCAGAACCCGTTCACGAGTTTGATTCAAGCAGGTGACATTATGGTTCTAATCGTAGGCTTTTACGGCCGCAAAGTCGTGGTCAAATCGTGTACCCGCGGTGGCCTGAAAAGTTGCCTCCAATCTTCGGCATGTAATAAATCAAGGCCCCCGCAGACGACACGATCCGATCAGTCGTGCGACTCTGTGATTGGTTGAATCGCAAGACCCGGTCACGAGATTGATACAATCAGGTGACATCACGGTTCCAGTTGTAGGCCCTTGCGACTGCAGAATCGTGGCCTAATCGTGGCCTAATCGTGGCCTAATCGTGGCCACGATCGAGTCTTACCTAATCTTCGGCATACTCGGAGCTCTATGCTTTGGCTGGGTGGAAAGAGGGAGAGGATGTGACGTGGCTGCGTGGTTGCCGCGTAGGCGAAGCTGGCGTAGGTCTGATCAGGATCAGAGTCAAAGACGCAAAGCATTGTGGGACAAGTCGACGAGCAGCATACTCCTGGAGAGGCAAGACGGTTGTCATAGTAACTCTAGATAGGTGTTTATACAAAGGCTACATTATCATAGTTATCGAAGTTTGATTATTCCACCTTCCACATTTACATCAAAACGTACTTTTCATTCGCACAAGCTGATAAATTGGTTATTACAAACCTCATGATTAAATTGAATCAATTACAATCACAACAATGTGAAGAAGATGAGCAGTGAGTTTCTTAGGATATAGATATAACACGCAAAATGAAAATGGAAGATGTGATGAGCCTAAATAAAAAAAAAACAGAGGTTGTAAAAGATTAGGCTCCTGTATAGGGTAATGTTAAACACACACACACACACACACACACACACACACACACACACACACAGACACACACACAAACACACACACATATGTATATGTTAAGAATACATAGAGTTTTACAGATTTCATATTAGTAAACATAAGCTAACTGTAAAAGTACCTATAATGTCAAAAAAGTAATGTGCAGGAGAAATTCTTTTGTTAGGAATGTGGCCAAGAGAGGATGGAGAAAAAGAAAGAACAGAAGAAGAGGAAAGAAAACAAAAAGGAGAATATGAGAAAGAAAAAGAAAGGTACGTACACATTGAACCAGTTTGCCGCATGGCATTTGAAACCTGCGATTTACCGCCGCTACAAAACAATTAGGAACGGGCTACTCGCAGCAATGTGTACATGACCAGACGGTTAAGCTTCACCACAAAGAGGGAAGGAACACACAGAACGACGCAAAATAGAATTGTTAGTACGGAAAACCCACTCAACGTGAACGCACCGTTATCGATGTATGGATATAATACTATCGAAATTACCTCATCGCACGTACTCCACAAGAGCTATCGAGGCAGTTTATATTTGTAAACTATCACTCAGTTTGTATTTGTAACCTGTTACCCAGTTGATATTTCTAAAATATTACCTATTTATTTATTTATTTATTTATTTACTTATTTATTTATTCATTCAGTTCTATTTAAACGGGCTAGCCCTTTTAGTTAAAACACTGGTCTATCAAGGGGCCCTGTACAATAAAATCACATTACATATAAACAAATCAAATACAATAACGAGTTATCATAATATATAGAAACAAGATAAATACAATAACAAAATAGTCATTGTATATATAAACAAGTTAAATACAATGATAAAATACTAAAATCAGACCGTATGATAGAGGAGCAAAATCAATATCTCATATCGATGATGTCTGACGTGTAAACAGAATTCTGTAATTGTAGTATATTGGATATATAAATGTGTTGCATTAAGAGTAATCAAAAGACAAAAGTTTGCACTGGTTTTTTTTAATAAGGAGAGAGAAGTCATCGCGCGTATGTGTGGCAACAAATCATTCCATAAATTCGAACCCACATAATGAAGGGATTTCTTGTAGTGTTCTGTATGTGGTCTATTAATTTTGAGAGGGAAAGAAATAGCATATCTAGTTTGAAAGTTAATTTCATGAAAAGTAACTACGTTGTTTAGATACTCGGGTACCAAACCATTCATTATTTTAAACATAATAACATAATACTGGTATTGCCGTCTTTGTGTATTTGATTGTCAATTCAGCTTGGAGAGAAGCTCTTTATTGGGAGTCAAAAAATCCGCATCTAATAAAAGTCGAGCGTATCGGTTTTGCATTTTTTTGTATTATATACATATTGCATTGTGTACTTTTGCCCCAAATAACAATACCATAATCAACATGCGGCAAGATCAATCCATTGTATAACATCACTGAAATATTGTGGGGAAGATTCGATTTGATGTGCCTAATATATCCAATTATCCTCGATACTTTACTGAAAACTTTGTCAATATGCTTATTCCAATTAAAACACTCATCTAATATAAGGCCTAGGTATCTAAACTCATGTACCTGTTCAATGGCTTCACTTTTGTATTTAACAACTAAGGCAGCGTCTTGCACTTTTCTTTTTGTACCAATCAACATACTTTTACATTTCGACAAATTCAGTTCTAAGTTCTTAGATTCTATCCATTTACATATTTTCTTAAATTCTTTTCATAATATTTTTGAGACAACATTCACGTCTCTGGCTTTACAAAATAATACAGCATCATCTGCATACAAGCATAATTTAGTTTCATGTATATAAGACACATTGCACATATCACTGATAAAAATACAAAATAGAAGAGGGCCGAGGATCGATCCCTGTGGTATACCCTGCTGAATAGGACGAAAGTCTGAAATAATGCCCTGAAAAGATACACAATGCCACATCTTGACAGTTTATTAAGTAAAATATTACGCGAAACAGAGTCAAAGGCTCTTGATAAAAACAAGCCACCCGTGGCATACCATTCATCAATATTTTCCGAAATGTATTCATTTAAATCTACTAATGCAGTTGTAGTTGAATGTAATGGCCGGAAACCTGATTGACAATTGCTCAGTAGCTTATTCCAAACGAAGTAATCATAAAGTTGTACATGAATAGCCTTTTCAAATATTTTCATTAGGTGGCTTAAAACTGAAATGGGTCTATAATTACCAATTTCATATTTCTTCCCACTTTTTAATATTGGGGTCACATTAGCCTTTTTCCAGTCAGCTGGAAGATTGTTGAATGGAGGGATAGATTGAATAAAAATGACAATGGTTTTAAAATGAATGGTTCTGCGGTTTTTAACAAATACGGGTGTAAATCATCGAGGCCACTTGATATATGGCTGTCGAGTTTTAATAGTTCTTTCTTAACATAATCTTCTGTAATGTCCTCAAATGTAAAAGACGTGTCGCTAAAAGGGGCCAGGTTTACTGAACCGGGTTTACTGAACCATGCCACTCCATCACCACTCGCCGAGTGAAGAAACAAATTGAATTTGATATCAAACAAATGAGTATGTCATGTCCCTTCATCACATTGCTTTGTCATCATGAGCTGAAAAATATTTAGGTGTCATTTTGTCCCCGAAAATCTTCATATTTTGCACAAATTAAAAATAAAAACTTGACAAGACAATTCATATTAACTAGTTTCTTCTCAACACAAACATTTCAGATAACACTTTTTTTTTTCCAGTGGTGACACATCATGATAGAAAATGTAATATAAATCGGATGAGTGAATGAGTTATTATTATTGTTATTATTGTTATCATTATTATTAATAATAACAATATTATTATTATTGTTATTCATGTCATCTTTATTTAGGAATAAAACCTAATGCAGGGTAGGCCCATCTAATATAAGCATGACAAGGATGCCCTGCACTCAAACATACTTATAAGACAAACTAACCAAATACTAACTACTAACTTTTTTAAACATTTGTTGAGGTTATTTACTTAATTCGCATTGCTTGATATTCCTCCCAAAAGTGTAAATCCTTGGTTTTATCAAATGTATCCTTAAAATAATCTCGTTGACGTGCTAAACGTATATACTCTTCAGTAATCCATGGTGCTCCAACAGACTTTTCCTGACAGATATATAAGGTGCATATTTATCACATAATTGTAAAAAGGTTTGTTGAAAATACTTCCACAAAGATTCAACATCAGGATTCTTATAAATATATTCCCATGATAAACGTTTACCTTCTCTTACAAATTCATCGGCGCAAAACTTACGAAATGACATACATTGACTAACAATAGGTTTCTTATAAACAGAGGACTCTTTTAAATTGATATACACAAGAGAATGATCACTTATTCCGAGAGAAATCACGCCCTTTCGGGTACAATGTTTTGCCTTGGGCAATGAGATCAAATCAATACAAGTACTGCTATTGGGTGTATTTCTAGTCGGGCAGTGAATTACCTGATCTAACTGAAACATTGCACACAAATCAAGAACATTCTGTCTCAAACTGCCGAAGCAGTATCAGATTATTTCCCAATCCGTGATCATTTACTCCCACTGTATCCTTTATGTAATTGGGCAGATTCTCAAAATGTTCAGAAATATCATTATACTGTCGAGCATGAGCAAGATATATGAACCCATTTGCTACATGTAATACAGAGCAGGGCCTTCTCATTATTTTTGACACTCTTGTTACATGAAACAAATAGGAATGGTACCATTTCATAAAACAAAAGAGAGAGGATGCCTTAACAGATAGCACTACTTAAAATGTAAGCAAAACAAGAACAAAGAAACAAAAAAATTATTACAAACAATCATATGAAATTAGCAAAAACAAACTGATATGAACCGGTAGTCTTGTAGAGTGAAGAAAAAAAAAACAGCCATACAATAAATTACAAAGAAATACTCCTGTAATTTACTCATGGTGGAGACATAACATCTGGAAGAAAAATAAGTGATGTAGACAAGTACAGATTGAAAAATTTGTGTTGAATTGCTCAATAACATTTAAAATGAAGTTCATTCCAAAGAGTAACTCAAGCTAAACGATTGAAGTAAGTCTGCAATAAACTAATAGATAATTGTATACTTCGGTGGGCATTACATTTAATCTAACCTGCAGGGTTCTTTATACTGATTGTATAATGACACAATGAAAATCTGTGCGTGTAAACGACGTTTACCACGTGAGTACTTTACAATATGAGTACAATGGTTTCCAATGCGTCATGCTGACAATGGTCTCTCCTGGCAACCGCTATCAGCAGACATTTAGGAATGAAATATAAGTAGGCCTACTAATCGATGGCATCTGATGGCGTCTTATCTTGACAATGATCTTCGTTGGTATCCGCTGTCAGCATATACCATTAAATTCAAAGTGAGTACTCAGTGATGACATCTGATGACAATGATCTCCGTTGGTTTAAAAATGTATACTTTATATTTGTAAACTATTGTAACCTATTATAAGTATTATTGTCATTATTACAATTATTATTATTATTATTATTATTATTATTATTATTATTATTTGAGAGCCATCATAGGAGTTCTTCAGCAGAGGGATGAGTGAGAGAGTGAGGTATTATAATCATCATTATCATTGTTATCATTATTATTAATAAAAACAATATCATTATTATTAATGTTATTCATGTCATCTTTATTTAGGAATAAAACAAAATGCAGGGTAGGCCCATCTAGTTATAAGCATGACAAGGGTACCCTGCAATTTAACATACTAATAAGACATACTAACCTAATAATAAACTAGTCAATATTTGTAAATATTACATAGTTCACATTTCTAAACTTACCTACATTCCATTTTTAAACTATTACCTAGTTTATATTTGTAAATTATTACCTTATTTTATACCGTGTTACATAAAACATTTCTAAAATAGAACCAATCGTTACGCAAATTGTATTTGTCCTTAACTGTTTATGTGCGATGTATAGTTTGAGGCCAGAAGTTTACAAACACCCAGGGAATTCAAAGAAAAGTTGACTCTTGCCAAACATCATACAATTTACTGTATGTTAAAGAATATTTGTGCTATCATTACGATTTTGATATCAAACAAATGAGTATGTCATGCCCCTTCATCACATTGCTTTGTCAATATGAGCTGAAAAATATTTAGGTGTCATTTTGTTCCCGAAAATCTTTATATTTTACACAAATTAAAAATAAAAACTTGACAACACATTTCATATTTGTGCTAGTATCTTTTCAACACAAACATTTCAGATAACACTTTCTTTTCCAGTGGTGACACATCATGATAGAAAATGTAATATAAATCAGAGATTTGACATTAATATATTTCTATGAAACGATGTTTGAAAATATAATAACAAACAATAGAATACATTTGGCATGAACATTACTTGTTTTTCTTCAAAGAAAATTCCATCTGAAATATAATTCAATCAAAAACGGCATTCCAATCATCTAAAAGAACGTAATACGCTCGTTCATTTGATTACTGAATTCGTCATGGCCGTATTTATATTTCTGAAGATATGGTAAATCTTACGATTTTTGGCATATAAATTTTTACTGAATTCGATGTATGTATGTAAACTTTTGGCATCAACTGTATGTATGTTTTCTCCATGCAGTAATGGACACAAATCCATTTGGAAATAAGTTTGTTTGGCACATAAGGGATTAATGATGATTAGACCATTCTCTACACATGCGTAATCTTACCTGAGATAAGTCCCGTGACAGCTAGCACAGTGAGCACGGTGTACGAGGGACACTATGTAAAAAAACATAAGACAAGCAAGCGAAATACGTCACCACGCTCCAGTATGACAATGCTTGCTGTTATCATGATCACATATTCGATATTATTTTCTTGATATCGCAAAATCAAACTTCTGATTTAACAAGATCGAATTCTCGATATCACGAACGAAATTTGTGATATCAAAAATTGGGTTCATGTGCCAAACCAAGTTGAATCCGTGATATCACGAAAATGATTTGTGGAATCTGAATTTGAATTTGTGACAACAGAATGAGAAGAATTGAGAAATAGATTTAACTAGTAAATCGGCTTGCCGTATGCCCATATAGTAGAACATTCTATTCACACCGAGGGATACGAAAAATCATAGAAAAGAATAGAAAAGAAATACAACTGTTCAATTCCAACTATTCCAATCTTCACTTTTGCTCGTTCGAGATTTGTACAGGACGTTTGTAATAAACATACAAAGTTAAAAGTTTAATCATCTCAAAAGCATCTATTTGCACGATGTAAATGTAGCTCCGAATTTGAAATATAATTTTTGCATAAGTTATACTACGCATGACAAAGTGACTTGTCTTTGAAGATGCTCACAAAGGTAAATGCTAAATCTTAAAAAAGGGCTCTATGAAGGCTAAACGATTTTGGTTCATTTATCATTTTAAACAATAGAAGCTTTGAATATGCCTGTAACTAATAAATCAGAAACAGTGCTTAAGGTAAACTAAAATTGTGGTCGTTATGGAGGTGATGGCTAAAACACATTTCACTGTACAGTTGTGATTGAGTGACTGAAAATAAACGTGACAAAAGACCAACAGGGTGAAACTCACGATATTCATAGTTTCAGTTCTCTTGATGTCACTTTCCCCGAGGTATGTTGATCATCGCAAATAACGGGTCCACAACCTGCGCATTAAACGAGTGGAAATGGTGAAAAAGCGGATGATAGAGTTGACTGTGTCCTCTGCCTTAGCCCAACTTCGTGCCGGTGGTAATTGGAAACACTCGCTTAAAAACACACATAACATACCGCGCATACTTTGAATTCAGATTGCAATGAATCCGATGTTTCCTTAGCCTCTTCGATATGCGTCGGGCTTGTGGGCAAACTACTGACGGGGGAGAACGAAGCCCGCGCGCCCTCGCCGGTTTCCTCCACCCTAAATAGAGTTCAAGTTACAGAGTGCCATGAATGAGCGAGTGTTCAACTAGTATTGCAGGTGTTGTGTTTGATAGCGCGCGGTACGTACAACTGAATGTATGAAATTAAAGGGAGAATTCACCCTGAAATTATTTTTGCTTCAATACAATAACAAACATCAAAGAAGCTTATTAGTACAGGTTTAACGAATATCGGTCAAAGGAAAAGAAAGTAATCAGATTTTGAAATTCCAATTTTGTAACGTCATGTGCGAGGTGCACTCCCATATGTTGTGTACCCGAGGTATGTTGATCATCGCGAATAACGAGTCCCCAAACTGCAGAGTAAACAAGTAAAAAATAATTACATAAAAAAAACACTTTTTATGGTTTTGACGACGGAATGATATTTTTTTATACAAGTATGTGTGTAAAAAACGTATTTCCGATGATGAATCAAATGCACAGGTACAAGGATGCATTTTTTTTTCGAGAAAAAAGTTGTACAGAACATATGGGAAAGCACTTCACACGTGAGGTCACAAAATTGAAATTTCAAAATCTAATTTTTTTTTTTCCTTTGATCGATTTTCGTCAAACCTTCACTCACGTTTCTTCTTTAATTGAAACAAAAATAATGTTAGGGTGCACTCCCCCTTTAAGGCCACTACAGACGACCTGTGACTGACTGAACGGTAGGGATTGGTCATTGGAATTGTCCAAGAAGGTGACGTCACATTCCCAGTCGCAGGCCCCGACAACCTCACTATCGTGTATGTCTGAAGTGGTGTTTAATCAGGCAGGGGACTCCTCCTTCATGAGGAGTAACCCCTTCTGATTGGTTGTGCCCTTTCACTTGTCTGACTGTCCGCGCATCTTTCTGACCAATCATTGGCGAGGAATGATTCTGGTCATGCGCAATATAGACCTGCGCAGCAGTCATGGCAGTGATGATGGGGTTGTGCGGCCCGAATGTGCGTGGAAGTATTGTGGTATAGTTGCTCTGTTTCTGTTTTTGACAAAGGAATTACCTTTTTTCCATACAGGTAGGAGTGTCAAACGCACGGTTTCTCAGAGAGAACAAAAAAAAAAATGTAGAGCCTTATTTCGCTTGTCCAGTTCTCTTGGATTGCATCAATACTTTTGTGAGGAAAAGAGATATCAGCGAACTAAAATAAACATTTTTTTCTAGTAAATTATCTCAGCTGCACGCAAATGCACGCAAACTGTATTTATGAAAATACACAGCTTAAGATATAATTTTGATAATGATTGAATCCCACATTTCCGGAAAATCTGGAAAGTGAAGACATTTGTTAATTGCGTAAGTAAAAATATTATCTTATATCTCCGTTTGTGCATCATTCAACAATCATTTAGAAGAAAACCGAGTACAGAATCTTTAGTGGTGTTGCCCGTAACTTTCTTGAAAATTGCAAAAAAATGTGATACAAAACACAGCTTCGAGAGACAAAATAGGGAATGAAAGCTATTTCTTTCAAAGTTGACGGCAGCTAAATGTCGGTGCTGCGCATGGGACATCAAAGCATTGTAGTGATTGTGGAATGCTTTGAAAATTCATTAGCACGCTTTCCATACAGATGTTTGAATGGAATTATGCTCGAGTTGTTTCTCCTTCCTAACACATCCCCGATCGGTCAATGGTCTCCGGTCTCGAAGCTCCAAGAATCGGGACCACCAATCCAAAACACTATCAGTCAACGCCCCGTCCGAAACTTCCTCAAAATCTAGCGATCGCTTCATTCCGCTTAAAGTCAGTTTCCAGTTGTATCATGGGAGATATGTTTCTATAAGCATTTTTTTTTCCATTTTCAGTTTATTTTCCCGTGTTGTTTTACCTTCGGCGCCGTAGAAATAGCAAAGGTCTGCCATGTCTTTGAATAAATGAATAGGCCTGAAAGGTAAACAAGTAAATAAATCAATCTCTGCATGGCTGTGTTGCCCTCGCTGATCTAAAAAGAACCTTTTTAGTTCGGTGGTTGCCCTCTTGGATGTAGAAATGATAAGAATGCAAGGAGTCCATTAGTGGCGAGGTTTCATGTGATATAACGTGAGCGTGATCCTCATGCTTTCTGACATGGCAAGACGGGAATGTTTGTTCACGATGGATGATTAAATGATTACCAGGTACCACCCACATCTTGACAACCGCACGCTCGTGCCCATCAACGCTCATTTAACACGGCAACACGTTTTCACGGAGGTGGATTGCAATGCCATGTTGAAATCTTATGACCCTTCACGTGTTTTCTCGCCTCTCGTGACGGTAAAAATCGCCACGGCGGCATTCATACATTGTTCAGCGAAGGATTTCTATCCTTTTGTCGCGGTGAGGAAATCCCGCGCGTCAAAATGGAAGCGGTAAGCGGCAGATCGCAGGCGGCAGCGGCAAACCGTTTTCGTTTCAATGAACCCCAATCGATACCTAAGATGCCCCCATGCAGGCCCGTCTCGTCAGAATGAAATTATTCATGTCGATCCCCTTTGCCATGACATCGGCATACTGTGATTCACGTAAGCACTGCCATTCAGGACATGCGCATATGCGTGCTCGACTCAATCTTTCTATTTATCTATCTATCCACATATCTATCTATCTACCTGTTTATCCATATGTATATCTATCTATCTATCTATCTATCTATCTATCTGCCTGTCTCTCTGTCTATCTACAGTATCTATCTATCTGTCTATTTATCTGTCTATTTATCTCTCTATTGATCTGTCTATTTATCTGTCTATCTATCTGCCTATCAATATATCTATCTATCTATCTATCTATCTATCTATCTATCTATCTGTCTATTTATCTGCCTATCTATCTGTCTATTTATCTGTCTATTTATCTATCTGTCTATTTATCTAACTACATATCTATCTAACTACATATTTATCTAACTGAACATCTCTGTATCTATCTATCTGTCTATTTATCTGTCTATTTATCTGTCTATTTATCTGTCTTTTTATCTGTCTATTTATCTATCTGTCTATTTATCTAACTACATATCTATCTAACTGCACATCTATTTATCTATCTATCTGTCTATCTATCTATCTATCTATCTATCTATCTATCTATCTATCTACCTATCTATCTAAATATCTATCTATCTATCTATCTATCTATCGATACCTATCTATCTATCTATCTATCTATCTATCTATCCATCTAACTACATATCTATCTATCTATCTATTTATTTATCTATCTATCTATCTATCTATCTATCTATCTATCTATCTGTCTATTTATCTGTCTATCTATCTACCTATCTATCTATCTACCTACCCATCTATCTACCTATCTATCTATCTATCTACCTCCCTATCTATCTATCTATCTATTTATTTATTTATTTATTTATTTATTTATCTATCTTTCTATCTATCTTTCTATCTATCTATCTATCTATCTATCTATCTCTATCCATCTATATGATTATCTACCTGTCAGTCCATTTCAGCCAACTATTTAACTTCCTATCTACATCTATCTTGTATAATATGCTTCTATCAACTTGACTATCTATATACCTATCTTCTTATAGATGACCCACACTTGAACCAGTGTTGGCCCCCTTACATTATTTGCGGTCGTGTTTCACCACTGAATACAAGTTATTCACTTATACTTTCTTAAAACCCAATGTGTGCCCTAATAATTAGTGTTCTACCTATGGGATATGCACATTTAACTTATGACTAAAGGCATGTGGCTCACAAATACTTATTTTTTTAGACGACTGTCTTGAAAGAAATGGGTAACAAAATTACGAGGCTGTATTAGTTATAGAGAAGTCTTTTACGGAGTCCGTCGACATCTTGAAGCTTGGCCTCAAGCCGCGCAGGGGATTTCCCGGTCTCTTCACGCATGCGCCCTATACACGAAACTGGTAAACTGCATGCACAACAGTCAACATGGCAGCTGTAGTAGACAGTTTGGATCTTCTGATCCGACAAGTTTCGACCACGTATCACGTTTATTCCGATATTTTATCCTTGGTTGGAGCCTTTTATGTCACAAAGAAGGTGCTAGTGACTTGCTACAGGGTTCAGCATGTCATCAGGATTCATCTCTACCCGCAATTTCGGCCAAAAAGAAACCTAGTCAAGGAGTTTGGGGAATGGGCAGGTACGTAGATCCATGTTTATTTCGGTCCCACACCTCTCATTCCGTGTCTTCCTCCTCCTCCTGCCCAGCTCAGTAGGCCTATAGATTCTTAAAATGCTGCTTAGATTTTTTTTTTCTCTTGAAGACTTGATCGCCAGAGATAAATGGCTATCCGGCTCTACATATTGTAACTGTAAGGCCTTCTTCAATGATTTTAATAACAATGATATTCTGAATTCATGTCTTCTTCTCTTAATCTTCATGATCTTGGTCATGTTTCTGTAGAGTAGACTGTAGTCAGATGAGCACACTTCCACAGATTCGTTAACTTCACTGTCTGTGACAAGGAAAACAAATAATTAAACATTTTCGGGGGCTACTTTTTTTTTTAGCACATTCACCGTTTAGCTACAATTTTAGATTGTGCCTGTGGGAATTGTGGGGGCTCTTTTGTTTTAAGTAACATTTTCATGGTTTTACAGTACACATAGCTTTGAAAATAATGTATTCCTTCATGAAAAAAATATTAAAAAGGCAATACATGGAAAAAGCATTACACAACATCTGGGAGAGCACCTCGCACATGATGTCACAAAATCAAACCTTTAATGTCAAATAACTTTCTTTTCCTTTGACTGATTTTCGTCAAACCTTCACTTATATATTACTTTCATGTATCTGCTCATATCGAAACATAAATAATTTCAGGGTGAACTATCCCTTTAAGGCCTTTGCCTTGACTAATATCACAATGATGTGATCTTTCTTGGTGCTCTAGTGGTGACTGGTTCTACTGATGGTATCGGCAAGGCGTATGCTATGGAGCTGGCCCATCATGGAGTCAACATCGTTCTCATCAGCCGATCCAGCGACAGACTCAAGAAAGTTGCCGCTGAAATAGGTAAACTCACAAAATTCTTCTCGGCAATTCCACAGGTTTGGTTAAAGTCATGTAACGTGAGCAACCAAAGCTTCTCTCTTTGATTGAAAAAGAAGTTTCTGTGCTGAGGATATGATCGCGTGTCATGGAAAGGTGGACTGTTTGCTTCCTAAATAATTATTTACATAGTTTCTGCAAAACTATAACAGAATATAAAACAAAGAAGGTTTGGTTACTTACGTTACATGACTTTAACCAAACCTGTGGAATTGCCCTTCTTCAATTATGTGCAGCTTGGCCTTTTTCCACTCAGATACTAAGTAGCACGACTCAAACAAATATTGAAAAAAAATACACTATTCATACTGTTATTGTTGTTGTTGCTTTGTTTTTGACAGAGGCCTTCTACGGAGTGAAGACGCGAGTGATTACAGCAGACTTCAGTCAGGGAGCTGAGATCTATGACAACATCAGCAGTCAGCTGAACGGACTCCACATAGGCATGCTGGGTAAGATCCCCCTCGTAGTTTTTTTTGCAGTTTTGATAAATCTCGTAATTGTTTATTTATCTAGTCCCACCCCCTTACATCTGATCATAACAATCAGTCGTCAATCGTCAGGGTAACATCGTCAGAACATCGCAACTTTTTTTCTCTGAAATTTCAACAATTAGTTGATAATACTTATAATTGTTTATTTATATAGTCCCACCCCCTTACATCTATTCATAACAATCAGTCGTCAATCATCAGGGTAACATTGTCAGAACATCGCAACTCTTTTTCTCAAAAATTTCAACAATCGGCACGATATCATGGGGAGAAGAACATTTGGAAATCAATCTACATCTGACGCAGTGTTGTCAGAGGCAATGTGACATAATTTGGACATGAATTGGATTGATTTCATAGTTACTACTGCCCCCCAGGGGCCATATTCATGAAGCCTTTCTAAGCCTAGTTCGCTACTAACATGCATTCAGTTGAATGTATGTTAGCTACTTACATGCATTCAGTTGAATGTATGTTAGCTACTAACATGCATTCAGTTGAATAAACTTTAGTGACTAACTACATGTAGGCTTAGGAAGTTTTAAAGGGCATATACTGTACTGGGAAGGCAAAAAAGCCTTCAAAAGGTGATCGTGAGCATTGTTCTTGCCAGTGGTCTTAAATTCATGTGTTGTCCATTTTAGAAGGTTGCTGAAAGTTATTTGCCCTCAAATGATGTACATTTGGAGTAATGAGTGATTAAATCACAAATGGTCAAAATGTTTGGCCCAAACATTTTGAGAATTTCATCATTAATCATTAATTACTCCAAATGTGGATCATTTGAGGGCAAATAACTTTAAGCAAGTTTCTAAAATGGACAATACATGAATTTAAGGCCATTGGCAAGAACAATGCTCACGATCCCCTTTTGAAGGCTTTTTTGCCTTCCCAGTACAGTATATATGCCCTCTAATGAATATGGCTCCGGGACCTGTAAACTTTAGGAAATTAAACAAGGGCCCTGTAGACAGAATACCCCTTGAAAGGATGGCTGAATGCCCTTAGAAGTAAAATAGTGTGGAGCCATGCGGCCATATTTATAGCCTAGTTAGTTGCTGTAAATGCATGCAGGTAAATGCACTCTAGCAACTAACTAGGATGGTAAAGTTTCATGAATATGGCCCCAGCTTTTTAGCACGTCAAAACGTAACCTCACCTTTTAACAGGACCTGCAGTGCCAATAAATAATTCACACAAACAGCTGGAGAGAAGACTACCCCACCAAGAACCTTTCCAGGTTTTATCTGATTTCTTATGTTAAAGGGAATTGATCTTAAATACAGCAGAAAAATGAAAGCAACATATCGGTAAAGGTATGAAAAAAACCTGTCAAAGGATAAGAACGATATTACTTTTTGGATTTTTTTTGCAAGCTGCACCTCCCTTAAAGATCCACCATTGCAACAAATCTGCTGGTTATTATTATGTTGTAGAGCATAAGCTTTGAGCAATATATTCGCTCACAGGATTCGTTGATTATGCTGAAGGCTTTACAATATTAGTACTGCTGCTCCAATTTGTCAGATCATCTGTCAAACATAATATCTGAGGTTTACTTGAAATTTCTTTATTATGAATAATGATAAATGTCCCCGAGGAGTCAAATTGATTTATTACATTTATTCATCTTGTGATAGTGAACAATGTTGGTGCAATGGATTACCCACAATTCTTTCTGGAGATGGATGCAGATCGGATCAGGCAGCTTATTAACATCAATATCGGGGCCGCTACCATGGTAACTACATGTCTTTTTTCCCATTTTTTGTACTTCGTCCCACTTTCATTCTCTTGACCCCACCTGCTACTTCCTTTCAGTTTCTATGCTCCACGTTTCTATAAGTAAATATGGACATGTATGTATGTTAACCCTATTCTAATTGGGCTTTTCGGGAGCAAGTTTTGACTTCAAGGAGCGTGGGGGAGGGGGGTCATTTTGCCCCCCCTGTAATATCTCAGCCACGGAAGATTGTATTAAAACAACATTTTGCATTGTTTTTAGGGGAAAAATCAATTCATGTATATTATCATTTCTGCAAATTTGATGGATATTTTAAATATTTTTTTCTTTTAAAAAAAGATGACATGCAGATCAAAATTATAGCAAAATCAACAATGTTATTTTAAAATACTTTTAAATTTCAAATCAATTGGTATGTATGTTGTTGTTTATTTTCAATTATTTGTTTATTTCTATTATTTTGGGGGGTTCAGACATGTACTTTTGATAAAGTTCAAGAACATTGTGATCAAGCAAAATGCCTAAAAGATACAATAGACAGAGTGTTTCTTTTCTTTATCTTCATGCTTATTCCATGGAGGCAATCATACAGCTCAGCATATGATAAGCCTCCTGTTTCCAATGAAAGATGGAGTAGTGCTGGTTATAGAGTGTGTGTTAACATTGGACACAACATTTTTATCTTGACTTGCAGATGACGAGGCTTGTTCTCCCTCAGATGGTAGAACGGCAGTGTGGTGTGGTGGTCAATATGTCCGCTGGGACGTCCGTCCATCCTTGCCCACAGCTAGCCCTCTACTCAGCATGCAAGGTGAGGGGATGGAGGGAAGGGAGGGGAGGGAAAGGGAGGGAGGGAGGGGAGGGGGAGGGAAGGGAGGGAGGGGAGGGGAAGGAGGGAAGGGAGGGAGGGAGGGGAGGGGAAGGGAAGGGAGGGGAAGGGAGGGAGGGAGCGGTAGGAGGGAGGGAGCGGTAGGAGGGAGGGAGCGGTAGGAGGGAGAGAGGGAGGGAGGGAGGGAGGGAGGGAGGGAGGGAGGGAGGGAGGGAGGGAGGGAGGGAGGGGGGAGGGAGGGAGTGAAGAGAACTTCACTTGTTTAAATTGTATGCAATTGATATCGATTATAACTCTGTCGCATTTGGGATAGGGGATTGAACTTGCCATTAATCGCAACTTGAACAGGTCAAAGAAAAGGGGGAAGCGGGGGGGGGGGGGGGGGGGGTGGGGAGAAGGAATGGGGGGGAGGGAAAGGGGGGAAGGGAAGGGGGGGGGGGTGGGAGGGAGTGAGTGGAGGGAGGGGAGGGAGAGAGGAGGGAAGAGAGAGGGGTGGTAGAGCAGCAGTGTGGGGTTTGAGATCCCTCATCCTAAACTCTCATCTAAAGTACCACTGATTTGATGTCTCGCTTCCCAGAATACCTTGAGGTCTTTCCATTAAGTAACAATATTTTGATGTTCCCCTTTCTAGACCTACCTAGATGTGCTGTCACAGGCCTTGGAGTATGAGTACAAGGACCATGGCATCATCGTCCAAACTCTCCTCCCATCCTACGTGGCAACCAAGATGGCCGACTTTGGGGCGACGATGCCGCGATCACGTTTCCTCATCCCAACAGCTGACGTCTATGCACGCCACGCAATCGCCTCCATCGGGGTCTCCAATAGGACGGCCGGTTACTGGCCGCACTCTGTGCAGGTGAGTCGTAGAGGGCGGCAGACTATCCAAGCGCAGGGGATTGTGGGATAGGAATGACCATACAGGGAGGGTATTCTGAAAATGATCTAAGGGAAAATTTTATTGTATCTCAAATAGTTTGGAAAAATTTTATATTTTGGTATTCCGATATACCAAGTTAAGATAACATATACACATTTTATTCAAAAAAGGAATTTTATGTAAATGAGCCACAGAAGTAACATTTTTATGCAAATGAGCTAAATCGATATTCTGAAATGAACATAGGAACAAAAGTGCATGTACTAAATCAAGCATACTGTTTTACTTCTATGCCACCAAATAGACCAGGTTAGTAACATATTCAAATTTTATGCATACCAGTTTAACAAAGGTTGCCCCTGACAGCTGGAAAGCTTGCCCGACATTTGCCTGACATAGCAACGACTAATATATGCAAAGTTGCTTCCAAGTACTGAAATACCATTGTTAAGTGCAGGTTAATGGAATAACTCATTACTAGGCCCAGAAGGACGAAAGATCCATAAATTTGACTACATTAGTAAACTGGTCTATTTGCTTAAACCAAGAATGTTTCACCAATCGATGTCCAGCTGCCATTTAATTAATGCAGATTCTTTGTACTCTCTTTCTAGTCACAAAAGAACGCTTTACAAAGATTTTCTCTTTGATCCCCCATGTTCGAAGCTGCTGATTCTCTGGATGATTTTTGCCTGGATTTGACGTATAAACAAAATCATATGCGCAGAAGAATTTGGAGAAATATCCTCACTCCATATGCTTGTGCAGTTGTGACATGTAATACCAACGATGCATCAGTAAAGATTCAATCAAGGAATAGTGTTACAATATGGCAAAAAGGCTCTAAACGTGATATCAAGTTGCAGTATAAAAGTCTCAATTTCACAATATTCCGCATTATAGCTGCTTAAAAAATTGCATGAAACGTTACTTTCAGATATTATATATGCTTATAATAGCATCACATAGCTAGCACATTTCTGACATAAGGAAGCAATTATTCCCACATGAAAGGTTGTTAGATGGTATTGTGTGAAGACATGTGATGCTCTTGTGGGCAGGTGGAGGTAGTCATTGCATTGTTTAATTTGTGCATATATTCTGCTTATTATCCTGCTAATTTCTCCCTTTGATGATGTCACAGGGGGAATCTTGAGTTGGAGGATATTTTGGAGACGGGGCTTATCAGTCCTGAGAAAAAATAAAGAAAAATTATTTTAAAATATAGGACACATATTTCCACTGAACAGTTAGTGATTTTGTTATGTTCATATTATGTTGCATCAACATATAATAAAGTCGACATACATTTTGATGACAGGGGCCCTTTAAAACATCCTTGCTCCAAGTGTGGACTAAAGTCTTAAACTCCTTTGTGAATTTGGACCAAAGAGTTAACCATCTCTCCATCTCTCCATCTCCCAATCCAGTCATGGATAGCCAAGCAGATTCCAAGGGCCATATGGATGTGGGGAGCTAACGTCCTCAACAGCGCCCTCCGGAGGCAGGCTATGGTCAGGAAGCAACTCAAGGTTATGAAGTCCAACTCGAAGAACAAGCTGGCGGAGAAACACTCGACGTCGTCGTCATCAGACCTTGCTTCCAGCCCCCAAGCATGATGGGAAGGTTTAGTAGCGTGCCGTGTGCAAGGACCAAGGAAGATTTGTGGCGCCATGGCAGAGGCTTGTTTGCGTGAGGATTGCAATATGAAATAGTGGAGGGAAGGCTGATATTAGACTCTGGTTGTGTCAGACAAAATGTAGCTCTGTAGGATGAGTGTGTAATAAGTCAGTTCATGGTTGCAATGAGCAAATTATTGCTGGTACGAATGACCTCAGGTTGATTGCATTTGCACCACTCACAGAGTAAAATTGAAATTCACTAAATGGTCGCCCACGTTTATACTCATTATCATTCAGAAATGACAACAGTAATTCTGCTCTAAAAAGGCAGTGAGAGAACTTTCCACCATGCGCACCTGCTTCTATTGTTCTTATGGGCACGCTGTAAAATGTCTTTACATCCTGTACCCAACACAGCTTCATGAACAGATCCCCGTTTGTATTCTAGTAGCATTTAATCAGTGGATTGTCCGACCATGTTGTAACAATGAACTGGCTTATACTTCTGAATCTATTAACTAGTGGCACATACAGTGTATAGAGTTTAAAAGAGCTCTATAGGATTATGTGTAATACTCATAAATTTATTCACACGTGGCACATAGAGTAAATAGCTCTATAGGATTTATGTGTTTTAGACGTTAATGTATTCACACGTGGTACATATAGAGTTGATAGCTCTATAGGATTGTGTGTATTAATTTTTAATCTATTCACACGTGGTACATATAGAGTAAATAGCTCTTTAGGATTTGTGAAATACTCATGGATTAGTTCACACATGTCTTATTTAAAGTTAATAGCTCTATAGGATTGTGTGTTATACTCATGAACCAATTCACACGTGGCACATAAATAACTCCATAGGATTGTGTGTTATGCTCATGAATCAATTCACACGTGGCACATAAATAACTCCCTAGGATTGTGTGTTATGCTCATGAATCTATTCACACGTGGCACATAAATAACTCCATAGGATTGTGTGTTATGCTCATAAATCTATTCACACGTGGCACATAAATAACTCCATAGGATTGTGTGTTATGCTCATGAATCTATTCACACACGACACAGAGTTAAAAGCTCTATAGGATTTGTGTATAATACTATTGAATCAATTCACACAATAGAGTTAATAATAGACTCACACATAAATCTGGACATTACACAAAAAACAGGAGATTATTTCTGTGTAGTATGTGATGTCGCAAAAGAACACCAAAACTTTCACAGTGCATAGCGCAGTTAACTCATTTGGGTTATTATTAGGAGGGAAGTTCTGAGGAGAGCATTTTCTTCCATGTTTTGTGGTTCCTACAAAATTATTTTTTTTGAGCTGCGAAAGGTCTACCCTGTCTTTAAACCAAGTGGGACCAAATATCACAAATACAGGCTTTGGTGCTGTAACTTTTGATATCAATTTCTAAAATTAGTAAAATATGCATCATATGAAAGAGCATACATTTCTGCAAAATATGAATCAATTTTGGCATTTAGTGATACATGTATATATTACCTTCGTATTTATTTTTGCAAGCAAAATAAGGGTCAAGTGATCACCAAATCTTCAAATGAGCAAATGAGCAAGGTTAAAAACCCTCTATTGCTCCTCATATTGGCATGATTATTGCTCACACTTGAATGAATTTTATGTTTTGTAATTAAGTCTTCGATTTTTTTCTTGTGTTGAGATCAAAAGTTTTTAACTTCATGTTGTCTTCATTCCGACACAGATGAACCATCATGATAATTTATGTTTTGTTCATTTATAATGGAATTGACATTCAATTTTCTAACTAAATAAATTTAATTCTAAATATAATAGTGTTGCCAATTTAAAAATCGGATACAGTAGTGATAAGTTTTGCTCTGAAGAGGCCCTCATCCCCAAATTAGTTACGCTTGCAGAAACACCCAGTAACAGTCAATGGTACATGTACAGTGGTGGAAGAGAGACAGTCATCTCCTGCTGTATTACTTGATAGTGCTGTTAGTGGAAAATACTGAATTTTTAGACTGAAATACTAGAAAGCTTAGGAAGTCGACAGATGTGTGATAGTGCAAGACAAAGTGTACACTTGTATAATTTTACCAATATTGTAATAAAGACAGTTTATTATTACAAAAATACCTGATTGAGTAGGATAGACTGCAGACAGTTGGAGCATATCCTTATTTGCGCTAAAGATATCTTAATTACAATAACATATTTTTCTTTACAAGTATTTAAAGTGAGCCAAACGTTTTCTTGAAGTGTGCTTTTTATATTTTGTGAATAAGTTGCTGAATGCATTTTATATGAAGCCAACAGGGTTAATGTGTAGAGGGGCCTGTAAGGTTCATGCTTCCTGTAGAATACATCATCACTAACCCCGTTCATATACACCGCCTGTCCGCAAAAAAGGTGCAACATTTGCTGCAATTTTGCTAATGCATTCCCAACAGCTGGGTAAATGAATGGGAATCACTCGAATAATGAGGTATTTGCTCCTTCCTTTTTTGCGCTTATTTTGCAGATCGACAACTAGTAATACCGCAATATTGCGGTCAGCGAATCTTATAAACTGCGTCCACAAAATAGCCGTAAATGTTGCGCCTTGTGCATCGTACTCTGGCTAGCGGGTCGCTCATCTCACCACTCGTATGGCTGAGCAGAACATGTTGCCATCAGTTTGGAGAAAGTCCAGCTTTCCAAAATACCGCAATGTTACGGCTTTTTTGGGTGTATATGAACGGTGCTTTTGACGGCTCGCTGGGAACTTGCTTACCGACGTGCATCAGTAATAATAGCGGCATGATCACGATTAGGGTATATGAACGGGGCTCTAGACTTTTTACTAAGTGACCAACTAATAAATTCCTTACTTTTGATCGGATAAGCAGTAATTACAAGTACATTTGTACTAGCGTATTTATTTTGCAACAACTTTTCGATGATGTGCCAAGACAGACACGCCATGTAATACAATGTTACATTTTATGATACAATACAAATTGAACATTGAAGAAATATGGCTGTACAGTTTTCACAACTAAATATTATTTTTGAAATTACCTTGATGTCAATAGAATCCTGATTATTGTTTATTTTTTTGGTAAAATTACTACAAGATTATTGATCATTGCTCTTCTGTTTTATTATCGTTTTTTTTCTCTCTTGCATTGAAACATGAATTTTGATGAAATTGGTCATTTCTTATATTGTATTATTTAAATTCTAAACTGATCCTGGATATTAGTGTGGTTTTTAGTCACGGTATACAATTTAAATACAAGCTAGCCCATTCGCAAAACTTATGAGAGGAATAAGCTGCTATTGGATGGAGAGTTGTGGCATCCATGATCCTATATGTCTTGGGATATGGCACTAAGAGTGTGTTTATGCTCAATTTGCAAAGGCAATATCAGCGTTTTGAAATGCCTATCAAAAACGCCTTTCACGGGGATACTGTTTATGCTCAACTTTTTTGAGCTCGAGAAAAGGCTGATTTCTCGAATATGCACTGCGCAAGCACTAGTTTGTTGACCCAGAAAGGTAGGTCAAACTTGGACGTGTGCTTTTTGGAAGTTTCGAATCGAGTACTGTATTCATAAGAGTCCGCTGGCCATAGCGGATGGGTGCATACATTTTCACCTGAACCAGAAAGGCGTTCAAATGACATAATTTAAATGTGTACACATCACTTCTGCGTTTATGCTTCGCCTTTAAACTTTAAACCCCTTTGATTATTCTGAATCGACGATCGTAAACGCACATTTTTGTGGGTTTTAAAACAACGTTTATATCAAAATGAGCACGAATGCAACCGCGTTTTGAACTAGACGTATATCAAAATGCTAATTTAGGCCCCCAAAAGTTGAGCATAAAAGCGCTCTAAGATAGATAGCTACATTTACTAAAGTCACAACTCTAAATCTCAGGTTAAACCAGGTTCAGCACATTGTTTTCAGCTTACTGTGAAGACAGAGTCAGAAAGTATGATAGCTCCATTACTTTCTGGCTTTGTGAACCCTAGTCCCGTAAGGATGTCAAAAATTACCATGGGACTGCAGTAATCAAACGGTTGAGGTTTAACTTGAGGTATTTGAAGTTTAATCATAGCCTGTCGTCTCTTGTCTGAGCAGCAGATTTTATGGGAGTCGTGCTGCTTAGTGTCAGAGTGGAAAAGAGCCAGCCCGCATTGTGCAACGGGCTCACTAGAGAACGGGCTTAAAAGAAAACTAGAGACACTGAAAGTCCAAAGGAGCCAAGTGTGGTATCTTGCCTATTTATTCTCATCTTTATCAGGGTCTCCATCTAGTTGTCATGCCAACCTTGATCATTTACTGGTAAATTTTTGTAAGATTTGAGTCCAGCTTTCGTGCAAAATGCTTTCATTGTCAAAATATGTTTTGTACAGAGATCAAATTATGTGTTGCAATTTGTTAACCCATTTCTCACAGTTAGACATCCTTGCTCAGGAACACTGGTCCAGTTAGGATGTAAAAATTTGCCATGGAACTGCAGTAACGAAAGGGTTGTGGCTTAACTGCATTCTGTGAGGAATGGGTAGTATATTCATAGCCCGTTTTCCATTGTCTGTGGAGCAAATTACGCTGGAGTCGCGGTGCTCAGTACCTGAGCCAGTTAGGATGTCAAAATTAGCCATGGAACTGCGGTAACCAAAAGGGAAATGACTTAATTACACCCTATTGTTAAGGAATTTGATGTGTATTCATTGCCTGTCATGTATTGTTATAGTACAGCAGATTATGCAGGAATCGTGCTGCTCAGGATCTGAGTGGAGAAAAGCCAGCACACAAATATGCAGGCTCACTAAAGAACGGGTTTATAGATTAGAAATTAGAAAGTAGTTTTAATTAGAACATTTTGATGTGCCAACATTTCATGTTGAAAGTAGGCTTCATTTCCTACCAAAAAAGATGTTGTGGTGGTGGTAAAGAGTATTACCATAACCATGGCAGAACCTTAAATCTGACCTACTTCGACTGTAAAAGGAAGCAACAAACTAAGAAGTTTTTTCTTGTAGATGAAACAAATGTGTCCGCCACTTGCGTAGGCATCAGTGCAACACCACATGTTAGATTTAATACATGTATCTTGCAACAAGATGAATATTTCTTCGCCAGGTTTGGTCTGTATGCACCGAATGCTGGGTACTATCTGCAAGTACCAATAACTCAAATTTGAGTGACATTGTCAATTGCTTCCTTTTGTCAAAGTAGGGCAGCATTACCGGTAACCCAGTATCACTGAGCCCAGATTTGTTTTCATTTTCTACAATTTGAATTTTTAAATTTCAATGATCTTACAGTATATGATTCTTTCCTGGTATATTAAAGGAATGTACTGTACGGGGAAGACAAAAAGCCTGCAAAAGGTGACCATGAGCAATCTTCTTGCCAATGGCCTTAAATTGTATTGTCTGTATTTGTGATTTAATCACTAATGAATTGTGGATCATTTGAGGGCAAATAATTTTCAGCAAGTTTCTAATATTGACATGGGACCAATGGTATCAGTGTAGTAGCTCTCCAGTAATCTTTCCCACCACTTCACCTTACTGTCAAACCGGTAATTTTGGCAAGGCATTAATTTCAACGCTCTTCGTGCAGTGCAGAATAAGTGCAAATTTAATGTCACAACCTGCTCTCTTTAGCAGGCTAGACGTGCAAGTCTGTTAGGGATTGTGGAGTTATTATACTAGTACAGGCATTCAAGTCCTGCACGTGTTGCATGTTGTGAGGCATCACACAGCTATCAGCTTTTTTGTGGCATCTAATATTCATAATGCTTTGTTGATGATTTTAATGCATAGGTTGGATTGTTTTGTAGTGACAAGAACTACTACATGTAGTGCATCCTGTGCACAAAAAATAACCTCCCGGGAACATGTAGTAGGTCTGCTGTGCCGCGAAAATAAATTTTCGCGAAAATTACCGGTTTTACAGTATTTCAACTTGCATGTTATAATGTTGTGTGCATCCAGAACCTAACTATTAAGAGGATCTGGGCCCTGTTGCATAAAACTTACCATTAATAGAAACTCTGGCATCAATGGCATCTTCCATGGTAACATAAATAGACACTCAATCAAATTCGAGGTTTCCATAGAAGTTGGCATTGATAGCAAACTTACCATTAATAGTTTTACACAACAGGACCCTCATGATGTATATTCACGGTGAATAAAGAACAATTTATAGAGTAATTCTTGTTAATGAAATGGTCATTGTTCCTTCAAGTGGTACGTCTAAAAACAGAAAAGTGTCCGGAGATGTAACCAGGGGTGCGATTCTGAGAGAAACTTAAAGGTCCTATGACATGAAAATGTATGTTGGCTTAATTTGATGGTGACGGCCATGTACACTCCAGCTGAACGGAATTGGCATAGGGAAAGGGAAGAAAGGGAAGGAGCCACAGTTTTGAATATATATATATATTTGGTCCAGTTCAGCAGAAAACGATGCTTTTTAGGCCAAAGCATCATGTTTCATGCTGAACTGAACAAAATATACAGCGGTTTAAAACTACCTCCTTCCCTTTCCCTTCCCCTATGCCAATTCCATTGAGCTGTAGTCTACAGTACATGTAGGAGAGTATGTAAACTGTGTATGAAATGTAAAGTATGTGTGCATGATTCAGTGAATGAGGTAGTCCACCCCCTGGGCTGTATTTAGCAATCCGCCGACAACGAACGTTGGTGGTGCATCACATCCAAAAAATTTTCACAGATTTTTTTCGGGCGGACAGATTCGTGGAGTCGCGCAATCAGTGGTCTGGCGCGGTGTGCGTACTGTGTGTATCAGTGGCGTAATGAGTGTGGGAGAAGAGGCGGATGATGAAATACGGCCAGTATCTGGACTATGAATGAGGTGGTTTAACTCAATTCAACCCAAGGTCCTATGACATCAAAAATGTATGTTGACTTAATTTGATGCAACTATATATCTAACAAAATCACTAACTGTTCAATGGAATTATGTGTCCTATATTTTAAAATACTTGTTCTTTATTTTTTCTCAGCACTTATAAGCCCCGCCTCCAAAATATCTTCCAACTCAAGATTCTTCTTGTGACATCAAAGGTAGAAATTAGCAGGATAATAGACAGAATTTATGCACACTCTAAACATTGTAATGACTACCTGCAAGTGCTTATAATAGAAAATGCAAATCTATTTTTTTCTTGGCACAGCCCGCACATTTCTGACATAAGGAAACAATTATTCCCACATGATAGGTTGTTATTGTGTGTGGTATTGTGTGAAAACATGCGATGCTCTTGTAAGCAGGTGGACATAGTCATTGCAAAGTGATGAAAGAAGGAAAGACAAGACAAAAAGAAAGAAAAATACAGAAGGAAAGGTTAAAAAGTAAAAAGAAAGGGAAGAGATAAAGAGAAACAGAGAAAGGGGACTATTAAAGATTGTCCGTCCCTTTTGCAAGCTTAAAATTTGAAGTAGTATATCACGATCGTAAATTGAAGAAAGTGTGATTCAAGACCATTTCTAAGAATATAGCATGTTGAAGCTTTCTGTGCATGTAAAAATTTCAGCCGTTAAATTTCAAACCGACTTTTTTCGTACTACGAAAAAAGTATTAGTCTTTGTTACAGTATCTATGTGGTTATTATGCATGTGTGAAATCCTAATTTTATGAATAATTACCAAACTTTGGAGATGATTCCTTCTATAGAACATTTTTTTTTCATAATGCGTTTTTAATAAACAGATTAATCAATAAAGCAGATATTTCAACACAAACTGCTAAGAGCCTGAGATAAAGACTATAAATCAGACGTTGTTTACATGCATTACACTGTATTTGAATTTTACACTACGTATCAGTCTCAAATTATGAATATACAGCTTGCTAACACTTCTCTATATGTTTTGCCAATGTTTCGATGGTTTTGTGGTGATCTGAAAAAGGGACGGGCTGTCTTTAAGAACAAAAAAGGAAAAAAGAGGAGGAAACAGAAAGTCTAAAGAAGGAAACATAACATTTCAATGCGATACGTTATACATTTTAGTTATAGAATAGTTTGCTTTGCCCCTATGCCACCAGCAGCACTGCCTGACATTGGAATTGGTAATTTTTGTGTCTTTTTTCTCCCAAACGCACCCCCCCCCCCTTGAAAAAAGATGGTGACATCACTGATGAAGTACATTATTCATATACCTTCACGTTGATACATTGTATACATCTGCCTCTCAAACAACAGAAAAATCAGTACACTGTATGTGTATGTATGATATCATATTTTATTTAATTAACACACATTAATTAATTTATCACTTCTCATTCTCATTCAATGAGATACAATGATAACCATCTATGTGCCTAGTACATACATGTACACAAGGTATGAGAGCTAAGTATACTTCAGAGCTGTGATCTATCTGTACTTTAATAATGAGTTTTAACAGATATCCGTCCACAAGCAAATATTTGTTCTGAAATTTCAAATATAGATACATGTACATCTATTTGTTTGTTGCTTGACTGATCTGACTGCATTTAAAGCTTGCTACATTTTGACACATAATGTGAGCACGTTGAAAAATAGACCATTCTCATTATGTATGCAAATTTTAAGCATGGCTTTCCAATACCGTATATGCCATGTATTTTGATCAGGACTTTTCAACAATTTTGCGAGTGGTTAAATTCATGATCATGGAGTAATAGTACTAGTAGTACATGTGCTCGTGCACGTCATATTCATATATTCGCGAAAAGCACCAGACTCGCGCAATTCGCAAAGATAAAAACCCGCAAAATATATGGCACTCACAGTAATGTCACTATTTGGTAACCCCAAAGCTTGTCTGACTAGCAACAAATAATAGATTCAAAGTGCATTCCATCCATTGAATTTGATAAATTAAATAAAGGTGAATGCCACAATTAATTACCACGCAATAAGGGAGAAAGTTGTGAAGACAGAACGAAAACGGCTTGTTCAACATACTTGTTTTTATCAACAATTGTAGCTTAGATGTTGAAGAAGTGCAAAGTGGCGTGCACATCTATTTTGAACATTGCACTCAGTATGCAAAGAGAACACGATCTGGTTCTTTGTTATGGTAAAGCAAATCATTCTAGGATGAATCCAATATCTCTCCAGATTACTCAAATCATATTTGCTTTCTGAAACATATCTGTTTTGAGTCTGCTGTGACGCCTTGAAGACACTGTACATCTACATAAAAAATATTAAGATTATTCTCTTTAAAAAATAGCAAAATCATTTTAGACACACATTATGAATGAATACACATTTTTAAAAATGATATTCAATTTAACTCTATGATTTCTGCAATTGTAACTCATAATACACTTATAGTTCTCTTTTTCTTCAGCAAAACAAGATGTATTTTGAAGACGAACAATTATGGTTGTATCTTTGGGGTACATAAATAAACCACGACTTATCTTTATTGCGAAAAATAAAATCTTATCATACCAATCAAGACAATTCTTTTAATGTCAACAAAGGTGGCAATACATATAAAATGTAAATTATATATTTTTCTTTTGGACATACATGAATGTCACATGATTTTCATATTGATATCACACCATATCATGTGATGTTTGTACTGAGTTCATATGCAAATCATGTGATCTTCATATTGAGATAAAAATGCAAATTATTTTGAGTAGCACCCCTTTGGTAAATTTTGCTTTCTGTACAAGCCACCATTTTTGTGTACAGATATTTTTGGTGGATGTTGGCGCCTCAGACTTTTTCGAGTTGTTTACGCAATCAATACCACTGGCATCTTCCATGTACATCTGCCAATAAAACCTAACGGCCCATACTTACTACTCCAAACACACTACAAGATTAGGAGAAAATAAACACATCAACTGCTGTATATTTCTCATTACCCTGGTATATTGACGTGCAAGCGTTCTAGGCGAAAATAGCATGAACATGTTTTCACCGCAAAAGCATTCAATATCATACAGCAATATCTTGGCTTGCTGTTAAATTCGCTACCCTACAATGATTAAAATCATTGCAAAAGTAACAGCTGATACAGTCATATTTGCTAGGCTGACAATAGACTACATATCAAATCATGATGCTGCAAGTCATGAGAAAGTACAATACAATCTTTTTAGGTGATATTATGATAATTTGGCAAATATTCTCAGTATATTTATATTGCATACCATGTATGCAAGATATGTTCTGTTTGGTGATGGAACTTGATAAATACAACCAATGCCATACACAGTAATATGACCATGACATAAATATAATGTATGACGCTGCTCTGTACGTATTCCCTAATGGCACAAAATCATCCGTTAATGTTCAGTTTCAATTACATACAGCAGAAGTATAAGATGCATCACACATGGCTTTCATACTTTGACCTTTACCTTTCACTTAACCCTAATACTCCCGGGGGAATTATGGCCCCCCTGTCAAATTTTTGTTGGTTCTTCCTAACACCTCAATATTTCGGAACAAAAAATGACTTTTTTCTAGTATCATTTATTTCAAATAGAGTAATTACCACACACACACACACCCAAATAGCAAAAAATGCTTAACGAAATACAAAGAAATACATACAAAAATTGAAAAACAATAAAATACATTAATAATTTCCACAACCTATCTTTTTCCTTCAAGTATTAATGAGGGAGTTATGAAAGACATTTGTACCAAAAATTGCTATTCCAGAGGCTTTATTTAGTGAGAAATACCCAAATCTATGTTTCTTGCATAAAGTAATTGATTTAAAAAATAGGATTTTTCGTAAATTTAGCTTTACAAGTTTGTAGATTACATAATTCTTGACCCTTTTCCAAAATTTTGAGGCAACCGGGCAACCTGTGGCCATAATGCCCCCCCCCCCCCCCCCCCGGTAATAACAAGCTTTGAAATAACCTGGGAGTATTAGGGTTAAAAGCACATCAAACTGCTTCTTCCATGGTGACTCACAATGCAATTTATTAACACTTTGCACACCAAACAGCTGCAGTCCTATGTCCTATATAGCGTGTGTGTATTACTAATGCAAAAACGTATCAGCAGTACGTAAAGGGTAAATACATCAAAATAGCACTCTGAATGGAGCTGACATTTTATTTGGCATAATTTTATGCAATCAGTCACCCCTGACCTTACACCACAAAACACACATAGGTTATCTTTTAAAAATCGTCTTTACTTTCTTGAAGTTGAAATGAGGCTACAATCATCTTTTTAGGCATAACCCCTTCTCTGCCAGACTCCATACTGCCCTTTGACTACAAAACAAACAGGGGGATTGATTTCAAGGTCATCTTTACTTGATTTGAGTTTATAATTGAATCTAAAGTTACAATCTTTTACTTTTTCCAACTTTATTTCAAATTGTAGCTGTGATGCAAAGAACTTGTATCTTGATTCCATGTCATACGTTCCAATTTAGATACTGAAAACATAATTTAAGCACATGCTGCTGTAGGGCTTATAAAAACATAAATCTATATCTCTATTCCTTTCTTTTCACTCCCACTTTCATTTTCAGCCAATAAGTGGATTTATCAGTTATGAAAGAAGACAAGAACCAGGTGCTAACAAATTTCTGAGAGTAATTTTTGTCAATTATCTTTTACCATGGAGACCTACAGTAGACATCTTAATTGACCATTTCCTTTATACATGCAGATTTTATGCATGTTGTTCAAACAATACATTAGTAATGGTGACTCCAAAGCTTATCTGAGGAGCAACAACTGATCTGCCCTACTCTGACAAAAGGAAGCAACTAACAAAAGAGACTTTTCTTGTAGATGAGCAAACTGTGTCTGTCACTTGAATTGGCATCAGTGCAACACCACATTATGTTAGATTGAATATCTCGCAGCAAGATGAATATTTCTTGTCCAGATTTTGATTTATGTAGGGAATGCTGGGTACAATCTCAGAATAACAATAACCCAGATTTGAGTGATTTGTTACTTGCTTCCTTTTGTCAGAGTAGGGCAGTGATCTATTCAGAGTGCACTCTACCCATCAAAACTAAATCACACAATAAAGTTAAATTAAATAATGCATTGCCACAGAGTTGAGGTAAAAGCCTTGAACACATGTCTAATTTCATTTCAATATCCCTTGTTTTTCTCATTAGTAGGTCTGCTGTTCTTATTAAAATGTAAGGTAAATGGAAGTCCATGGTGCAGATTTAGAATAAGTAGGGAAAAGCACACTCATAGTCCATTGTTCACAATACATCAAATGCATTTTATTGGTGATATGGCAGTCAAACAACGGAGGTTAATGCCTTATTCGTAGCTCTGCTTGAGGTCTGTTCATGATCTTTGACAGGCGCCCTCACAGTCCATGTTTGGCCAGGTCTGCGTCCAATGCCAGCACAATGGCGACTCTGCTCGGGATGTAGACCTGAGAGAAGGAGAATAATGTGGAGGAAAGAGAGGGCATCTTCATTGGCTGCTCTCCTGCCTAAAGTAGTAACATATTACTGGGCCCTGGTTCATAAAGCCGATTGCAAGATATGCACGACTTAACTCTTTGCCCGCTTCGTTCGACTCGCGGCACATACAGCTAGCTGCCAAGTTCGACTCAAGTCACATTTCGCGCACAATGCATACGGAACGCATTTAATTGTATTGTGTGCACACACATACAATAGCGACGCGTGCATTGCATAAGGGGATCAAAGTATCAATAGGCAGGAAGTCTCCCAGGACAGGAAGTCTATTGAGAAGTACCCAGGGTCAATTTCAATAGAGGAGTTTAGTTCATTGTTAGCTTACTCTTTTTGAATGTTCCATTTAAATCCTAAATTGCTTGACTCATTATTCCCATAAAACATGGGTTTGGTATGTAATGAAAGCTAAAGAACAAATCTTTTTCATGAGCTAACTTAGAGAATAACTTTCATAAGGATATATTGAATATAAGAGGTATAAAATAGCCTCCAAAACAATAATTTGGAGACAGAATGTAAAGTTATAATTCTCAGAATCTATGATATTATACATGACAAAAATGATACCATTAGCAAGAGTATTAATTTCTTTTAGACTTTGCTACACATTTTTTTCATCACTACAAACCAATAAAAAGTTATTGCAAGTTGAATAAGACAGTGCATGCAAAACCCCTCTGAATGTGGCAACCTGAAATTAATGTGGCGCAGGGGAGATATTGTGCGTGGCGGGCAAAGAGTTAATGCAAAACTGGCGACTGAGCCAAATGAGCTCCTCCAATTCTTTCCTGTTTCAACATAGTGAAAGTGCATTCCCCACAATGCTAATCAAATATGACAAATGATAAACTTTGTATTCAGATGCTTGTTAACAACAAGAATGTTAATCTACAGAGAAGAGATTTCAACTCAAGTTAATGGAAATTAAAATCACTGAGAATCTGAACAGGTCACCACTTGTGCTTGAAGTCGTGCATAACTTACAAACAGCTTTATAAAACAGGGCCCAAAACAATCAACCAGAAAATTCTTTTCCTTGCAATCATCATCAGATGCCATCTTCAGGATGGCTGCCATAATCTTCCAGGCTTGGCAGTCTTATGCTTTTCCAGCGATACTGCTTATTGTTCGTCTACTGCTTTATGTTGGGCAACCAGGGCCCCGTTGCATAAAAGTGACCATTAATGGTAACTCTGTCATCAATGGTAACTTCCATGGTAACATCACTATCAACTAAGCAACCTATACACCATTAGCCATGCCTACCAGCAGCCTAGCAACCTACATACCATTAGCCACCCCGCCCCCCCACTATCAACTAAGCAACCTATACACCATTAGCCACGCCCACCAGTAGCCTAGCAACCTACATACCACTAGCCACCACCCCCCCTGTCAATCAACTAAGCAATCTATACACCATTAGCCACGCCCACCAGTAGCCTAGCAACCTACATACCACTAGCCACCACCCCCCCTGTCAATCAACTAAGCAATCTATACACCATTAGCCACGCCCACCAGTAGCCTAGCAACCTACATACCAGTAGTGAGTGGGGTCTGCCTGCATGGCCCTGGTCTGAAGTGAAGTGTTCGCTGCTCCCGTCCAGCCGGTCATGTCCTCCAAACTCGGCCGAGTCTGAGTTGAGGGCCATTCGGTATCTGGCACCAGCCAATTAAGGTTCAACAAACTTTAACTCATCAAATCAGCTCTCCTCAATCAATGCATTCGCTTCTATCTTGTACCAACAATACAGAGATGTGCCTGTAATAGAATATATCACATTCCATATAGACAAGAGAATCATTTTGTGACATCATTATCATAACTATGCAGACAGAATGATTGATAGGTGATACCTAAAATGATTCCCTGGCAATGTAGAAAAAATTTCAGGATCACAAACTCATTTTGCATGCTTATTTTGCGTTATGTCATTGATGTAAAAGAGCTAAATTTCTGCGTGGTGGTTTTGGTAAGGAAACTTTCCTGGGAGCGCTGTGCTTTCCCGGGAGCGCATTTTGCATGCTCATTTGGGTTATGTCATTAATGTAAAAGAGCTAAATTTCTGCATGGTGGTTTTGGTAAGGATACTTTCCCGGGAGTGCTGTGCCGATCCGGTAATCAGGGAAGCTTTTTGAGTGATGGAAGTTGAAGATGAAGACAAGGCGACCTCTCTCAAAGACAACCATCTTGTCCTCCTCATGCTGCAAGCTCACATATGCCTGATGAAGACAGGAGAAAAGAGAGGATTACAAGCAATAGTTAAAGACAGCCCGTCCCTTTTTCAGCTCTTCACAAAACCGTCAAAACATTGGCGAAACATATAGAGATGTGTTAGTAAGCTGTATATTCATAATTTGAAACTGATACGTAGTGTAAAATTCAAATAATGCACGTAAACAACGTCTGATTAATAGTCTTTACCTCAGGCTCTTAGCAGTTTGTGTTGAACTATCTGCTTTATTGATTAATCTGTTTATTGAATTATAAAACGCATTATGAAAAAAATTGTTCTATAGAAGGAATCATTTCCAAAGTTTGGTGATTACTAAAATCAGGATTTCACACATGCATAATAACCACATAGATACTGTAACAAAGACTAATACTTTTTTCGTAATACGAAAAAAGTCGGTTTGAAATTTAACGGCTGAAATTTTTACATACACAGAAAGCTTCAACATGCTATATTCTTAGAAATGGTCTTGAATCACACTTTCTTGAATTTACGTTCATGATAGACGATTTCAAATTTTAAGCTTGTAAAAGGGACGGACAATCTTTAAAGGTACAATGAATGAATATAACACTACTACATCACATAATCAATACATGATATTCACATCTTACTGACCTGAGGGCTGCTGAGTCAGTCAAACTTGTCATCTAGCTGGTTCATGGCTCGGTCAAAGGCAAAGATGAACATCTAGCATCACATGGCTGTTACATGACTGTCACTACTACATCACATGACTGTCACATGTACATCACATGATCAATACATGCCTCTCACACGTTACTAACCTGTGGGCTGCTGAGCCAGTCAAAGTTGTCATCTAGCTGGTTCATGGTTCAGTCGAAGCCAAACACAAACCTCTCCCATCACATGACTTTCACATGAATATCATATGGCTGTCACATGTAGATCACATGACTATCACTACTACATCACATGATCAATACATGCCTCTCACACGTTACTAACCTGTGGGCTGCTGAGCCAGTCAAAGTTGGATCTAGCTGGTTCATGGTTCATTCGAGGCCAAACACGAACCTCTCCCTTCACATGACTGTCACATGAAGATCACATGACTGTCACATGTAGATCACACGATCGTCACTACTACACCACATGATCAATACATGGCTTTCAAATGTTACTAACCCGAGGGCTGCTGAGCTAGTCAAAGTTGTCATCTAGCTGGTTCATGGTTTGGTCAAAGACAAACATGAACCTCTCCCATCACATGACTGTCACATGTAGATCACATGACTGCCACTACTACATCACATGATCAATACATGATTTTTACATGTTACTGACCTGAGGGCTGCTGAGCCAGTCAAACTTGTCATCCAGCTGGTTCATGGCTCAATCAAAGGCAAACATGAACCTCTCCCATCACATGACTGCCACATGTAGATCACATGACTGCCACTACTACATCACATGATCAATACACGACTTTCACAAGTTACTGACCTGAGGGCTGCTGAGCCAGTCAAACTTGTCATCTAGCTGGTTCATGGCTTGGTCAAAGGCAAACATGAACCTCTCCCCATCACATGACTTTCACATGAAGATCGAATGACTGCCACTACTACATCACATGATCAATACATGACTTTCACATGTTACTGACCTGAGGGCTGCTGAGTCAGTCAAACTTGTCATCTAGCTGGTTCATATTTCAGTCAAAGGCAAAGATGAACACCTAGAATCACATGGTTGTTACATGACTGTCACATGTACATCACATGATCAATACATGCCTATCACGTTACTAACCCGAGGGCTGCTGAGCCAGTCAAAGTTGGATCTAGCTGGTTCATGGTTCAGTCGAGGCCAAACACGAACCTCCCCCATCACATGACTTTCACATGAAGATCATATGGCTGTCACATGTAGATCACATGACTGTCACTACTACATCACATGATCAATACATGATTTTTACATGCTACTGACCTGTGGGCTGCTGAGCCAGTCAAACTTGTCATCTAGCTGGTTCACAGCTCGATCAAAGGCAAACATGAACCTCTCCCATCACATGACTGTCACATGTAGATGGAATGATTGCCACTACTACATCACATGATCAATACATGACGTTCACATGTTACTGACCTGAGGGCTGCTGAGCCAGTCAAACTCGTCATCTAGCTGGTTCATGGCTCGGTCAAAGGCAAAGATGAACACCTAGCATCACATGGCTGTTACATTACTGTCACTACTACATCACATGACTGTCACATGTACATCACATGATCAATACATGGCTTTCACATGTTACTAACCCGAGGGCTGCTGAGCCAGTCAAAGTTGTCATCTAGCTGGTTCATGGTTCAGTCTAGGCCAAACACGAACCACTCCCATCACATGACTGTCACATGTAGATCACGTAATTGTCACTACTACATCACATGATCAATACATGCCTCTCACATGTTAATAACCCGAGGGCTGCTGAGCCAGTCAAAGTTGTCATCTAGCTGGTTCATGGTTCAGTGGAGGCCAAACACGAACCTCTCCCATTACATGACTTTCACATGAGGATCACATGGCTGTCACATGTAGATCACATGACTGTTACATGTACATCACATGATCAATACATGCCTCTCACATGTTACTAACCCGAGGGCTGCTGAGCCAAAGTTGTCATCTAGCTGGTTCATGGTTCAGTCAAGGCCGAACACAAACCTCTCCCATCACATGACTTTCACATGAATATCATATGGCTGTCACATGTAGATCACATGACTGTCACTACTACATCACATGATCAATACATAACTTTCACATGTTACTGATCTGTGGGCTGCTGAGCCAGTCAAACTTGTCATCCAGCTGGTTCATGGCTTCGTCAAAGGCAAACATGAACCTCTCCCATCACATGACTGTCACATGCAGATCACATGATTGTGACTACTACATCACATGATCAATACATAACTTTCACATCTTACTGACCTGTGGGCTGCTGAGCCAGTCAAACTTGTCATCAAGCTGGTTCATGGCTCGGTCAAAGGCAAAGAGGAAGCGATATCGCAGGAGGTCATCATCAACCAGGTTCCACTGCCGTCTGGCGTAGTGATAGCTGTTGTTGTTTCCAGGTCGTGGGAAGTCCAGCCACTCAGGGTGACCAAACTCATTACCTACAATAGTAACAACAACAACAAATAGTCAGTGGTAGCTGTTGTTGCCTGATCAAACTCATTACCTATAATGGATAAAAATATAAAGAAATAGTCGGTAGTAGCTGTTGTTGTCTAAGCAAACTCATTACCTGCATCAACAAAACATTACATGTACAAGACTACAGCAATAGACCATTTTTGTAATGTATGCAAAGTTTATGCACGTCATTCAAACTTTAAGTTACCCCAAAGCTTGTCTGAGGTATGTCCAACTAGCAACAACTAATAGATTCAGGCTGCACTGAAATTGAATAACAAAGTAAAGGTGAATATCATAACTACTATTGACATGGTCTTTTGTTACGAAGACAAAATGTAAAAGGGACCCTGTGAAATTTGTCCGCACAAGAAATTATGTTCATAATGAATGCGTTACTACGCAGTTAGGGGGAAAGTCATGAATATATTACAAAAACTGCTTACTGTATGAGCTGATATTTTCGTGAGGGTCTTATTTCCGCAAATCGCTATAGGGTCGCGAATCTAACAACACACGAATATATTGCCACATAATCCTAATCACTGATGTTGCCATGCGCATACATATAGAAGCGCTGTAAGTCCAGTACGCAGTGCATGTGCTTGCGTCCGCCGTGATAACGTGCAAGTACAGTTTTTTTTCTCCCCCTTGTGTGTTTCTACATATGAAAGCAGAACAGTGCATGCATATCAAAACCCAAATGCTGGATGTAATGCGCGAGAACAACAACCTGCAAACATGCAACCCCTTCATTCACGAAAATATCTGTATGCAAAAATACAGCCTTACCCAGTACTTAAATGCCATGCTATCACAAACGGGTATTAAAGGGAATATACTGTACTGGGAAGACAAACACATCCTCAGAAGGTGATTGTGAGCAATTTTCTTAACAATGGTCTTACTAAACAGCCACCCAGAGTCTACGGTCTACCCAAGATACACAAGGATGGCGTACCACTCAGACCCATCGTCTCATGCATCGGCTCTTTCGCGTACCAAGTATCCAAATACCTTGCGGATATCCTATCCCCATTGACAGGCCGATCAGAATACACGGTCACCAACTCAAGTACTTTCTGTGAATTCATCACCGAACAGGTTGTTGACGCCGTTGAGACTATGGTCTCATTTGACGTAATTTCACTCTTCACCAATGTTCCCATTACCGAGGCATGCCGAGCCGCCTCAAAACGCCTTCGAGAGGACAAGGATCTGTCGTCCAGGACTTCCCTCTCACCCGATCAACTGATCCATCTCCTCGAGTTAGTTCTACGTTCAACGTACTTTCTGTACCAGGACCAGTACTACGAGCAGACTGAGGGGGCAGCAATGGGCAGCCCTGTGTCGGCTGTCATTGCCAACCTCTTCATGGAGGATTTCGAGGTAGCAACCTTATCCAGCTGCCCGCCCAGCTCTGCCCCACGCATATGGAAACGCTACGTTGATGACACATTCATAGTGGTGGCTGACTCGGAGATCGACCATCTACTCCACCATGTCAACACACAAGTCCCGTCAATCAAGTTCACCATGGAGAGAGAGAACAATCACGCTCTGGCTTTCCTGGACACCACGGTCAGCAGGAACCGGGACGGACACCTCTCTACTACCATCTACAGGAAACCCACACACACCGACCAGTATCTCGCCTTTGACTCTCACCATCCGCCGGCGGTTAAGAAAGGTCTCGTCAAGTGCCTACATGACAGGGCCACCCGCCTGGTTACGGATCCCCTCGAAGCCAGGAAAGAGAGAGCCCATATCACCAGAGCACTTCGAGCCAACGGATATCCTCGCTCTTTCGTCCAGCGTGCCTGCGACAGCCAACCCGCGACCACGGAAGACAAACAATACAAGACTTTCGTCGTTCTTCCCTATGTGTCCGGTATTTCGGAGCAGATCCGTCGTCGCCTTCAACCTCACGGCATACGCACTGTATTTCGCTCCGACCCCACGCTGAGAAAACAGCTGGTTCACCCCAAGGACCCGGTCCCCCAGCACAGGAAAGACGGTGCTGTCTACAGTATTCCCTGCTCGGGCTGCGACAGAGAGTACATAGGTGAGACAGGCCGCCCGATCGGGGAACGCGTCTCGGAACATCAAAGAGACGTAAGGCTCCAGCGGACCGACGGGTCGGCGGTAGCTGAGCACGCGTGGAAGGAGCAACATCGACCCAATTGGGTCGAGGTCAAGTGCTTGGCACAAGAGAAGCACTGGTTCACCCGACGTATCAAGGAAGCCATAGCCATTCGGTTACACCCGCACAACCTGAACAGGGACAACGGGATTGAAATTCCGGAGTTTTGGATGAAGACCATCAAGCAGCTTAGCAAATCCCGCCAGACCAGCCAGAGGGCCAGTAACGCCCAGGCAGGTAGCCACGACCACGCCCCCGCAGCACCCAATCAGAACAACGAGACGCTACTTAACGATGCGGACAATCGCGACGGGCCCCGCTTGGATGACCGCACCGACTCGCCGGCGCGTACAGCCATTCAGCACAACGGAGCACGGACCGCGAGGCAAACAATCGGGGCGGGTTCCGCACCGGTGACCGCCACGCCTCAGCCCATCACGACCCGGCTACGTGCATCCACGCACCGCCGACTCCGGACAAGAACAGCCGATCAGCACAACGGAGCACGGACTGCGGGGCAGACAATCGAGGCGGGTTCCGCACCGGTGACCGCCACGCCTCAACCAATCACGGCCCGGCTACGTGCAACCACGCACCGCCAACTCCGGACAAGAACACATATAATGCGTCCACCTACCTCGACTCGAATCACCTGACGAAGCATTGCAGTTTGCGTGCGAAACGTCGTGTTCCACTATATACGTTCATCGTGAGTCCAACGGATATCTCACGCATCTTGTATTCACCGCGATGAGTCAAATCTTCAACTTAATTCTTCAGACCTACGGGCGTGCCGCCCTACAGTTGATTCGCCGATACGAGCGCTGCCTGAAGAAGGAAGCGCGTTTTAGCAACCATCTGACATTTCTCATTCGCTGCATCCAGTCGCACGTCATCCCAAGGGATCTACGGATTAGGCCTCCAATGAACACCAAAGGGGCTAGGAGAGCAGCTGAGACAGCTTCTCGACGGTTCTTACGTGAGAGAATCTTTCTGACCCGTCTCACCCTCAAGTCCACCAGAGAAGAACTAGGAACTGTCTCTTCCACCATCAGATCGACTTTTACAACTGAGCACTGCACGGAGGCTTTCAAAGTCAGCACGGATATTGCCAACGAGATCTTTGAAAAGTGCAAAGCCCGGCAACAGTCCAAGTTTTTGGATCTTACTCAGCCCTCACCAACTAAGTCACACAACAAAGGGGACGTCGCTGACCGTTGGGTGGTCAACCTTTCATCTAGGACTATCTCGACGACGGAGGAGACCCTTCTCCAACGGATATCTCACGCATCTTGTATTCACCGCGATGAGTCAAATCTTCAACTTAATGGTCTTAAATTCATGTATTGTCCATTTTAAAAACTTGCTGAAAGTTATTTGCCCTCAAATGGTCCAAATTTGGAGTAATAAGTGATTAATCCTCAAAATCCTCATATGAGGATTTGTGATTTAATCACAAATTACTCCAAATGTGGATCACTTGAGGGCAAATAACTTTCAGCAAGTTTCTAAAATGGACAATACATGAATTTAAGATCATTGGCAAGAAGATTGCTCACAACCACCTTTTTGAGGGCTTTCTGTCTTCCCAGTACAGTATATGCCCTTTAAGATGGAGTGCAACTGACCTATAAAGTTGAGCCAGGCCTCTCCTCCTAATGCATGCGTGATCAGCCTGATGAGTTTGTGCAGTGCCATGCCGCGGTCGATGATCCCCGTCTGGGTCGACATCACCGACATGTTGGTGTACATCTCCTGGTCCATGAGCCAGAAGGCGATGGTCTTGTCGCCCACCAGAGCCTGGTCGTGGCTCTCGGCGTACGCTATCGTCCGTTCGCCATGGCGACGGTTGATGAGGGTCCAGACCAGGTTGCCCATGTTCCAGTCTTCGTCTCTCACTTCCTTCAGCAGCTGAAGGTGAGAACAGTAACTTTTTAAAGGTAGCCCGTCCCTTTTGAAGAACTAATTCTGCAAGTTCCCTGACTTTGTCATCATTTGAGAGAGAGAGTGGCTATATAACCTTCCCCTGGAATCGACAAAGTGTAATATTTGGTTTTGACGAAATAATCTGCAATAATTGATCGAGCTTTCTTTTTCGTACCACGAAAATAGTCAAATCTCAGTGAAAACTAGTTAGATTTTCACTTATTCTACGGGCATTATAATACCTCTGACCTTAAAATTTCACAGTTGGTATCCTAAAGATACGTGCTAAATATGTGCAAACTTTCATGAAGTTTGCAGATGTTTGTAAAAGGGACGGGCCATCTATAAGAGCCACTGATGCACCATTGCACACAAAACCCATAGAGCAGCAGTCAATCTTACCATGGACCTATCACGAATGGACTGCGCTCGGAGAGATTTCCTTTGATCTATGATGTCCGCCACCTCATAAAAATTCAAGACATTCAGGTGTTTCAAACAATACGCTGTGTTTCTAATTAGTCAGTGCCTTCCTCTGAATAACAAAAGAAAATCTGGTTTGAGAAATATGTCAACCATTCACCCTTCGCTGGGAGTGCATAGCTGGGGGTGAGCGAAGGGAAATTTTGATGAAATTGTAGGAAGAATTCAAAGCTTCATCAGTTAACCTGACACATAAAAGGTTAAACTCCTAGTGGTGTTCCAAATTTCCTCATACATTTAAGTACTGTATATGCCATATATTTTGCAAGTCTAATTTTTTGTGAATCAGGACTTCATGACAATTTCACGAGTTGTTAAATTCGCGATCATGGAGTACTAGTACTAGTAGTACAATGTGCTTGAGCATGTCGTATTCATAATTTCGCGTGTTGTTAAATTTGCAAAATATATGGTGTATACAGTATACCATAAAATTCAAACTTGACAGGTGCCTAGAAGAGGCAAAGTTGGTACCCGATTATTCAATTTTGAGCAATATCTTGAGCTTTAATTATCTCCTTGATAAAATCAACAGCTGACAGTGAGAGTATTAAAATGGTATCCGTTTTGCAGGTCAAAAAAATAAAATTATCTTTGAACCATGAAAAATGGAAGAAAATGTATCAGAACTTCTCTCCCAATAATAAAACGACAAACTGAAATCAAGGCGTAATAAAAAATGAATTGCTAAATTTCAAAGGTTTGGGCGGTTTGTCCGAAATCTTTGCCTTTGAAGGTGTGTTCACCCAACCATGCAATATCTATCATAATATCAATATAGGACTGAGACAGCTGAAAACTGCTATGATGATTCACATGCAGTGCTATAATTGACAAATTTATGCATTTTGCACGCATAAAAAGCCATAGAGTAGCAGTTAATTTGACAAACAAGGAATAAACTCGCAAGTGGTTTTCCAAAATTCCTTCTACAATTTGACATGGAAATGCAATAACCAAAGGGCTGTGGCAAAATTGCACCCAAAAAGGAATACTTATTTTACTTAGTTTATCTCAAGTATCTGAGTGTAAAAAAGCCAGTATGTATATAAAGGGGATCAGTAAAGAACGCATTAAATATTCATGAACCATGGATATTCAGCGAGGATTAATCTGTGACAGGGATAATCTGCAGGGATTACCTTGATCCACTTGTCTGGGATGGCCATGGCGAGCCGGTAGTCAAAGCCGTACCCTCCCTCAGAGACAGGTCTGCAAAGAGCAGGCATCCCGGATACCTCCTAGCATAGGACAACATTACACATGACATGAACCATAATTATGTGTAATTTTGTGTCTTAGGTATTTGTCATGTGCAATATATAAATAAGCATGTATGGTGCCTAAACTTCCTGGCATAGGACAACATTACACATGACGTGAACCATAATTATGTGTAATTTTGTGTCTTAGGTGTTTGCAATATGTCCTATATAAATAAGCATGTATGGTACCTACACTTCCTGGCATAGGACAACATTACACATGACACTCACCATAATTATGTGTAATTTTGTGTCTTAGGTATTTGTAATGTGTAATATATAAATAAGCATGTATGGTGCCTATATTTCCTGGCATAGGGCAACATTACACCTGACATGAAACGTACTTATGTGTAATTTTGTGTCTTAGGTGTTTACAAATACATGTACGGAGCCTATATTTCCTGGCATAGGACAATATTACAGGTGGCATTATCCAAATTATGTGTCCTTTTTGGTCCGAGGTGTTTATAATGTGTAATATAGGCATGCATGGTGCATAGGCCTATACTTCCCGGCATTTATTTAAGACAACATTGCGGGTGACATTATCCACAATGTGTATTTTATTTAGATATTTTTTGACATTTGACAAAATATACCGCCTTGTGTAAAAAGGTCTTCCTGGGCCCTGTTGCACAAAACTTTCCATTGATGGTAACTTTACTTCCAATGGCAATGTCTATGGAAACCTTGAATTTGATTGGCTGTCTAGCACTGTTACCAAGGTAGTTACCATTGATGGCAGAGTTACCATTAATGTTATTTTTTATGCAACATGGCCCTGTTTTGTGCCTCACCTCTGCAATGGTAACAATCCCTGGGTAGAATGTGTGGAGCATGTGATTTGCCAGGGTCAAATAGGTCAGCGCCTCTGTGTCCACACTCAGCCCAAAGTAGTCGCTGTAATCACCGCTAAAACCAGTACCTACACATGGGGAAAGTAGGAATCACTTGTATATGAACACACTAATCCCTGATTATTTAAGTTGTCATTCGCTATTCTGCTCATTAATAATGACTGTAATTGTTGCTGAAACCAGTGCAAACACAAATAATAAAAATATGAATGTGTTCACACTCAGCCAAAAGTAGTCGCTGTAATCCCCGCTACAACCGGTACCTACACACGGGGAAAGTAGGTATCACTTGTATGTGAACACATCAATACCTAAGTATTAATATAAATAATCACTGTAATGCCTGTAATGACTGCAAATAAGTAATAATGAATAACTTATACATATGTGAACACAACATACGGGAGAGCACCTCACACATGACGTCACAAAAATCAAAACTTTAAAATATCTTTCTTTCTTAACCTTTGACTGATTTTGCTCAAGCTTTCATTACTATGTTTATACTTTTATTGAAACTAACTAAATTTAAGGGTAGACTATCCCTTTAAGTTGTCATTACCTATTCTGCTAATGAATAATGACTGGAATCGTTGCTGAAACCAGTTAACACACAAATATACATTTGGAAAAGATTCAACATAACAACATACATTTAGCAAGATCGACAGCAGTGATCGGATAAATTGATAAAAAGTCAATGTTATAAAGGTAAGATACATCATCACATACAACACACACATACACACTTGATCATGTGACAAGAGGAGACAGGAATAAACTAGGGAGAGAGAGAGATAGAGAGAGACGGGGGTAGAACATAAATGGATAAATGGAAGCAAACCATGTACATGTAGAGGCATACACTACAGCTCAAAAAAATTGGAATCGGGTAAAGGGAAAGGGAAGGAGCCGCCGCAGTTTTAAACCGCGGTATATTTTGTCCAGTTCAGCATGAAACACGGAAGAAAGGGAAGGAACCGTGGTTTTGAACCGCAACATACTTTGTCCAGTTCAGCATGAAACACGATGCTTTAGGCTAAAAAGCATCATGTTTCATGCTGAACTAGACAAAATATACCGCGGTTCAAAACAGGGGTGCCTTCCCTTTCTTCCCTTTCCCTTTACCCGGTGCCAATTCCTTTGAGCTGTAGTCAACGTTATAAAGGTAAGATATATTCTATAATGTCCTATTGTTGTCTTGTCAATTTAGCTACTACATTACGTGTCTGTAGATCAATTGTGTCCACAGAGGTTCATTTAAATAGCCTCTCACTTCGTAGTCATGTAATCTCACTCTCCTCTTCTTCTTCTCCCTTTTCTTTCCCCTTGTTAAAGACATTGTTTGATCGTTTAAAGTAAAGTACTTTTGTTGTTGTTCCTTTTTGTTAATATTGTAAAGGTGTATTTTATTTTGTTGTTATACATATGTCTAAAAGTATGTCTAATTACGCAGTTTATTTATAACACCACTTGTAAATTGTTTGTATGTATATACAGGGCACACCTCTAAAGCAGTTTTTTAACTGAGGTTGTCTACCCTGTATTTTTAAAGAAGACTTGAATAAATAAATAAATAATACCCGGTGCCAATTCCTTTGAGCTGTAGCGTACCTCTCTTCATTGGGAGCACACCTACCTATGCCATGATGGTGGTAGATCATAGAGCTGACCCCATCAAATCTGAACCCGTCAAAGCCAAACTGCTCCACCCACCAGCGTAGGTTGGAGAGCAGGAAGCGCAGCACCTCCCAGCTGCATTGTGGGAAGAGAAGAGGAAGTGAATTGAATTGAAAAGGTCAATCAACAAATTCGAACTCGAGCAATAGAACAGAACTAGCAGCTCATGAGCTGATGCATTTGTGCATACATTCACTTTAGATTTCCTAAGATAATGGAAACATTCATACATCATACCATACATTACAGTGGGGAGGGGGGGGGGGGGAGTGTTGAATAGATCTCTGCAGATCTAGCTGTTTTAGTCAAAGAGATGCCTGTCCCATAGTAAATTGTGTCCGAGACCAACCTGTTATAGTCAAAGAGACAACTGTCCCAGCGGTAAATGGTGTCCTACACAAACCTGTTTTAGTCAAAGAGATGACTGTCCCACAGTAAATAGTGTTCTACACCAACATGTTCCACTGTCCACAGTAAATTGAGCCCTAGACCAACCTGTTATAGTCAAAGAGATGACTGTCCTGCAGTAAATAGTGTCCTACACCAACCTGTTCCACTGTCCCCAGTAAATTGTATCCTAGACCTACCTTTTAAAGTCAAAGAGATGACTATCCCACAGTAAATAGTGTCCTAGCTGAACATGTTCCACTGTTCGCAGTAAATGGTGTCCTAGACCTACCTGTTAAAGTCAAAGAGACGACTGTCCCACAGTAAATGGTGTCCTAGACCAACTTGTTCTTGTCAAAGAGACAACATTGAATGGTGTCCTACACCAACCTCTTATAGTCAAAGAGACGACTGTCCCACAGTAAATGGTGTCCTAGATCAACTTGTTCTTGTCAAAGAAACAACATTGAATGGTGTCCCAGACCAACCTGTTATAGTCAAAGAGACGACTGTCCCACAGTAAAT